>CM053593.1:35550375-35576038 GCA_028646575.1 Pseudocheirus occidentalis | reverse complement strand
CTGCTGCTGCTGCTGCTAGTACTGCTAGTACTGCTGCTGCTGCTACTGCTGCTGCTGCTGCTGCTGCTAGTACTGCTGCTGCTGCTAGTACTGCTGCTACTGCTAGTACTGCTGCTACTGCTGCTACTGCTGCTGCTTCTGCTGCTGCTGCTGCTGCTAGTACTGCTAGTACTGCTGCTGCTGCTGCTGCTACTGCTGCTGCTGCTGCTGCTAGTACTGCTGCTGCTGCTAGTACTGCTGCTACTGCTAGTACTGCTAGTACTGCTGCTACTGCTGCTACTGCTGCTCCTGCTGCTACTGCTGCTACTGCTAGTACTGCTAGTACTGCTGCTACTGCTGCTGCTGCTGCTGCTGCTACTGCTGCTGCTGCTGCTACTGCTGCTGCTGCTGCTACTGCTGCTACTGCTGCTACTACTAGTACTGCTGCTACTACTAGTACTGCTAGTACTGCTAGTACTGCTGCTACTGCTGCTTCTGCTGCTGCTGCTAGTACTGTTGCTGCTGCTAGTACTGCTGCTGCTGCTACTGCTGCTGCTGCTGCTACTGCTGCTGCTGCTGCTACTGCTGCTGCTGCTGCTACTACTACTACTACTACTACTACTACTACTACTGCAATAACTACTACTACAACTGTTACAACTACTACAACAACTACTCTTAGCATCACAGATAAGACACTGTCACTGGGCTGGATGGAATATGATCTCACAGGGAGGCTGCACCTCCTTTGTGAGATTTTGAAGTTTCTCTCCCATTCTTTCCATCCATGTGGCAGGCTGGATAGAGGCTAGACTTGAAGTCTCTATTAAGTTATGAATAGATTGTGACCTGGGTTGGTAGATTGAGTTGAAGCCCAACTCAAAGGCAACCGCCTCCTCCATGAAGTTTTCCCTGCTTCTCCCAGATGTCATGCCTTTCTCCTCCTTCAGATCTCACACTACACGTTATTGGTACTTTTCTCATGCATTTATTATGTATTATACTTATTCACAAAATGTTAGAGCTAGCATGGACCTTAGAGGCCATGCAGTCCACATTCTTCATTTTAGAAATGGGAAAAAGGGAACTCAAGAGAAAATGGGATCTGGAAGAACCTCCGAGGTCAGCTAATCCTCTCATTTTACTGATGGTGAAACTGAGACCCAAAGGTAAAATTACTCATCCGAGGTCTCTTGGCTAGTTACATAGCAGGGCCATGTATCAAAACTAGGTTCTCAGCCCCCAGATTCTTCCTTTGCCTCCTTCCTGTCTGGAACCCTACTGTCGCTTGTGTGGTTTGTTGAAAATTGGTTAAGGATTTTCATTTATGTAACTGCTGTGTTAGGGGAACATTCATTTCTGTAGATTTTTATTTTTAGGGTTTGCATTTTTTATGAACACGATCCAGCCCAGGAACCAAAAGAAATTAGACTGCTGGGAAGTAATTTAATAATTGTAACATTTGTATAGCACTTTAAAGTTTACCAGGCACTTTGCATACTTCATTTCATTTAAGCTCCACAGTAACTCTTGGAGGCATACTGAAGGTGTTATTAGCCCCGTTTTACAATAGAGGAAACAGAGAGGTTCAAAGAAGCTTGCTTATGGTCCCTTGACAAGTAAGCACCAAAGGTGGGATTCAAACCCATATTTTTCCTAACTTTCAATCCAGAAGTTAAGACTATTATCCATTATGGCACACATGCATAGTCTGACTACTAATGTTACCCATCATCAGAGGCATGTTTACGTGTTTTGGGTAAATAAGGGAAGAGGCTCAAATTTTGTATCTGCATCTAGACCAGACTCAATTGTTTCTGCTGGTGGCTAAGGATGTTTCAGGTAACAGTGAACATTAACCAATTACCCCTCTCATCGCTCTCAGGAGGTAGGTAATGATTATGGCAATGCTTGGCTGGAGTAACTCAGAATGTCTTAATAATCACTTTACAGAAACTCGCCATGAGAACCAAATTACATTAAATGGGCAAACCAAGTCAGCTGTGAGAATCAACCTTAGGAAAAAAAATACCACGGGGGTTTTTATTCTGGAAAAATTCAATTAACAGTTTGCCTTAAAAAAGGAAAAAAAGGAGGAAAAAAAGTTTTGGCCAAAAGACTCGGGCACTGGGGGAGATAGATTGCATAAGATTGGACTTGTATTGTCACATGGGGAAGCAGCATGGCATAGGAGATAGAGTGTTGGATTTAGAGTCAGAAACACTGGTGTTTTGATTCTGCCCAGGATCTTGTTAACTCTGTGAGTCTCAGGTTCCCTAACTGTAGAGTGGAAATCATGATAACACCTGCCCGATGGGGTGTTGTGAGAGCTACATTGAAAGAGATGTCTATAAAGTGGTCAGCAAACTTTCAATTCTATACGTGTATGCTGTTATTGTAAGCAGTACCATTTGCAAATGATGATCCAATAGAGATGACAATTTGATTGCTGTAAAGTTAAGTAAACTCTACCTGTGGACAAAGCAGAGTACTTGTGTAGCTTGTTGTTGTCAGTCAACTTGTGTTGACTGATTGGTTATTGTTGATATAATATTATATTTCAGGGTTTGGTAAATAACAAATGTGGTCCCTGCCCTCGAGAAGCTTATAGTCAATGAGGAAGCCTGGACTATTGCTGTAATCTCCTAACAAGTCCTTCTGCCTCCAGTCTTTCCCCTTCTACCCCACTATTCATCTTAATGCCAAATTAACTCTGATTATATATCTCCTCTTCTCAAAATCCTTCAGTGGTTCCCTAATTCCTACTGAAGAAAGTTCAAACTCCTTATTTTGCCATCTAAAATACTCCCCATCTTCCATAGATGATACCCTGTACTTTCCTATATCTGTGCCTTTATTGATACAATTCCATATCTGTGGAAGGTCCTAACCTCCATTTACCATCTGTGCTTTTTGAAATCCTACCCATGCTTCAATGTTAAACTCATATGTAACCATCACTGAGAAGCCTTCCCTGATTTCCCCATGTGACTTTTTGAATGATTGATCAGTCATTACACAATGCTTTGGATCTCTTGTATGCACTTATGTTCTATTATGCATTACAGTTAAACAAGTATGTGTTTTAACCCCTTGTACATTACAAATGCCACAAGCATGGGGGTCATGCCTTATGCACTAAGTTACAGTGCTCTAGACATAGCATCATAGATCTAAAATTTGAAGAAATTTAAGAAACCATTTAACCTAATCCCTTCATTTGACAGATGAGGAAACTGAGTTGGAATTTGAGTACAGATCCTCTGACCCAGATGCCAGTTCTCTTCTTCCTGTGTCATAAATTCTGATTGAAGTTGTTGAAGCTGATAAGTTAACATGTTACTAATATAAATATGCCCAACTATAATGTATTTAATGGAAAGGGTAAGTCATAAACAGGGCTGATGGATTGGTGAATAGTTAACATCAACCCAATAAAGTTTTTTGAAAGAAGTGGTCATTCGGCTATTACAGTCTAATGGGAGAGAGATGTAGCTCACCTCATGGAAAGAAGGTGGCTAAAAAGACTAAGCTAATACCAGGACAAATGTGTTGACCAGATGTTGGAGTGTCTGGTGTTATTAGAAATATTTCACTTTCTTTTCTACGTCTCCCCAACAAAAGCTCTGCACAAGACATGCCAGTCTTAACTGTTACCAGAAAGATCCCATCATGTGTGTGTGGCACACCAGAGAAGCATCATCAATACTTGGCCACTTGACTTCCATGTCTTTTTTCCTGTCATTTCTCATCAGCTGTAATCTTGTTCTCTCTTTTTCCTATCAATCCAAATTTTATACTTCTCATACTTGTTGTTCAGTCATGTCCAACTCTTTGTGACCCCATTTGGGATTTTCTTGGTAGAGATACTGGAGTGGTTTGTCATCTCCTTCTCCAACTCATTTTGCAATCGAGAAAACTGAGACAAATAGGATTAAGTGACTTTCCCAGGGTCACACTAGTAAGTGTCTGAGGACAGGTTTGAATTCAAGAAGATGAATCTCCCTACCTTCAGGTCCAATACTCTATGCACTATGGCACCACCTAGCAGTCCTGTATTGCCTTCTAGTATTTAGATACAATTTAACCTCCACAAAGTCTTCCCTGACATCTCCATTCACCTTTCTCCAAACTCCTAGAATATTTATTGTCTGTACAATTCAGAACCATATGGTGTCAGAGTTGAAAGGGACCTCCAAGGCTTTCTAGTCCAATTGATACCTGAACAAAATCCCCTCTATAACACACCCACCAAATGGTTATCCAGTTTTTGTTTGAAGATACCTAGAGAGGGGAAACCCATCCCTCCCTGGAAGACTATTTTCCTTTTACATAGCCCTTACTGTTTTTCAGTGTTGTCTGACTCTTCGTGACCCCATTTGGAGTTTTCTTGGCAAAGATATTGGCATGATTTGCCATTTCTTACTCCAGCTCATTTTACAGATGAGAAAACTGAATCAAACAGGGTTAAATGACTTGCCCAGGGTCACACAGTTAGTAGTAAGTGTCTGAGGCAAAATTTGAACTCACATTTTCCTTACTCCAGGCTTGGTGTTCTATCCACTGTGCCACCTAGCTGCCCTTAAATAGTAATTTTCCTTACATAAAACCAAACCTAGTCCTTTGCAGTCTCTACCCATTGCTACTCTGCTCTCTGGAGTGAAGAAGAACAAGGCTAGTTTTAATTCTTATTCCTTGCCCTGTTCATTAAATATATGTGTGTGTTAATATACACACATTTATTAGGTAGCTTTTATCTGTTAGGTACAGTGCTAGGTGTTAGGAAAATACTTTTTTTGAGTAGTCCTATGATTTTCGTGGTGCAGGGAGGAAGCATTCTCAACCAACAGATTGGCAACCTGGTTGGCAATTTATTGTCTTAGAGAGTTTTGTCTGGGTCACTGTGGAGTTTAATGATCTGTCCTGGGTCACATAGCCAGAGTGAGTCAGAGGCAGAACTCGAACCCTTCCTGGCTCCCTGTTCTTAAGAAATTTTACAGTCTATGTGTCGTGTCCTCCCAGTGAGATTATAATCTCTTTGAAAACAAGGGCCATGTCTTTCACTTATCTCTGTCTGCTACAGTGTCCAACACGGTGCCCTGCACAGAGTAGGCATTAAATGAATACTTGTTAAATTATTGTTGAATAAATAGAATGTGAAAATGAAGAGTAGATGTATAAAAAATGATCCATATCCAGGATTCCAGATTCAATTAGGATTCACAAATACAAAAATTCTACTTTCAAAATATTGGATAGCAAAATATAGTAACACAAATATTTTAAACATAAAATATCTCTTTTATCCTTTAAAAAATGCCAAGCAATATCTAATACATTTATAGTATCTAAAAGATGGATGATCAGTGTTTTGCAGGGTCTTTATCTGTAAAATGAGGGTAGACTAGGGTGGCTTGTAAGGTCTTTTCCAGATCTGAATCTGATTTTTAAGAGTAGTGAAAGAGTATTGGTCTTGGATTTGGAACTCTTGAGTTGAAACCTTGGTTTGTCATTCCCTGTTTCACTCATACCTCACTGAGCCCCAGTTTACTTTTCCTCAGTAGACTGCAAGTTTCTTGAGGGCAAGGACTGTTTTTATTTTTATCTTTTTGTGCCTTGTATCTAGCAAAATGCCTGGCACAAAGTAGACAATTTAAAGGCTTTTTGAATTGACTTATGACAGTAAGATCTGTTTTCCATATGCCAAAAATTTGGTAAGCTAAGGGAAGGAAAGGGAAGGTCTATTATGAAAGTGAGGACAGGAAGATACAAGTTCTGCTAGGCAAGATGGTGGACCTTGGAAAAGGATGCAATAGTGCAATGAGACCCTGAGAGTAACTGAGTAGGAACTGTTACATCAGGATTAGGGATGGATTAGCAGGGGATGTCTGTCCCCAGGTGGAGAAAGGGTACCTTCTTCTACTGCCCCCATTCTACTTCATTACCTTGGGGCAAAACCCCATTCATTTCATGTTAGTTACAGCTCTGTTTGTGAATCATAAGAAGGAAAAGTATTTTTTAGAGAGGGGCTGATGAAAGGAGAGAGAGAGAGAATGTGTGTGTGTGTGTGGTGTGTGTGTGTGTGTGTGTGTGTGTGTGTGTAAAATTAGGTTGCTAGAAAAAAGAAATGAGAAAGTAAAGACGGCTAGGGTATACTGATCAAACCAACAGAGCTCTCTGAAGCTATATCTGAGTCCTGAGTAAGTATGCAGAGCAGAAAAAATAAACAAACAAAATCCTGGAAATGTCAGAGGTCACAGGCAAAGTTGGTGAGGGAGTCAGATACTAATTCAGGGAATTTAGACCAGAAGTCAATATAGATATAGAGAGAGGCCAAATAGGAAAGAGTCCTATTTTTCCAGATGCCAAAAAGTAGGCTCAGGCCAAGAAAATAAGGTGGAAATAGGGTGAATATGGCCAGGAGGCCCATAACTCCTCAGGGTGAGGGACTTGAAAAAAGGCCAGGAAACTAAAGGGAAGTGATGAGTCTCTGTACCTGGAAGGAACTGTTTGTTACTTTAAACTGTGCCCTCACCCTGTGGCCATCAGGGGACCCACTGCTTTAACTCTGAATCAAGCTAATTAAATAACATAAACTATGCTTATGAGGTGCCACAATTATATATGGTTTGTAACCCCAAATTCCCTCTTGCTGGAGTCAAGTTTAATTGTGCACCTAAATCGTCATTGTGTTCTGGACTGCAGTGGGCAAGGTAGTGAGTCATACTAATGCCTCCAATTTGCACACTCTTTTAGCTTTTACAAAGTGCTGGCCTCACAACAACCCTGCTGAGTAAAAGAGCTATTGGTGAAGGTTCCTGAGGGAATGGGGGCGAAACTGTTCCCAGGTAATTGGTCTTTGCTGGGGAAAATGCCCCCTACATCTTTTTATTTAACCCCTGAATGGTTGAAGGATTCAAGAATAAAAACAGGTAACATCTCCTTTCAATCAGGCAAAGCCAGATACATGATCACACTTGATGCTCACAACAGCCCTGTGAGGGAAACACTGTTTATCCCTATTTTACAGATGAGGAAAACAAGATTTGTCCAGGCTTATACACAGCTATTAAGTGTCTGAGGAGGAATATAAGCTCATCTTCCTGATTCTGTTAGACCACATGACTGTTGTGACCTGCCCTATCCCATCAAATAATCAATAAGCAAGCATGTATTAAGTGCCTACTGTTTGCCAGCCACTAGGAATACAGATGCAGAACGAACAGTCCCTACTCTCAAGGAATTTACATTCTAATGGGAGAGATGAAAGGTACATTTATAAGTATATATATATATATATATATATATATATATATATATACAAGAAAAAATACAAAAGGAATACATACAAGGTACTCAGAATTAATGAGGAAATTTTCACCTAAAAGGAAGACATTGGGGCTCTACCTTGGGCAGTCATGTTCTTGGGATCACAGTCTTATAAGCAGAAGGCTCTAGGAGGTTGAGTTATTCGCCTAGGGTCACAAATGTAGGAAGCATCAGTGGGGATTGAACCCAAATCCTCTGAATTGGGTTCTTCCCAATGTGTTTTTTCCTATGACTTGCCAACTTGTCATCTCATCTCATTTGTGCATTAGAAGATAAAGCAATTTCATGGGCAAAAGTTGTTTGAATCCTTTCCAAAGCAGTTTGCTCAGCTGGGGCTAAGACAGAGGCCCTGGCTGGCTGTTCAGCATCATAGCTATGTCCGCTGGCCCTGTAGGAACAGGGCAGAGTAAGATTGGCAGCTTGATCTGCTGCCTTGTTGATCTGATATCTGGGATGCTCAAATCCAAGAGATCCATTGGGGAGTGAGCATGGGGGGAAATGGGGAAGGTTACAAAACCTTCTGTACTCTTTCAACTTTGTTCAATGTTCTCTGGTTATTGTGGGGGGGATGTGTGTGTGTGTGTGTATGTGCGCACACGCGCGTGTGTGTGGAAGGGGCTAACAAGAAAGAACAGGCAGGTGCACAGGGCAGGTAGTATAATTTTTCTCCCACTGACGATCAGTTGCTGTCAGAGCCCAGTTTCCTAATGAATGAGGGGAATTAAATGAAATTGATCAGGCCAGTCCCATGCTGCCTAAAGACTAGCCTTGCTTAATGCAGCCTTCAGGCCTGGAGTGGATTATGCTCACAGCAGCTTAACAGTTCTATCCAAATTGGTTTTCAAAAAGTTGTGCTTAGATGTGACTCACTGACGCAGAATATATGTCCCTTTCCTTTCAGGAACAAACACTGCCCTCTCTCTCTCTCTCTCCCCTCCAATCCCTTTCCTCCAGCCCCTTTTATCTACTTCCCCTTCCCCAATCACTCCTACCCCAATACATGTTCAAAACAAGGCATTTAGGGGGAAAAATGAATCAAATCACACTAGGTTCTTTTACCATTAAAAACACACTAAAGCAAAACAAAGCTTGAAAAACATCTCTAAAAACAGAGGTGGGTATTTGGAGGGAAAAAAGGCAAAAGGATGTGTAAATGTGAGTTTCTCGGAGTACTTAACCAAAAGCAAAGTCACCATAGCAACTGCTAAATCCATTCCAGTGTAATGTTTGGGGAAAGGAAGGGAAGGGAATGTGCCGCAAGGCACCAGTTTGTGGGATTTTGCTTCCTATTTTTTTGTTTGTTTGTTTGTTGTGGAGGGGAAATGAGCAGGAAAGCTACAAAACTGGGAAAGGATCAATCACTCTTAAAAGTCAGAAATCAAACAGTCAATACATCCAGAAAGTCCTAGAAAAATGAAAAAAACAACTTGGATTAAGACAAATGGCCGGTTGGTGGAGCTGTTGTTTCATCACGACTACATTGCCCCAGACACCAGGACTAGGAAAAACAAGTCCTGAATAGCAAAGGGTTTGAGGATGACTAGGCAAGAATAAAATTACTTGCCCCCCCCACCTCCTCTGTAGAACTTTGGGGCTCATTTGCTAAGCCCCCTCTCTTGTCAAGTGTTTTTTTTTCCAACTTTCAACTCTCAGAGTTATATACTTTGTGATCTACAGAGGCTGGCTCATTTCATTTCAATTCATTTAAGTGTGGTACTTGGCAGTGGGAACTCAACTGGCTCCCAGACATATCCACAGTGTAACCTCGAACATGTCCCTTGACCTCAGCATCCTTGCATAGAGAATAAACAGGTTGGATCTGTTATGGTTGATTCTAGCTTTCACATTCTATGATTATATAATTTTACTTTGATAGATATGTATCAAGCAGTTACTCCTAGCCAAGCACTTCTCTGGGAGTAGATGGGAGGAAGAGGAGGGTTTGGAGGTAGACCTGAAGATTGGGATATGAAATGTCCCCTCCTTTATAGAGCTTCCAGTCAAAATACTAAAGGCACCTGCATCTGTGGAATCATCAAAGGGGTGCTGGTTTTGGACTCATACTATCTGTGTTTGGGTCCAGGTTCTGCCACTTTCTAGCTTTATAACCTAGAGTAGTAAGGAGCTTCAATTTCTTAATCTGTAAAATGAGGGATTTTGGACCAGATCAGGGGTTTTGAATCTGTGATCAATCTATAAATGTTTATATGTATATATAATATATACATGCATATATATACATATATATAACTGTATTTCATTATAATTGGTTTCTTTTCTAGACCTTTACATTTTCTCTTGTGTCTTTAAAATCATGATTTTGAGAAGTGGTCCTAGGCTTGAAGAGATGACCGCCCAAGGGGTCCAGGATGTACAAAGAAGATTAAGGTCCTCCAGACTAGATAATACTGAAAGTTCCTTCCAGGTCTAACATTCTATTATTGTGTGACACATATACAGATCAGGGTAAGAGAAAGTAATAGAAGTGCACAAGAGAGGTGAAATGTGCTATCAGGGAGAAGAAAGATCATTATATCCTGGTGAAATCAGGGAACATTTCAAGGTGGAAACAGTAATTGAGTTGCAGTATAAAAATGGGTAGACGTTCAATCTACCATGGAGGGGTTAGGTAGGGGGTAGAGGGGAGGCATGGGGAGAGGTACATTTTAGGAGACACAGTGATGTGAGCAAAGGCACAGAAATATGTTATAGAGTCTGTAGGGACAGCAGAATGAGATAAAGCCCATGAACTCTGCAGATGAGGGGCTCTCTCTCTGGGTGCTCAGAGTTCACACTGATGCAGTGACTGTTTTATCTCTGAACACACCTTGTTAAAAAGGAAATGAGGTGACTCCTTCAATCCCTCCTCCCATTTCAGTATGCCCAAGGGCTTGTATTTCTATACCCAGACAAACAACAGCCTCAAGCTTTCCAAATTCAAGGTCGGTGATCAGAGATGGCCCTCAGAGATAAAGGCCAGGGTACAATAGCCAATATCTGGGTGACCCAGAAACCCCAAGACCTTAGGGGTGGACCTGATAATTTTATCCCCCAACCTTCCAAAGGGCTTTGGGGCTGCCTGTCACAGACCTTAGTTTCTGGCCTCTGAGGGTTCATATAGAGTGTATGATGGACAGTACTCCTGAGGGGTCTGTGGCCAATTGGCCACAAGAGGACAGTTTTCTTCCCAGAAGTGAGTACTCTCACAGAATAGTCATAGCAAAAAGAACATTCAACTGATATTCAGGTTATGTGGGTTCTAGTCCTGACTCTTGCCCACTTGGGCAAGTCTACTCCACCTTTCTCTACTTCAATTTCCTCCTAAGGTTGTATCAGATGACCAAATCTGGTCATTTTAAAATTATTCCAAATAGCACATGAGCTGTGTCAGTGAAGTAATGAAATCAGACAGTTTTCCTTTAGGGCTTATTAAATTAGTCTCATGGTTACAAAGTCCTCAGCCTTTCCTGATCACTTTTAAAACTAGTGCCTTCCCTATGATTTTATACGATGCATCCTGTCTATAGCTTGTTTTGTACTTAGCTGTTTATAGAATTTCTCCCCCAGTAGTCTGTGATCTCGAGAACAGTGACATTTTTTGCCTTTTTTGTATCTCAAATACTTAGCACAACACTCAGCACATAGTAGGCACTTAAATGCTTGTTCTCTTGACTTGACATCACATTACAAGATCCAAACCAGACTCCAGACTTAGTCAGCAGCCAAGTATCAAGTTTTAGCTACACAAAATAAACTGTCTGGATTTGGAATTGTAGACAATCCAATTTTATATTAAAGCAAGTATGAGCAGACATTAATCAATCCCCCCTCCTTCTATCTGTGACTCACACATGGTCTCCTGGGAGGGAGCTTAGACACTGTGTGCACAGACGGTGATCAATAAGGCAGAAAAAGTGGTCAACAGAAGAAGAAATCCAGGACAAGAATCCTAACTATAAAGACCATGCTTTTTTTTAATCCAATCTGTATTAACTCCTAAGAACTGAAGGAGAACATAGAGACAGCTGTGGTAGAACATAGAAAGAACACTAGATTAGCAATCAGATCCCTGCCTTCAAATCCTGGACACTACCATTTTATAGGTGTGTAAGCTTGGGGATATTACTTGACCCCTATCTGTGAAAGGAGAAGGTTGGAAGAGATGATCTCTAAGGTTCCTTTTAACTCAAAAGTTCTATCCACACCTGAACTATGTGCCTCACAGGGTTGTTGTGAAGAAAGACCTTTTTAAACCACAAAGCTCTAAAGTAGAAATATGTTATTATTGCAGTAGGCTTATTTGAGCAACTCCTTCCCACCTTCGCAGACCTTCCGCAGACCTTCTCTGCTTGTCTTTGGTCCAGCATTCTTTCCATCTTTGTTTTCTTTAATGTTTTTTTCTGCCTCCCAATGTAGATCTTTTATAACAGTGATTAGAGTTTGAATACTCAACTGTCACTGACAGAGGAAAGGACTGGTTACAGTAATCTTTGCTGATCTCCAGCCCACGAAATATTCCATTGCAAAACAGCAATTCTGTAACAAAATAGCAGTCTAAGAGACTTTTTGAGACTAGACCGGATGACTTCCAGCTCTTCTACAGTAGGTCTCTTCTAACTTGAAATTTTTGAGTAATTGCCAAGAACCCATCTGGAAGTATCATATGTCAATCAGACAGAATTGTTCACCTACTTGAAACTAGGAATACTGAGGTTCAAACCTTGCCTGTGACACTTGCTGGTTGTGTAACCATAGGAAAATCACTCTGTCCTTCTGAATCTGTTTTCTCACCACTAAGATGTAGCTATCACGTGTAGTACCTACTTCCCAAGGCTGTGGTGTTCTCCTGGAGGAAAACAGAGATCAGCCTGGTGGGCTGCCTCATTCTCTGAGACTGAAGGGAAGAAAGAGAATGAGCAAGGATGTTCCAAGGTATGGAGAAAGAGAGAAGAGGAAGCCCATGGCAGATGGCAGATGGCTTCAGTCTTCTTCCTAAAATAGTGTGTTTGAGAAAAAAGGGATTAGGATTAGATTGTGGGTTTAGGGAGAGAGGAGATGTTTCCGAATAGGGGTCAGTCCCAGAATTGAACTTCATCTATGAATGCCCTGCTATGGGTAAGACAGGCTGAATTTTAGTGGTTTTATCATTTCTTCCGCCCTTCTACAAGTCATTAAAGTCATTGTCCAGTTTGGTTATTCTTTTGACATATGGGGCTGAGGAAGTAAATTTTTTTCCTCATCCCTTAAAACCAGAGGCTGATGCTTAAGAGTATGATATAAATCTAGAAAAAAAAATGGAAATTATTCTTAAAGATGAGTGAAAATCTAGGGCTACCTGATAGTCAGAAATATCTGACCTAGAGATAGGAGTTAACAGAATATACCAGAAAGAGTTGTGGTCTTGGAGCACAAGAATCTGGGTTCAAATCCTAACTCTTCTGTTTATTACCTGTGTAATGATGTGCAATTTGCTTAAGGACCTGGGTTTCTTCATTTGTAAAATGTGAGTGAGATAGTCAATCAACAAATATTAATCAAGTACTTAATATGTACTAGGTACTGTGCTAAGCACTGAGGAATACAAAAAAGGGCAAAAACAGCAACAACAACCCCCAAAACAACAGTTCCTTCTCTTAAGCAGTATACATTCTAATAAGGGAAAGAATGTAGGGATATCGAGGCACATGCAAGATATATACCTTGAATATAGGAGTCAGGTGAGGCAGTGGATCTGGAATCAAGAATATCTAAGTTCAAATCCAGCCTCAGACACTTATTAGTTGTATGACTCTGAGTCACTTAACTGCTCCCTGCCTCAGTTTCCCCATCTGCAAAATAGGGATAATGATAGTATCTGCCTTCCAAAATGATCATGATGATTAAATAAGACAATATTTGTAAAAAGCATTTAGCGCAGAGCCTGGCACATAGTATGTAATTGCACAAGGCTTTTATTCCCTTCCCTCCCCGGTATATTAAAGTAACCTGTGGACTAACTAGATAGATTCTGAAGCCCCTTCTCGCTGTAAATCACCCATTTTATGAGTCACAAAGAAGTGTGTTACATCATCTGAGAAGGGGCAAGATGCTCTTCTTATTGTTGCGGACCCCTTGGTCAGAGAGTGGTCTAGCAAAGTCACCATCACATGAGCCACATTGTGAAGCTTGCAGAAACGGCAGTCAATTCAGCACACAGAGAATTATCTGTGTGGAGGAGGAGTTGGGAATGGAATAACAAAGGAATGGAAGGGTTCATTAATGAAAAAAAAGAGGTGAGTTTGTATTAACCTCTGTGCAAAATGGGTTTTCCAAATGAACCGATAGGATTATGCTGATGACTCATCTTCATTCTGTACCAAGGAGTCCAGAGAATCCCATTCTCAATAGTTAGTCAATCAGAGGGTTTAGCCACAAAGAAAAGCAGTCTACCACAGCCTAAGAAGCACAAGACAAGACTAAGCACAGACAACTTCCCATGCTCCTTATTACAACATGGCATTTGCAATTTCATTTCATACAAATTGGATTTTTTAAAAAACCAAAAAACCCATACAGTTGGGTTTTTTAAAAATGAGTAGCAAATTCAAATAGGATGTTACCCAACTCTTCAAAGTGCAAGGATGAGAAGAACATTTTTTTTCTTTTTGCCCAGAATGTGAAGGAATAAATTTGTCTTTTAGAATCAGAAATCTGATAGTCATAAGAGTAGCTCAATAGTATGTATATTTCACAGCCAGAGCTGAAAACTAGTACAGGCTGGTAGAGCCTCAATATGTCAGGTAGGAGGTGCAGGGATGGAGTACTGAATTTAGAGTTGAGAAGATCTGGTTTCAGACACTAGCTGTGTGACCCTGGCCAAGGTACTTAACTGCTCTCAGCCTCAGTTTCCTCATTTGTAAAGTGGAAATAATGAAAGCACTTACCTCTAGTCTTGTTGTGAGGATACAAGAAAAGTGGTCTGAAATCTCCAATCCTGCCTCTGACACTCCCAGCTAGATGGCATAATGGATAGAATGCCAGGACTAGAGCCAGGAAGACCTGAATTCAAATCCAGCCTCAGCCACTAGCTGGATGACCCTGGGTAAGTCACTTAACTTCACTTTGGTCACCTGTACAATAGAGTTAATAACAACACTTCCCTCCAAGGGTTGTTGTGAGTCTCAAATAAGACAATAATTAAAAGCCCTTACAGTGGTTCTCAACCTGTGGGTTATGTTCAATTTTTAACAATGAAAATACATCCTGCGTATCAGATAGATTCATAACAGTAGCAAAATTACAGTTATGACATAGCAACGAAAATAATTTTATGGTTGGGGGGTCACCACAGCAAGAGGAACTGTATTAAAGGGTCATGGCATTAGAAAGGTTGAAAACCTCTGCTTAGCACAATGTCTGGGATATAGTAATGCTATATTAATGTTAGCTATCATCATTATTAATTATAATTATTATTAGGTTGTTTCAACCTCACCAGTTTTAGTGTTAGAAGGGGAAAGGGCTCTAGTCGTATTCTGGTGTAATACCATTCCCTCTCCTTTCCCTCTGCCCATTCCCATTTTACAGATGGGAAAACAGGCTCAGAGAGAAAGACTTGTATAACATCATCCAACCAGGTGGAGGTGAAACCTGGTTAGAACCTGGATCACCAGCTTGGAACTCCCTGCTTTCTCTGCTACCTGCCTTCTGGCTATAAAGGGGTGACAAAGTTATTGATCCAGGACCTTGATGGGTCCAAAAAGTGGTCCAAGGAGTGCTAGATTTGAAGTTGGAGACCTGGGTCAAATCCTGGCTCTGCCACCTCTGTGACTTTGGGAAACACATTTAACCTCTCTTGGTTGCAATGTCTTCATCTGTAAAATAAGGGAGCTGGACTGGACGATGTCTAAGGCCCTTCCAGCTCCAAATTTAGGATCCTAGGATTCTACACCCAAATAGATAAATTTCTGTTTTGATGCTAGATGTTATTCACCCCACCCCACCCTTACTAATTAATGCCTTTGTGTCTGACAGCACCATTTTTCTCTTGGCTTTGCTTGAGAAATGAGATTTTATTGATATTGGGAATTCTCAGCAAGGAAGTCTCCTTTATCAATGAAGACTAGTCTTAAGGAGTTGTCTGGGTATTGAGAGTCAAGTAACAGTATGAGCCAGAGGAGAGATTGGAACTTGGGTCTTCTCAACTCCAAGGTCAGCTTTCTATCTACTACACCTCACAGCCTAGTATTACGTAGAGTTGAAAGGGACCATAGAGGTCATCAGTGGGTTAGACCACATCTGAAGGTATCACCTTCTAGCTTTGTGTCTCTTTGTTTGCACTAAAAGCAGTGACTTCGGCCTGGAAGTATAGTAATTGGATATGCACACTCAACAGATTATGATTTTGTATTAGTTCTAGGCAAGTTAAGACATCAGTCTCTTGAAGGCATTGGTCTCCTTTGAGAACAAATGATGAACAACAAGGTTTGGGTTCTATAACATGACAACAGACGCATGTAATCTAAAAGGAAAAGGGGATACTAAGAAAAGGAGTTATCCTGCTATTTTAGAATTTACATTACATTTATTTTGCAAATATTTTAGATATAACTAGTATATGTGAACATGTTGTCTTTCCCAATAGAATGTAAGCTCCTTGAGGGCAAAGGCTATTTCTCACTTATCTTTGCATATGTATCCTGACATATAGTCAGGGCTTGACAATATCAAGGACTGATATTAATTGATTGATCAGTTGTTGTCCTCAGAACATCCCAATTTAGTGCTTTAACCATCTTCTCTTTTTGATTTTTGGGTCATTGCTAGGTTCATGGCAGGGACAGAGGACAGGGTAGAAGGCAAGAAGGATTCATTATTGTCATTTGAAAAAGAAAGATATGGATAGCATTTTGCTTTCATAACCCCACCTCTCTTCCCCGTGACATTCCCACTTCAAACACTGAACATTATATTGTGCTGATGAAACACATGCAGTCTTTTTCCATTAGCATGACAAATAGCTGGTATCATTTCAGAATTGATATTTTGGTTGTAAAGTAAAATTCTGAAGTGAGCAATATACTACTTCTGTATTTTACAGGTAAAGAAAGTGAATCACAGGAAGGTTAAATTACTTCAATTCGTTTATTCACTCAGTCATCCATCCATCCATCAACAAATGTTTGTGGAGTCAGGAGGAAAATAAAAAATAATTAAGATTCAGTCCTTGCATTCAAAGAGCTTTCAGTTATGTGTATAAGACAAGCTATCCATGTAACTTGGTTAAATAACAAGGTAGGGTAACCCATGTGGTAGCTAGATGTCTCAATGGATAGAACAATAGAGTCAGGAAGACCAGATAGCCACATACCTGATGACGTAGAGCTTTTCTCTTTAACTAGGTCAGGTTAAATCTTTCCATTTTGTTATAAGCCTCTGATCTGGTATGTTTCACAAGTAACTATAAAATACTTCATACATCATAGAACTTTCTCTACTTATAGAAATAACTATAGGCTCACTGGGCAGCTTCCTTTTTGTCTTAATATGTATGACCAGTGCCTGGCATGCATACACACTTGATAAATGCTTACTGGTTTTAATCACTATCAATTGTGGGGATGGGGGTAGTGAGCAATCTTAATCCATCAATCAGTCAACCAGCAGTAGAGGTCTTGTGAAGATGATGACCTACACAAATTTGTAGTAGAGGGCGGCTTTTTCTAACTCCATATCTAAGACTCCATGATCTTAGATCACCATTGTGTGTACAAATGATTCTGATTGTCATCTAGAAAAAAGGAATTTACGTGTTTTTATTTTTGTGCAGAAAATAAACACTTTGTGGTGGGGGAAATTATTTTTCTTTTTGTTTTGTACAAATTCTAGAAATCGGAGGAAGAACCTATGAGACTAGAGATGATGGTCCTTCTCTCTGTTAGGTGATAGATAGCATTGAAGACAATTGTTCTCGCTCTTGGATGCTAACCCTAAGAATGGCTCATTGGAGGGAGTATGTTTATCCAGAGGTAGGGGGGGTCTAAGGATTCCAAAATGGAAGACACTCCCCAAGTGTGCTGGTCTTTCCAAGACCTCAGAAGCAGACCAGGATCGAGGACTGTGGCATGAATTTGCCTCTGTTTTTTGTTCTCCTTATATCCATTTTCATAATACTTTGAAAATGATTGAGACAATGAAGAATGTAATGGACATTTAGCTTCACAGAGGGTCTCACACCCTTCTCGCAGTCCATCCTTTTGTGGGGTTATACTCAGATAAAACACTTTAAATTATGTTGTTTCCCCCACCCCCTGCCCTCACGCACACCCACCCTAAGTTCAGCTGAAAACCATTTTCAATGTTTCGTTAGTTACACACGTCTCTAAGCTACAAATTCCTTAGCTTACAGTAACTAATGGTTCTGGCCAGAACTGCAATTTAATGATTTTTTTCAAGTCAGCGCCCACAGACATATCAATTAGGATTAGTCACAAAGTAAGGTTTCTTTTGTGAAGCACAGTGGGAGTAAACTAACGATGCCGTGGCATATTGGAAAAGAACACTGAATTTGAATTCAGGTAACCTCTGGCAAAATTTTCAACTCTCAGCCTCACTGCCCTCAACAGTAGAAAGGAGTGAGGCTGGATGATTCCCACAATTCCTTCCAGGTCTGAGGCCTATGACCCCCTGACTTGGGCTTGACACAGAACACAGACACTAAACAGCTTTGTGACCATGGGCAACACATTTACACTCCCCAGTTTCAGTTTCCTCACCTATGAAACAGGATAATAATCCTTTCACCACTTACCTTACAGGATTATTTTTGAAGAAAGTGCTTTAAGGGGTTTACATGGAAAAAGATGGCATGGGAGAAAACTGCATAGTTATATCCATCAATCTAGATACAACAGAGCAGGCATTGTAAGCTTGGGGTTTATGCACTTGTTTTAAAAAATATTTTGATAACTGTATTTTAATAGCTGTAATTTTGATAACTCTATTTTAATATGACGTGATTCTGAGAAGGGCCCCATAATTCACCAGCTAACCAAGAGATCCATGTCACACACACACACACACACACACACACAGACACACACACACAGACACACACACCACTGAGAACTCTTGCCAGATAGGAAGAATGACAGGTAGAGGAAGCCTGGCTTGGAACATTTTGTGAAGCTGGAGGATCAAAGAGAAGTGACTTTGTCACTGGAGTATATTATGGCTCACCTGGATGGAAGGAGGCAATATATGAGGGGTCTAAAAATACATCATGAGACTGTCAAAGAGGCATTATATAGTAGTAAGAAAAGACTTCAACTATCAAAACATCTACATGCATCACAGCTCCCCATCTATTTGTCTGTCTGTCTGTCTGTCTGTCAGAGAAAGAGAGAGAGAGAAACAGAACAGGTTATCATTTCTTGACTTCCCCTGATGACAATTTTATCTTTCAAAAAAGGTACGGTTTTTTTAATCACAGAAGAATGAAAAAGAGGAAATTCTATTCTGAATCTATCATCCACAGAGATGAACTAGTAACTAGTAACATGGAAACTATGTGAGAAGGGACCATCTTCTTGGAGATTGTGACTGAAAAGAGGAAAGTCAGGCATTGTTTGACACACTCAATTCTGGAAGAGCAGATTTCAAAGGGTTCAGAAGGGTTCAAAGGGTAGTAGGATATAATTGACTACAATTCTATAAGAGAAGTAAGCTCAGAGAGTTGGAAGGCTTCTGAGGATGAAATTCCAAAGACACAAAGAGAACCAGTTCTGATCAGGAGGAACAATGGGAGTTGCCAAGATGTGGATGCACAGTGAACTCACTGCAATGCAGATTTTAAAAAGATATGTACCTAAGATGGAACCAACAACAAATGACAGTGGGTTTAGCTACATTTGAGTAAAGAGATGGTTCAAAGAAGCATGAATACTGATATGCAGGCTAAATCAGCTGACAATAACTGACAACAAAGAAAAGATAGATTCTTACTTATTTCACTTTTCTCAGACAAGAATAACCTTTGGGTTGGAAAGAACAGAACAAAACTGTTCAGTAAGAAATTGATCTTCACAGTAAATAGGGCAATAACAAGAGTGCATCTAGCCACTCCTGTTGAATTCAAATCTCCTGGCTCCATATTTGGGAGCCAGAAGATTGGGCAGATGCGACTGCTGAATCACTGTCCATGATAGGTGAAAAATCCTGGCTGAAGGGCAAATATGAAAAAGATTTTAAGGAAAGAGAAGCAAATAGAGTCAATAAACTGTAGGCCAGGGAACTTGGCTTCCATTCCTTACAAAATACTACAGCATATGATTTAAGAGATGGCTGGTGGACATCGAGAACAAGTAATGGTTACAAGCAAGAACTAACATGGTTTCATCATTTCCTTTTTTGACAGTAGTACCAAACTGGTTAATCAGAAGAATGGTGACCTAGATTTTAGCAAAGCATTTGATAAAGTCCCATATGGTATTGTCATAGAAAAGATGGAGAGATGTAGTCTACACAATAGACAAATGGACTTGGAATTAATGGGTTAGATCAGTGGTTCTCAACCTGTGGGTTATGTTCAACTTGTAACAATGAAAATCCATCCTGCATATCAGATACTTACATTATGATTCATAACAGTAGCAAAATTACAGTTGTGAAGTAGCAACGAAAATAACTTTATGGTTGGAGGTCACCACAACCTGAGGAACTGTATTAAAGTGTCGCAGTGTTAGGAAGGTTGAGAACCACTGGGTTAGATGGTTTAAAGTTATTTGAGACAGCCAGACTGCAAAAGAAAAAAAAGAAAGACATTAATGGTTTGATGTCACTTAGAAAGAAGACTAAAATAGTGTGCCCAAGACTTGGTCTTGTGCTATTTAACACTGTTGCCAATGATTTGGGTAAAGACAGTTGGCATGCTAATAAAATTTGCATATGACACAAAGCTCTGGAGAGATAGCTAACATACTGGATGATATAGTCAGGATCCCCAAGGATCTTAACAGGTTAGAAGACTGGGTTGAAAATAACAAGATAAAGTTTAATATGAAATCAATGGAAAGGCAAACTCTTAGATGAAAAAAATGATTTTTTTTTTACAAAACAGGGATGAAGGTGGCACAATTAGACAGTAACTTGACTGAAAAAGACCTGGGGGTTTCAGTGGACTGCAGACTCAATAGGGGAGTAATATGACATAAAAAATAAAAATATTTTTAAAAGCTAATGTAATCTTTTTTTTTTTTTGCTTTTTGGAGGGCAGTTGGGGGTTAAGTGACTTGCCCAAGGTCACACAGCTAGTTTTCATGTTAAGTCTCTGAGGCCGGATTTGAACTCAGGTCCTCCTGACTCCAGGGCCGGTGCTCTATTCACTGCACCACCTAGCTGCCCCCAAGCTAATGTAATCTTGAGCTACCTTGAGAGGTATAGCTCCCAAGAATAAAGAGGTGATGGCTCTACTATGCTCCACTCTGATCAGACCACAACTAGAGGATACTGTTTGATTCTTAGTATCTCATTTTAGGAAGGACGTTGATAAACTGGAAAGTAGCTAGTGGAGAACAATCAGGAGAATGAAAAGGCTGGAGTCAATGCTATAAAATATTCAGTTAAAGGAACTGGAGATGTTTAGCCTTGAGAAGAGTAGACTCAATAGGGAAACATCATAGTTGTCTGAAAGTATTTGAAAGGGGTTCTGTCTGTAAGAGGGATTTAGACAAGTTCCACTTGGCTCCAGAAAACAGAATTAAGAGCAATGGTTAAAAATTCAAAAAAATGTAAATTTAGGCTTGATAACATTTAAATCTGTCCAGAAGTGGAATGAGCCTTTTGGGAATCAGGGGAAGACTCCCTCCCAGTCTCCCACCCTTACTGAAGGCCTTGAAGTAGATGCTTCAAGTGTTTTATAAGTTGAGATTCTCTCTTGTGTATGAGTTGGGAAAGATGCTTTCTGAGATCTCTTCCAATTCTAAAATTCTATGATTCCGTGAAAATATGGTGCAAACCTTAAAGAGGTATAGAATTGAGCCATTAATTACTCATCCATAGTTTCTGACTATGTTTCAGGATGGACCGACAGAATCCAAAGGCCCCAATGACACCATCATGATCATATTTTTGGGTTTTCCCAACAGAATAACTGTAAATTTTATGAAATTTTCACCAGCATGGTGTGGCATACATGTAAACCATAGTGGGAAAAGAATAATCATTCAGGATGCCATCTGGTTACATTTTGTCTCATCTTTGTTCGCCAGCTTGTTCTTAATCCCCAAGGGATAATGATTGCTGTCTTGATCAAGAATATGTAGGCAGACTTGCCCTTTTCCACCTAACTCCCCACTAGACCCAACTGGGCAACACTCTTGAACTGAAAGATTCCAACTCCCTGACTGATCAGTATCTCTGTGTTTCCAGGGTAGATGACCTTGCATCTTGAATGACCCTGCCTTGTCTTTGAATTTCAAGTTAAGACTATTTAACACAATTCTTTCTTTGAATTTATTATTTATGGATGAGACAGGAGTTTTTCTGTCACTGAATTCTGTGACTTGGAAGTTTTAATTTTTTAATGACAGTGTAGCCTAGAGCATGGCATAGTGGGCAGAGAGTCCGTCTTGGAGTCAGAAAGATCTAGAATCAAGTCCTTTTTCTGAAACATGCTGCTATATGTTCCTAGGCAAGTGACTTAACCTCTCAGTACTAACTCTAAGACTATAAGCTACAGGTGTATTACCATTGTGGAGACGGTCTCTATATTGGGAATCCCCTGCACTGGTGTAAATCGCTGCTGGGCTTTCCCATCCTCTCCCCCATCCCCAATACCAAAGACAGGATCTGAAAATGAATTTCTATCCCAACTACTTTCTGCCTTTTGCTTCTTTGTTTCTTTGATCAGGGCACACTCATCAGGTATATGGGTAATCATTGTGTCTGTTGTCTTTGCCTCATTAGCCACACACATATATCTGTGATGCAAAAGAGAAGGGGATAAAAACAATTTGTGGCTAATGAAGGATCCAAAGTGTTGTTTTTATCCATGATGATCTTTTACTTTCGAAATCTTTAACCTTTAAAAGCTGAAACTCCTGCATTGATGAGGTAAATGTTATTGTTATCTCTGGGGTGATAGCCATACCTCCTCCTTCTCTCCAATGCCTATTACAAGGGCCTGTGTTTATTGATGACTCAGTTCATAGCTTAAAATCTTTATCTGGACAAAGACAAACATTAATAAACTCTCACAAAACACGAATTTAACCCCGATTTTGTAATGCTCTCATATGTTTCCAATATTTTCCTTGTTTACCAGAAAATATTCAGTATTAAGGGCGCAGAGCTGTACTAATCTATTCTAGACTTACTGCTGGGATTGAGGTCATCCCTAAGGAAACAAGGTCCTTATTTGATTGGGCATGTTTAACAACAATCTCATTACAGTATTGGCTTAACCCAAGAAGACTGACTCACAGACCTTTCCCTATGGAGAGGTGGGTCTAACTCTAGGTAGAAGTAGCTGGTAACAGCAACAAAACAAGGGGGTCAGCTGCATTCTGCCTAGGTAGCTACAGTTTAATTATTCTCTAAGTTACCAAGTTATTGTCATTCATGGGCATAGATACTGAGAGAATAAAGTGTCTATAATCTTATTCTTTGGAGCCATGGTGGTAGTGGCTCAGACAGACATTCTGTTTTAAAATTTAGCTAAGATTTTTTAAAGGAAATTTATGTACAACTATATATTTGTGTGTATGTATGTGGTGTGGTTTTTTTTACATATGTGTATAGTTTTTTCCTCTTAAGAGGAATACACATACACATATGGATATAGATATGACTTACTTTGCTGACTACAAGCTTTTATACACACACACACACACACACACACACACACTCACTCACTCACTCACCAATTCATTGCACACATAAACTAACTTTGTCCAAAATAATTCTTTTTGTCTTGCATGGTTTCAAATCTATTATTTTCTCTCCTGAGAAAGAAAAAGGTATTTTGCAGGTTGGGATGTTTTGTAATTTTCACTATAACTCTGAGCCCTCACATCCTGTGAATTAGAAAACACAGTGAACTTTGATGGCATTACAGTTCTAGGAATGTAAGGCTTGCAAGAATCCCTCACACAGTTAATTTTACAGACTATCAGTTAGGAAACCTGAGTTTTAGTCTCGCCTCGATGGACCTCTCAGCAAATCTTGTAACCTCTCAGTGAGTGACCCAGGCTACTCTCTAAATCCTAGTTTACAGATGAGATGATCCACATTTATAGGAAGTTCTTAAAAACAGAGCTCCCTGCACTCTTGCACTCATGAAATGACAGGTCCAAACCCCACCAAAAAATAATTTCAAATGTCAGAAAAGGGAGGCGATATAATCAATTATGTAATATGTAATATTGCACATGTATAATAATGTAATAAATAAAAATATAAAAACTGAAATAAAGTATAAAATAACAGGCTTGTAGTCAAGAAGACCTAGGTTTAAGTGAGATAATTATTTTGTAAAGAACTTAGTACAGTGCTTTTGTACATGGGTACTTAATAAATGTTTATTTAATTCAAATCCTGTCTCTGATACTTAATGGCTATATGACCATGGGTAAGTCACTTAACCTATATTGTCTGAGGCTCTAACAGATCTCTGAAACTATAAATTACAGACTGTTGTAAACTTGATGAGCATAGTAAGTTCTCATGTGGACAAAATCACAGGTCTTTGATATATGTATGTATCAGTAAAGCTCTTTGAAAAAAATAGTATGACTGATTTAAAAACAAGATGGTGCTGATCAATGCCCTAGCCATCCTATATTTCCTTCAATACTTTAAGGATGGCTAATCTCACCAGTGTGGGTACTCTCTCCACATATGAAATTTTCAGCTCCGAGAGTTACTACAGCTAAAATGGCACAGCTAGGTGGTAGGTCAGATAGAGCTCTGAACCTGGAGTCAAGAAGACCTGAATTTAAATCTGGCCTCAGACACTTACTAGCTGTGTAACCCTGGGCATGGCACTTAACCTTGTTTGCCTCAGTTTCCTCATCTGTAAAATGAGCTGGAGAAAGAAATGGCAAACCCCTCCAGCATCTTTGTCAAGAAAACGTCAAAAGGGTTCATGAAGAGTTGGACACCATTGAAACGACTCAATAACATGGAAGTGAACTGAATTCAGATCATTTTAACAAGTACTTTTAAAGAATGTATGATGAGCCAGACACTATTAGGCACTGAGGATATAATACAAAATAATTGTTTTCAAGGAGTACTCATTTGACTGGGGGCTGGGATACAATATATGTATAGATCAGTAAAAGGTGTATAGGTTAATAAATTCAAAGTAATTTTGATGTGAGAAGGGGAGCCCATGCCATGACTAGCATGGTGACGAACCTCTCAGAACATAAAAGGTCATAGGTTTAGAGCAGGAAGGAAATTCAGAGATTGTCTAATTCAACTTCCTCATTTTACAAGTTAGGATCCAGAAGCCCATGAATCTGAAATGCTTTGCCCCAAATCACAAAGGTAGCCAAAAAGCCTGCTCCTGAAGCCTGTGCCTCTAGCTCCAAGTCAAAGGCTCTTTTCCTCTGCACCACATTGCCTCAGGCCAATTACTTGGCTTGTAAGGAACTGAATATATCTACCTAAAGAGAGACAAGAAAGTCAGAAAGTCAGAAAGCTGCCATCCATTGTGAGTAAGGCAGTTTCCCATGTCCTAAACGCAGTATAGATCACTTTTGCAAATGATATTTGGGCATCCTACAGGGACCATTCACTAGGAATATTCTAAAAAACTACCTAGGATTTGATATTACTTGTAGTCTGACTTAAGGGTTGTGACACAAAAGTGAGCCGTCTCCCAAGTGCTGGGCTGTGGGCCAGCTCTTCTCTGTGGCAAACATTTTAATGGTCTGCAAAACTTTTATCACCAAAGGTCTTTACTTCTTAAAACATATAAATTACTGACTCTTGTCAGACGGAGTGAATTACAACTTAACTCAGTTTGATCAATGTGAATAGGCCTTAACTCCCAATTAATTTCTTGGATGGAAAATTGCAGTGACTGTACACCTAGGTCAGAGGGGTCATTTATCAAGTCTGAGCCATGTGTCAGTACTCTGGAGTCTGTCTCAAGATAATATCCCAGCAGGCAACAGGAGATATTCATTTTTCAAATATGTCATTAAGATTTTTAAATTATCCTGGTCTTACAGGATTGACTCAACATGTAACAAAACATAGGGGTTATTTTAAAAGAATGGTAAAAATACAAAATATGAAGAATATTGCGTATCCTTTATTATATTATATTATATTATATTATATTATATTATATTATATTATATTATAT
>CM053593.1:35539022-35549875 GCA_028646575.1 Pseudocheirus occidentalis | reverse complement strand
TATCAGGATAACCCAGGATCTAGCAGCTTCTACACTGAGGGACTGAAGGGCCTGGAATATGATATTTCAAAGATTAAGGGAGCTGGGATTAAAACCAAGAATCAACTACCCAGCAAAATTGAGCATATTATTCAAGGGGAAAATATGGTCATTCAGTGAGGTGGAGGACTTTCAAGCATTCTTGCTGAAAAAACCAGAACTGAACAGAAAATTTGACACTCAAACACAAGAAGCATGAGAAGGTAAACATGGGAAAGACATCATAAGGAACTTGTCAAATTTGAATTATTTACATGTCAATATGGAAAAACGATAATAGTAACTTATGAAACTTTTCTTAGTATGAGGATAGGTTAAGGTAATACAAATACATATATATATGTATGTATGTATGTATACTTACACATATGTCTACATAGGAGGCTATTTATGTGTATGAATACATATCTGAGCATTGTGCATATGTGTATATAGAGGGCATAGGATCAATTGAATACAAAGGGATGATACTTTAAAAGGCAAAATTTTGAAGTGGGAGAGGACTAGAATGAGAGGAGACAGGGTAAGACAAAATGGGGTTAATCATCCCATATAGAAGAGGCAAGGGATAACTGTTACAACTTTACTTACAATTACTCTCATTGAATTTGGTTTAGGGAAGAAAGGGCATAAACTCTAAACTGGGCATCATGCCACACAGAAGAGTAGGGGGCATGGGGATGAGAGGGGGTATGATAGAGGGGAGGCAGGGTCTGGGAGAGGGATGCTGGAAACACACACTTCAGTAAAGGGACAGGGACAGGGTAGAGAATAGAACAAGGGGGGATGTTACGGTTTTGGGGGGGTCAGGCTGTATAGGTTTCACCTATACCCTTCCTCAACAGGCTTCGGGCGTCCCTGGCTCACAGCTTCCGCTTACTCTGGGAGAAACAGCTGCACAGTAAACTAAGGACTCAGGGCTTGCTTCTAGCTACATTCTCTAAGCCTGGCGTGGCTGGACCTTTCTCTTCTTCAGAACACAACACTTGCTTCTAGCTCTCTAAGCTTGGCATGGCTGGAACTCTCTCTCATTCTCTAAGCTTGGCGTGGCTGGACTCTTCTTCAGCTGGACCTTTCTCTTCTTCAGAACACAACACTTGCTTCTAGCTACTTTCTCTAAGCTTGGGTGGCTGGAACTCTCTCTTCTTCAGAACAGAACACTTGCTTCTAGCTCTCTAAGCTTGGCGTGGCTGGACTTCCTTCTGCCTCCAGGTAGCCTGTATTTAAGTCCTTTCTCCAGGGCCCCTTAGGGCCCCTCCCCTGGCCATGCCCTCACCACAGCAAGCCAATTGTGCATCACCCCGAAGGTGGAGAGATAATCCTGTTTATCGCAAACAGGTGCAACCTTCACACTCCGCCTCCAGGTGATCACGTGCCTCCCGTTAGCTGAGGACGGTTCAGCCCATTACCAACAAGAGACCCAACAGGGGGAGGAATAGGAAGGAGGGACATATGATCACTGTCACAATATGTCCACTATGAAAATGTTCTGTATAATCACACATTCACAGTCTGTATTGAATTGCTTGTCCTTCCAGTGGTGGTAGGTGACAAAGGAGGAATTGAAAGAATCCAGAATTTAAAGTTCTGCAATATCTACAACTAGGAATTAAGATATACAGAGGCTGGGGTAGGGAGACCCTCCCTGCCCTACCAGAAAGTTAGAAAGCAGATCAGGGGAGGGGCTTTACAGTGGGATTGCTGTTTTAGGGTTGAGACAGGGGAAAGATGGGGAGAAAATTTGTAATTCAAAAATCTCATGAAAATGAATGATGTAAACAAGAAAACAAATTTTAAAAATTATTTAAAAAAAAAAGAATATTTGAGCCAAGTCATGGAGGAAGCCTAGGAAGACTGAAGACGGATATTGGGACTGGGAGCTGCCAATGCCAATGTATTTAAGTGGTCTCAATAACATCCTTATTGTTTATTCCTTTGCTTCAGCTGACTCCCAGTATTTCAGTCTTTCTCCATGCTATATTATACTCAGAGCAGCCTGAATATCATCCCCAGACTCCCTGTATGAAGAAGAATTTTTTTTCATAAAGAAACTCATATATATTATGATGTAATTTTATAATTCATTCTAGGTTGGCCAGCTGAAAGAACTGTTAATTTCCTCTCTCCAACCCACCTCAACTCCCACCCAAATCCCAGAAACAGAAAAAGGTCAGGTAACTAAAAAAATGTCTTAGAGGTCTCTTGCATTCTGACATCGATCCCAATGAACAACAATGAATGAATATGCATTTTATCAGATATAGTCACATACTCAGGCACATAAATACTCAAACAGATTTAAAATGAAGACTCTTATCATGTGGCAGCCTGTGGAACCAGTGGTAGATTGCTTGGGCATTAAGCTAACTTTCCCTGGTAAGGTTTTGACTTTCATCTTGTGGCTGGACTTTGTTGACTCGGGAAGAGAGAGTAAAGCTAGCACAATTTTGTCAGCTCTGCCTCACTTAAATCCAATTCACCCAAAAATGATGGACAAACAACAACAACATAATCCTAGTTCAGGCCCCCATCACCTCTTGCCCGAACTACTGAAATGACATTTAAATTGGTCTCTTTGCCTCAAGTATCTCTTTATTCCATCCCACCCTACTTACCAGCAAGTCTTTGGAGCTTGTGTATACAGACTTTTTTATCCTCATGGTTACTGAGAATAATCTAAACTCAACTGAATTTTAGTATTATTTCTATTTACTTTATTGTAGTATAGTTCTGGTTCTGCTTTCTTCACTCTGCATCAGTTCCTATAATTCAGTTCAATAAATGTTTGCAGCTGATGTCTTCCCGTGTTTCTCTGAATTTCTTATATTCTTTGCTTTTTTTGCAGTGCAGTGGTATTACACCATGTTAATATGCCACAATTTGTTTAGCTATCCCTAGTTGTTGGGAATTCATTCTGTTTTGTGCTACCATAAAAGTACTATTATGTTTATTTTGGTATGTAAGAAAATTTACGTTCTATCTTAGATCCCTTTGGTCCAGTAGTGTGATCACCAGGTCAAAAGATCTGAATAGTATAATCACTTTTCTCACTTAAGTCCAAAACATCTTCCAGAATGGATGGGCTAATTCATTGAATTAGTGTGCCTGGCTTCTGATAGCCATTATGAGATGAAATTTTCCATCTTTTATCAGATCTGCCAATATTAGAACAGTGAGGTGAAATCTCGAGTTGTTTTCATTTGCATTTCTCTTATTGGCAGACATTTGGAACATTTTTTAATGTAGTTGCTGATAGTTTACATTTCTTCTTTTAAAAACTACTCATATCCTTTGCCCATTTATCAATTAGGGGATGACTTAGTATTATATATTTCTGTGGATTTCATCTTTAACTCCTTGGTCCCCTTTCCTCCTCCCAGCATTTAATCAGTTACTAAATCTTGTCAACTCTACCTGCAGAAAGTTGCTGCCCTTTTTCTTAGTACTCTTGGCTTATCCTTCTGAAATTGGAATCATGTAACCTTAGAATGATAGATTCTGGAACTGGAGGAAATCTGACAGGCCTACTTCTTCATTTTATAGATGAGGAAACTGAGATCTTGAAAGATCAAGGAATTCACACAAAGTCTTTCAGGGAGTGAGTGTGAGTAGCAGAATTCAGACTTGGATCCTTTGACTCTGGTGTCCACACTCTTTCTTCTCACTAACATGCTCTTGTTCTTATTTTTTTGTTTACATCATATCTCTCCAATAGAATGTGAGCTCCTTGAGTGGAACAACAGTGTCTTTTATTGTTTTTGTACCCTCTGTGCCTAGCATTGTGCCTTACACATAGTAGGTGCTTACTAAATATTTCTTAAATTGAATTAATCTACTGAGAGGTCATCTAGATTTTGACCACATCAATAAAACGATCAATAGATTCTTGATGCTATAAGTAATTCCATTTAAGGCCAACTTGCTTTCTAATGTGTTTCTTTCACTTACCAAAGTTTTAGTTTTAGGACTTATAAGCAACAGTTACAATTTATAACTGGGATGACTCCACACCTGCCCCCTTCAGATGATTCTTGATGCTGCTTCCTGAATTGTCCTGTGATAATAATTTTGATACCTCCTACTCAAATTAATTAGTATTTATTTAATCTGTTGAAATTTGATGGATATCAGTGATTGTATTAATAAATTAAATAGAATAGCATTAAATTTAAGTTATATATGTTTAATGTTGTTAGAATAAGAGTTATGAATGATTACTCCTCTATGTATTGATAACCACTTATATTTCCTGGCTAAATTCATATAGATAGAAATGTAATAAGAGCCTAATTGCTGTACTATCCAACCCCCCCATCCCCCCAACCTCCCACCTGATAACATGCCATAATAAAGTTCATTTGATGGTGTAATACCTCCACACACACACACACACACACACACACACACACACACACCATGAATCACTAGTGACCACTACATAGTAAATCTTTGCTTCAAACCTACAACTTCTTTGGACCCTAAGATACTGTTGATCAAACACTAGAGTCTTATGACTTGTGGAAAGCCCTGAGATGTTGTTCAAAGGGTCTTAGGACCTTTGGAATGAAATAATAATTTATGACTAGAATGAAATAAAATTTATGACTTTTAGAAGGTCTTATGACCAGTGAAAGATCTGTTGACAAAGCAGTTATGATTGTGGACATTTCCCTTAGCCAACCATAAGATTTCCCCGCTTGTGTAGTTGACCAATCAGTGAATTATAACATGTTCTTCTATTTCTAGTGTTCTTCCCAAGTATATAAAAGAAGCTAGCACCCCAGGGGAAGGGGCCCTGATTCTGAGGAAGATCTGGGACCCAATTAATTAGGGACATCCTAACTCCTTAATAAATAGATTAATCATGCTTGGAGCTCACAGATTAGAATTTTATGGCCCACAATTCAGTGTGATAATTTGACTTGGTCACTCATTTTTCAAGTTCCTTTCATGGCTGCCAGTCTCCCAATTTACTAGTTCTAATTTTTTTCCTCTGTACTTTAAGATACTTCAAGTCCTTATGTCACTTTTCCAAAGTATCTTTCAATGTCTCGTTAAACTCTATGCTCCAACCATGTGAGTATACTTGCTGGTGGCCACGTAGGGTCCTCTGTATTCTACTCTCAGCTCTTCTCACAGAGTCATCATGCTATCTTGTCTCTTCACTTCCCATCGAAATCAGAACAGATTTCATCAAAGAACAAGATTTTAAGTGAACTCAAATCTGGTATCACTAATGAACCATTGCCATTCAACTCTCACCAAGGCAAGCCATTGAATGAATCAATCACTAAGTGTTAAACACCAACTGAGTGCCCAGAATTGTACTGGTTGTAGGGAAGGTGATGTTAATGTGTCCATGCTTGCATTCTCTATTGGCTGTGTGTTCCTGTATTTTCTTACATCCATGCCAATATCTCTTATTTTCTCTGTAGATTATGACATCCTTCTTGGAATCCAGAATCTTGGTGTTGGAAAGGATATAAGAGGTCATCTAGTCTAGCCAACAGCTAAACAGAATCCCTGATATAATATACTCAGCAGACTGAGATTAAACTTCAACTTTAAGACTTCCAGACAACGGCAAGTCACTACCTCCTATGAACGTTTTCCCTTACATTGAATCAAAATCTGTCCCTCAGAGTCATAAACCTAATATTCCTACTTCTTCCCCTTGGGGTCAAGAAAAACAATTCTAATACCTCCCTGACACAACAGGCATTGAAGACAGTTATTCTATCTTTAAGACTTATCTACTCCAGGATAAATAGTTTATACTATGACCTTCATCAACTTCTTCAGGCTAAAAAATCCCCATTCCTTCAAGCAATCTATCTATGACTCGGTTTCCATTTCTTTTACCATCCTAAATATTTTCCTCTGTATATGCTCCAGTCTGTCAATATCTTTTTTCAAATGAAGTGCCAAGGGCTGAAACAAGGATTAGTATGACCAGGACAAAATAAAGCAGGATTCATTTTCCTAGTCCTGGACATGATAATTTTCTTAATGTACCCTAAGATCACATTAGTATTTTGGACTTCCATTTCACATTATTGACTCATAGTAGCCTTTCAGTTCACTAAACCCTTCAGATCTTTTCCCTTAAAATTAGTCTACTCCATCTTCCTCCATCCTGTACTTGTGCAGTTGGCTTTCTGAAACCAAGTGAGGGACTTTACAATAATTCCTACTAAATATTATCTTATTAGATCTAATGCATGTGTCTAGTATATTGAAATCTTTTTGGATTGCAGCATTGACCATCTCAGCTACTGCCACAGCTCTATGGCTTCTGCAGTTTGGACAAGCTAACTATCAGTACCCTTTTTCATTTGGTCATTGATAAAAATGTGAAGGGACATGATGTAATAGAGTGTTGGATTTGGAATGAGAGGACTTGGGTCACATAAATAGTAAGAATCAGGGCCATGATTTGAACCCAGTTTCTCTGATCCTAAATCTAATTCTCCTCCCACTAGACCATGTCCAATCACATTTTAAGTGCTTTTTTTGTCCTAGGTAAGCTACTATCTAACATGGAGCCACTTTGCTTTGATAAAGTTGCTTTCTTCAGAGGGGGTTCCCTCTACCAATCAAATGAAAGGTCTGGCCCCAAAAGTCCTTCCCTGCTAGCCAGAGTTCAGTCTAGGCATTACTGTTCTAACACTCTTAGAGGACTGTTCTATTTGTTTTATGTATTCATGCTAAGTTACCTACCCTTGATTCCATCTCCTATGTCTGTCTTTTAAAAATCCAAGTTAATTGATGAGTTAGTTCCCTCAGCATCCACACCAGTTTCTTTAGACAGCTTCCCCTTTCTGATATTGGAAAATCTCTCTTTCTCTCTGTCTCTCTGTCTCTCTGTCTCTCTCTGTCTCTCTCTGTCTCTCTCTCTCTCTCTTTGTCTGTCTCTCTGTCTTTCTCCCACTTCCCTCCCTGTTTTTCCCTCCTTCCCTCCATTCCCTCCCTCTCTTTGTCTAGCTCTTTCTCTTTCTCTCTCTCTCTTTCTCTCTCTCTCTTTCTCTCTCTCTCTCTTTCTCTCTCTCTCTCTCTCTCTCTCTCTTTCTCTCTCTCTCTCTCTCTCTCTTTCTCTCTCTCTCCCTCTCTCTCCCCTTTTATCCAACATGATAGAAGAATGGATGATCCTTGAGGGCAGGTTATACATTAAGCCTTCACCTCATCCTTCTTAGTCCTGGCTGAGGCATCCTGTGTATGGTCAATAAATGTTTATTAATGATGATGATTGATGATGAATCTATTCAGAGCAACCATGGGCTAAGCAAGCAACTTGTGGATGTAATTAAATTACCCTGAAACTTCAGGAACAGTGAGCATACTAATGAAGACATAATGGAAAAACAAAAGAAAATACCACAGAAGGTTTGGAGGTAAATTGAGCGTTTCATCATTTCTCTGATGGGCCTGAAGAGAACTGACCTTTTGCGACTAATTGATCCCTGCAAACAAGATTTGTGCACTGCTGAGAAGGAATGAAAAGACCAAGTTGTGTGTTCCTAAAACAGAAGACAAGAACTTAACCGGCAAATGTCCTTAATTTCTCTTACAAGGGCTCTTTTTCTACAGTTATCTAGTAAGTAGGTGTTGGTTTTACACACTTGACCCCAAGAGTGATTGACACAAGACCAGGGTGATCAGATCAGCTCTTCCCTTGCATACCTATGAATGCTTATCCTACTCCACTGGATCCTCTCTTTTGGCCTACCTAAGAAAGAAGTGAGGGAAGTTGGAGAAATTCCTGGGATATAGCTTAGTAAATATATAGGAAACTAATATGATATAGCTTGGAAAGAGGACTTGGTCTGGGGTCAGAGGACCTGGGTTCATATTCCAGATCCACCACAAATTACTTCTTTAGCCTTGGTCAAAAAACTTAACCTCTCTAGGCCTTTTGTTCCTTATCTACAAGATAAGGGATTTATATCAAATGACTTCTAATGTCCCATACAACTTTGATATTCCATGCCTACTGATTTCTTCTGTGTCACTTATAATAGAGTCAATTGGGTTAGAGCTGGAAGGGACCTCTGAGACCATCTAGTCACACAAGTAGTACATGGCAGAGACTGGATTGAATCTGAGATTTCAGAACCCAAAGTCAGTGATCTTTTTACTGTGCCATGCCATCAAGTTACCCCTCTACCAACTCATCATTATTAATTTGTCACAGCCTGCTATACTCACCTTATCTATCTTCCGCTGTCATTTGGATCACCTATAATTTGATTCTTCCAAGATGATGGTGGTCCATGATTTGCAGTCATTTAGTATCATCACTGGGGGAATATTAGGATTTTAAACAGGGAGCAGCTTAGGATCATTGAAAGCACTGGCAAATTTCCCAAATGTTTTCTAGCTCGAACTCCTTTTAATCAATCCTGGGCATTGTTAATTGGTTATCTATCATGCCAATCCACTATACAGGCAAGTAAAAAGATAATTGCGGTGCTTGTTGATTGATGATCAGTTCAATAGATTTCCTGTCCAGGTGAAAGTCATCTTATCACACGTTAATTCAAAGAGTTAGAATGCCAGACAATGAATTTAACACTAGAATGAGATGAGATAAACTCTCATCTTTCTCTGCCGATGCAGAAGGTACTTTGGGATCCTTCACGTTTTTAGTATAAATGTGTCTAAAGTACAAGTCTGACCATGTCGTTCCTGCTCAATAGACCCCAGTGGCTCCATATTGCCTCTAGGATCACATAGATATTGTTCTATTTGACTTTAATCACCCTTTCACAACTTGGCTCCAATATATCTTTTCTAGGCTTATGATACATTGCTTCCCTCTACTGAATCTTCCTATTTCTGTCCGGGGTACTACCATTCTTGTGTCTCTAAGGTTTATGTACCTGGAGGTTATCTGTAGCTACTCACTCTATGTATCAGCTGCCAAATCTTCAACCACTTCTACCTCTACAACATCTCTCACCATCCCTTTCTCACCACTTATATCCCATTGCTCTGGTTCATTGCTTCATCACTTCTCCTGAAATACTGCCATAGCTTCCCAATTTGTCTCCCTGCCTCCAGTCTCTCCCAATCACCAGCCATCCTCCATACAATGGCCAAAGAGAGTTTCTATAAGTGCAGACTTGACCATGTCAACCCCACCACCCCCAATAAATTCTACTGGATCCCTCTTGCTTCTGAGATAAAGTGTAAATTCCTCTGTTTGGCACGGAAAGCCCTCCCAACCTGGCCCCAACAGACCTTTCTAGCTTTATAATACATTATTCCCCTTCTGCATTCTATGGTCTAGCCAAATTGGTTTTCTTACTTTACTTCCCCAAAATGGCACGCCCTTTCCTGTTTTCTTTTTTATTCTGAACTTAAGAAATTAAACAAGTATTTCCATAACATATCAGAAGAAAAAAGAGATTATTGCACATTAAACTGCAAATCTGTTATGTACATTTTAAATATATAATAAAGTTATATAACTTTTTTCCCCTTTTTTCTCCCCCTCCTTATAAAGATTATGTATTATGACCAAGCAGAATTTATACTGGAAATGCATGGATGGGTTAGCATAAGGAAAACTATTAACATGATGGATTATATCAATAATAAAAGAAACAAAATCATATGATTATATTAACAGATGCAGAAAAAGCTTTTGATAAGGTGCAACTCTTCTGTTTTTCTGCCTTTGCAATCATTCGCCTTCTCGCCAACAACTCCCATTTCCTACTTGGAATTTATTCCCTTCTCACTTCTGCCTCAACTCCTGGATCACCTCCATTACTAATTTCCATAGGAAGTTGATCTTTAATCCCCCAACTACTAGCATCCTCCCTCCTTAATCTCTTTGTTTTTTAATGACCTTGTGTTTATTTTGTATTTTTGTATATACTCATATATGTATGTGTTGTCTCCTCTAATAAAATTGAACTTCCTTGAGGATGAGGTCAATTGCATTTTTGTCTTTGTGTCTCTAGTATTTAGCACTATGCCTGTCATTTAGCAGGTGCTTAATAAATGTGTGTAGATTGATGACGCAATGGTAGGATCATAACATTTAGCTATTCATAGATGAAAAGAGCCTTAGACATTGAGCCTAATGGTTTCATTTTACAGATGAGAAAACTGAGATCCAAAAAAGGGGATCTGTGAATCAGTGAATTTGATTTAATTTCTTGCAAAATTCCAGAATGAAGCAGAAGGGTGCTTTGAACCTGGAGAGCACCTGATTCTTCCTTTGCTTATATCTTTATGCAATCAGGAAGCTATGTTAAGTGTTGAGCCTTGGTCCCTTGGACTAATTAAGTATCCGGGATGATTTCATTGCCTTTTAGGGAAAAATTGCCTACCCTATGTGCAGCAAATATTGCTACTTCCATATGGCTAGTAAACACCTAGAAAAGTAACTGATAATGCCAAAAAACCAGAATGGCTGTATCATGAAAAATGCACCAGACTAAGTCCATTTCTTGTCTTATAGGATTATTAGCCTGGCAAATCAGAGGGAATAATGTAGACATGTTTACCTAGATGTTAGCAAAGGCCAAAACAAATTCTCTCGTGCTGTTTATTCTTCTAGAAAGATGGGACCACATATTAGAGAAAATGGTACAGCTATGTTGTCCTGGAATTAAGCCTAATAGATTCCTTGGAATCCTTCAAGACTCTGCCACTACTACAGTTTTTGGGTCAGGATGTATAGGTCTCCCCTATACCCTTCCTCAACAGGCTTCGGGCGTCCCCAGCTCCTGCTTACTCTGGGAGAAACAGCTGCACAGAAAACTCAGGACACAGGACTTGCTTCTAGCTACATTCTCTAAGCC
>CM053593.1:35514581-35531492 GCA_028646575.1 Pseudocheirus occidentalis | reverse complement strand
CTTCTTCTTCTTTTGCTGCTGCTGCTTCCACTTCTCCTCACTCAACCTCACCAATTCTCTTTTGTCTTCATAATTGTTTTTGTTTTATTTTACAGGATTTATGTGGATACTCTTGCCATAGGGAATGCCATCCCAATTCCTTCAAACCTATATTTGGTCTTTCTTTCACCATAGAATCAAATTCTTAATACTGCCATGATCAACTAACAAAAGCATCATTGAACTTCACTCAGTTCAGTGAGCCACTGAGGATACAAAGGAAAAAATCAAACTAGCCCCTGCCTTCAAGCAGCTTGTAGGGTGAAAATGACACATATATGGATAAATAAATGCAAAATGCATAAAAAGGTAATACAAAAGAATTTAGTTGATGGAGTACTAAAATTTGGAGCTCCAGAAAAAGCCTTGTATAGGAGGCAAAGACGCAACAGATTTTTAAAATGATGCTAGGCATTCCAAGGCAGAGAGGTAATTAAGAAGAATATTTTTTAAAAAAATCACGTGCATGGACATCTTGCTCCAGATAAATTTGATTGCAATGACTAAAATAGCCCAATAATATTGTGCCCCCCAAATTATTGTCCTAGCCTTTTTTGGTTCATGTTACTTTACTTGTTGAACCAACAGCCATAGCCCAACAATAGAAAAGTCAGCTTTACTCACCTATTCTCCTACTAACATTATTTGAGAGCTAGAACCTAGGCACAAGTTATATAATTGTGACTATGGAGGACAGTATTTGATACTAAGTCCATGTACTCCCAAGTAGTAGACATGTACCATTAGCCCTGGGCTCCTACGTTCCTGGGATAAGATCTTATGTCATAAGAGTTCTACCAACCCTTTTTCCCTCTGATGAATCTTACAAAAGATTATCTTGGGCTATGACAACAGTAATTTTCCTAGTCAGATCATGAGGGTCCTGCTGGTCCATCCAAGCCTCCTGAAGGATACAAATCCCCTTAATACCAGAGAAGGATGGGTCACTTGAAATGCAAGAGCTTATATCTTGCCAATGGTTTCCATTTCATTATAGCTATACAGAACCTAGCTCTGGGGATTGAAAATCAGAGCCTGTGAATAACCATACTAAGAAGAATGCTGACAAAGGCTTTTTTCACAGCTGCTAAATTCTTCAATTACCCTGTTATCCTAGCAATAAATCTACCACACTATTATCTGTGAGTAGTCTACAGGTCACCCTATGGAGGAACTGCAGAAACACCAGCGGCCATACCAGCAGGACCAATGATTAAGATAGATTGGTGCCAGGAGTGGGATTCTCAGAAATGAGGCCAGCAAACTCTTCCCACTGGAGGACTAAAGTGAGAATAAGGAAAAGCCATAGAGCGTGTTGTCCTGTCTGGAGAAGAGAGAGAGAGAGGCTGCAGCTTCACTGAGGCAGAGGCTGGGACAAGTCATCCATGGGAGTGGGAATAGAGTAGGAAGCCCAGATCAAATCCAAATCAGGGAAGAGGAGAGAGAGCATTTAGAGAAAAAAAGAGTAACAGAATGTTCTTTCTTCCCCTCCCTATGTAGTAAAGGACAGGATGAAGGTAGAGAGATTCCCTGGGAAGATTAGCCTAAACAATACTAAAAAATATACTCTTCCTCCATGGGGATATGCCTTGCTTTTTTTTTTTGTTAAGTTTCAGTGTTAAATCTGATATATATGTGCTGGGGTCAGGGGTGAACATGTATGAGTAAGTCTACATAAATGCCTATTCACTAGTTTGAATAAGGTTCCTAAGAGTAGAGTACAAGAGAACCCATATAGGTCATGGAAATGAAGATGAATTTGGAGTCTGAGGGCCTGGATTCAAATCCTAATGTTACTACTTACCATCTCTCTGACCTTGGTCAAAATATTTAAGCTCTATAGGTCACAGTTCCCTCATCTGTAAAACAAGGGGATTGGATTAAATGTTCTCTAGGGTCACTGAGGTTCAGGTACTGGGCCTGGAGTCAGGAAAACTTGACTTCAAATCTTGTCTCAGACACTTACAAGCTATGCGACCGTGGGCAAGTCATTAACCATTATCTGTCTCATTTTCCTCAACTGTAAAATGGAGATAATATTAGCACCTTTCTCATGAGATGGTTGAGGATCAAATGAGATAATATTTGTGAAGCGCTTAGTGCCTGGCACAGAATAGATGCTTAATAGATGCTTATTCCCTTCCCTTGCTCCCTAAATCTATGATATCATTTATCTTATTATCATTTATTAGTCTTTGATTGTGAGGGATGTTGTACATGACAATGTGTGAATATGAGTGTATGCAAGTGAGAGTATATGTGAGTGGTGTATGTGTGTGTGTGTGTGTGTGTGTGTGTGTGTGTTTAGTGCTAGGAAGATGAAAGTTCAATTATCTCATATGGCCTGGTCAACCTAAAAAAATATCTCAATTTAAGGTAAATTCATCAATATTTAAGTATCTATGTGAAAAATTTGTCTCCACACAGGAATATTAGATGTAAAATTCAGAAGAGGAGATCACTTCTAAGAGATTACAATGTGGGAAGAGGTTAGGATGTAGGGATCTAAGAAAATATTAGTCACCTTCCCCCACACTATTTTCATACGTCAGGTAAAGTCATGACTATGGATCAAAAGGGAGATTCCAATTCTTTGCCACCACAAAAAGAGTTGTTATAAATATTTTTGTACATATGGGTCTTCCTCCCACCTCTATGATCTCTTTGGGATACAACCTTAAAAGTGGTATTGCTGGGTCAAAGGGTATGTAATTATTTATAGCCCTTTGGGCATAGTTCCAAGATTGCTCTCAAGAATGATCGAATCAATTCACAACTCCACCAACAATGAATTAGTGTTCCACTTTTTCCACATCCTCTCCAGCATTTGTCATTTTCCTGTTTTGTCATTTTAGCCAATCTGACTGGTGAGTGGTGGTACCTCAGAGTTGTTTTGATTTGCGTTTCTCTAATCAATAGTGATTTAGAGCATTTTTTCATATGCTTATAGGTATCTTTAATTTCTTCTTCTGAAAACTGCCTGTTCATATCATTTGGCAACTTATCAATTGAGGAATGACTTGTATTCTTACAGATTTGACTCAATTCTCTGTATATTTTAGAAATGAGGCCTTTATCAGAGACACTGGTTGTAAAAATTCTTTCCCAGTTTCCCACTTCCCTCTTAATCTTGGTTATATTGGCTTTGTTTGTACAGAAACTTTTCAATTTAATGTAATCAAAATTATCTGTTTTGCATTTTAAATGCTCTTTAACTCTTATTTGTTCATAAAGTCTTCCCTTCTCCATAAATCTGACAGGTAAACTATTCCTTACTAATGTCTAATGTGAAAGTATTTGCAGATCCTATACTTGATTGCATGCCACCATAGGTGGGGGAGTGAGGGAGGAAAGGGAGAGGGAGAAAATTTGAAACTCAAGGGATTGTGTAACTGAATCTTGTAAACTAAAAGTAAACAAACAAATTAATAAAGGCAAAAAAGGGAGATTCTAATTGACTCTGCATCACAAATGAGACTTTCCTTTAGTTACATTTGATTTCCTAACTAAAAAATCAAGGCGTTCTCAATGTTGAACTGTAGCCCCCCCCCCCCCAGAGGCAGCAAAAGCTCTAACACTGTCAACCAAGAAGCATTTATTAAGCAATTACTGTGTGCCAGATGATATGCTCAGTGCTACAGACACAAAGAAAGTCATGGTCCTTGTGAGCTACTCAAGGAGATCACCATCTAAGAGGGAAAGCAACATACAAAAACAAATCAAGTAAAACAAAACAAGTGTACATATAAGATATACAAGACATAGATGTAAAAGCTGTGGCCCATTGGTTCTAAGTCTTGCAGTTACACACTCAGCGCAGGGCATGGGCTCCCTTTGCCTCTTCCCCCTCCTCCCCCAAGTCCCTAACTTCTTTTCAATTTAGATTCAAACTTCAATTTTTAACCTTTCAAAAATAACAACTGAGAAGGGAATGTTTTGGGAAAGGGCAGCCCATCCTTCATCTTTAGTGTGGAAGGTCTGACTTGGCTGACCATATGTACCAGTTTGAATAAATGATTGCCTTGAATTGAATTATTTATTCATCAAATTGAAACAAATTGTGTATGAATCTAAGTGTAAAATATTTTAATACATGAAGAAAAGTCTGAAACAGTGAAATAGTCTTGAAGCTTAAGGCTAGTAAATATAGCACATGGGGTACCCTTCTTACATAGAAAGCTCCCAGAAAAGCTATCCTAGATTTAAATTACCCCTTTTCCTTATCTACCCAAAATAATAGATCCCAAGCCTCTACCAATGTGTTTACTTTTATAAGTCAGCCCAAGGATACAATTACTTCAAAGCAAAGACATTTAATTAAATAGCAAAGTAATAAAAAGAACACTTGGATGTTTTTCCCATAAACCTGGGTCACACTCTCCCACGTTATCCATATGCCATCACTGGGAATAGAGCACATACAGGGAATCACATGGTTAGCAAGATGGCAGTTGATTTCATCAAAACTCTCCTACACCCGACACCCTCAAAAGAAAAATTAATGCACCAGATCTATATTAGTTAAAAGTATCAGCGAGACAAGGAGACCAAAAGAGTCCAAACAGTGTATCAGTCAGCAAACATGTGATTTATTTGCCAAACAGAGAGAGATGGCTGCCAAAAGCAACATAGTGTTAGAATATAAACTAATTTGAGGGGGGAAATCTTATGAAGTAAGATGATGGGCAATTCTGGGCAAAATCATCTCATAAAGCAGAGAGAAGCACTGGGGGGTTAAACCAGTTTAAAGAAAGCTTGGCAAGATGTCCAGCTAGGCAAAGTCATCCAAAGTCCATTTAAGGATGAAAAATGGAGAGAAGAAAAACAGCAAGCAGAAAAATTTCAATGACCTACAAAAGTCATTACAACAAACATCTCCATTGAGAACCACCACACTCGAACCCTAATATCATCATCAGCCATGTACTTTATTGGGTGATAGACATGCCTATTAAGAAACAAGGGTGGGAAAAACAGCTTGATTGGACCAAGAGCATATAGAGGAGATTCATGCTAGAAGCAATCCAGTTTGTGAGTGTTTAGGGGTCCATATAAAAGGCATTTGAAGGAGGGTAAGATTCTGAAGAAATCAAAGGTCAATTTTTTTTAATACCAACATTCTATTAGTTGCTATAAGGAAGGAACAGGGGAAATAACTGTCTCCAGAAAATTAAAACTGAATATCCTTGAGAGAGCAGTGGAGAGGTACATGGTGGGTATGAGAAGGCTGCAACATATAAGGTATGGAAAACTCCAAAGAAGAGCAGTAAAAGATGTCATCGAGGAATTGTACTCCGAAAAGAAAAGATGAACTGGACATATACCAAGAGAAAGGGATGACTTGGAGATAGTTGGCATGCCACACTGACACAGTCATGATTTCACAAGAGATTGAAGAAATCTTCCAGTATATTGGGTGGACTCCTGTGGCAAAGTTATGGGAGCACATGGACAAGAGTTACATACGATAATGGGCATAGATAAGGTTATGAGTCACATCATCAGAGGGAATTTCCAAGTAAACAAGATCATAGATCCATCTGAGTCCTGAGTATTGAGTAAAAGTATTGAGTAAAAAAAATGATAACTGTGAAGCCACGTACCAAAATTTTGGGGATGTAGCTAAAGCAGTCCTCAGTGGAGAAATTATATCTTAGTAAACATCAACAAAATAGAAAAAGAGGACTAATGAACTGAGCACACAATTTTGAAAATCAGCAAATTAGCAAACCCAAAATAAGTACAAAAGAAGAAAACTTGAATATTGGAATAATAGATCATTTGGGAAACAAAGGTACTTTAGAAATGATAAATAAATCTGAGTTGTTTTTAGAAAAAACAACAACAAAATTAATGAAATTTTAGCTAATGTAAGTAAGGGAGAGAAACAGAGAGGAAAACAATATTACTAAGCTATAATTCCCTTCCCTCCTTCACTATGGTTATTTGAGAGCTTAGAGATGGGGAATGAAAAGAAGACGTACAGAAAGTGATGTGAGAGGTGTTTTACTCAGTGCCAAGGGGAGGGGTGCACCCTGACCATTGTCATGGTGGCAGGTTCTAACCACTGAGTCTTCTCATCCTGCTCCATGATCGGTTAGCAGCAACCAAAACAGGTCAGAAGGTGTTATTAGTAATAAGAAAGACAGACCTAAGAGAAGCTTCTATCTTCTTCCCAATCCAACAGAATCTCACAAATTCCAGATCCTTAGTACTTCTAGGGTTTCTGTATCAGTTTCTGAAAACCCATTTTGCTAGAATTGTGAATCAAACATCTTGTGGAATTACATTGTTATATTCCTTTGCCCCATCAAAAGAGAACTGATTCTGTTCATTTATTAGAAATCCTGATTTTTAAAGCGGTCTTGTTTCTGGAGGACTTCTGCAGTCTAGAGTAGCAGGCTCACAGGGTTACTTGGTATGTGTTTGATATGCATAAATCTATTGTTATTTTGTACCATTTATTTCCTGGTTGAGTTTATGCTGAGTAAAAACAAATATATGCAATATCCAAGCATATTTGTCTTCTGCAAAAAGAAAATTCCATTTTGTCATGGTTGTGAGCTTAGAGCTAAACAAATATACCCAGGAAAAGGAGGAAGGGTTTGCTGCTAGATGGGAGAGCTCAGGCATAAGCTATAATTGGATAAATTAATAAATTTATATGCCTCTGGACAACAAATTATTTTTCTTCCATAGAAAAAGGTGAAGATAAGGGATAGGTAATTGATTACATGAGAACTGTATAGAACATGGCACATTCTCAGTTCTTCTGCTCAGCATGGAATGTACAAACTACCACTGTGAGCTGGGATTCCCTATGAAGCTTGGGACCCAGATGTTCAGAACTGAACATAGTAGAGTGAGAGGCTATCAATAATAACTGATGATTAAGAAAATGAACAAAATGAATCTACAAAGAACATAGGAAATAAAAGGAATTATCAGTTATAATTATATGTAATTATACACTAACAAAACCAAAAATTGTCAAGAATAACAATCTATGACATTTTAAAGACGAACTACCTATAAAATACAAACTACACAAATGAACAAAAGAAGAAGTAGAGATCTTAAGCAATCTAATCTCAGAGAGTGAAACTGAACATACAACAAATGGACAGAAAAAGACAGAAAAAAATGCACCTGAGTTTGGATAGATTTACATGTGAATTTTCTCAAACATTAAAAGATCCAAAAATTATTGTCAATAATTGAGAAGGAAATAATTTCAATAAATGGTAAAAAAAGGATGCTCCCTCTCTCAATTATTTTTGTTATAATTCTAGAAATGCTAGTAATATCAATGAGTTAATTAGTTTAAATTAAAGGTATAAGCATCAGCATAGAAGAAGCAAAAATTATTCCCATTTGCAGATGGCATGATTTATTTAGAAAACCCCAGGGAATCTGTAAAGAAACAAATTAAGCTCCAACATAGCCCAAGTAAAGTAATAGGATACAAAATAGATCCACAAACTACATTCAACATTTTCATATGCCAGCAAAAAATTTTTTTATAAAGAAGAGGGAGGAAATGATAAAGAAAAGAGAAATTATTTTTAAACTACAAAAATAATAAAAATCTGAGAATCAATCCTTCAAGAAGCATTTATTAAGCAGTTATTATGTATGAGATACTGTGTTAAGTGTTAGGCATGCAAAGACAAAGCATACAACAGTCCCTGCTTTCAAGATCATATTATATAAAGACAACATAAACATATTTAACAACATAAAGAGCACACATAAAATAAATACAAGATAGTTTAGGGAAGTTAGGCAATAACAGGGGGCGAAGAAAAACATTCCTTAGCAAATGGTGCTTGATCTGAGTCTTGAAGAAACTTTGCCAATGCAAAGACAGAGAGATGGAGATGGAGGGCTGTGTGTGAGGAATAGCAAGAAAGCTAATTTGGCTAAACTGTACAGTGTAGGAAGTTGAGTCATGTACACAGTGTATAGAAGAGAGACAGGTTGGGGACAGGTTGTCAAAAGATTTGAAAGTCAATCAGAAAGAGTTTATTACCTTTTATTCTACAGGCAATAGAAGGACACTGGAATTTACTGAGTAGAACAATGGCATGGTCAGATCTTCAATTAATGAGAATCATTTTGATAACTTAGGAGGAAGATGGATTGGAATGAGGAGAGACGTTAAGAATAAAGACCAATTAGTGGAACATCGCAATAGTGCCAGCGAGAGGATCTGAATTGAGTTGATGATGTTATATTAATAGTGTGAAGGGGATAGATGCATGAAAAGTTGTAGAAGTAGAAACAAAACACCAACATTTAGCAATTAATAGAATATGAGGAGTTAGGAAGAACCAGTAGTTAGGGGAAAGTTCAAGCTTTGCACTTGGGAGACTGGAAGGATTCTTGCGCCTTTGATAACAGTAAGGGGATCTGAAAAACAAGGGGTATGAGAGGAAAGATAATGAATTCTGTTTTGGGGATAGGATCATAGGCTTAGGTCTGAAAGGCATCTCAAAGGCCATCAAATTCATCTCTCTCATTTTACAGATGAGAAAACTGACATGTAGAAAGATTAACTGCCTTGTCCAATGCCACATAGCTAGTAAAGCCTTCTTGAGTGCAAGTCCAATGATCTATCTATTATGTCACTTTGAGATATCAATAGTATAATCCAGTTTGAAAAATCCAGTAGGCAGTTTGTGATGCAGGACAGAAGCTCAAGAGAAATAGCTAGAAGATATATGGATCTGGAAATTACCTTCAGAGAGATAATATTGAAACCCATAGAAGCTAATGAGAAACTAATGAGGTCACCAAATGAGTCAATCTACCGAAGTATATATGAGACATATAAATATAATTACAATGCAGTCTTTTATTTTAAAAAATAGGTATAGGAAGGGGGTGGAGCCAAGATGGTGGTGTAGAAACAGCAAAGTTTCACAGCTCCGACACAGTCACCTTAAATACCCATAAAATATGACTCTAAACAAATTTTAGGGCTCCAAAAGCCACGAAAATATAGAAAACACATTTTTCATTGAAGGCAGCTCAGCAGGAGGGGCTCATCACAACAGGCTGGGAGCTGAGGCCAGCCCAGCATAAACTGCAGCCTGGCCCCAGGGTGGATGGGAAAAGCCACAGCTAGAGTCTATACAAAAATGGATTGGGAGCACCTGTTGCAATCTCCACATTTATCAAGCCAGGAATAATAAGGCTAAGATAAAGGTCAGTGGAATTCAAGCTAAATTTTGGGGGAAAACAAGCAGTTCAGCTGAACTACCCCCAGGGCAAGGAAGCATCCCTACCTAGCTGCCTCAGAGCTCCTGGCCTGCGAATAACAGGGGGGCAAAAGCGATTGATCAAAGGCCAAGGGCTTTTGCATTGAGCAGCCTGGATCTGGATCATGGTCTTGGGTGGTGGTCCTGGGGTGCGCCTTCAGTGATCCAAAGCTGGCTGCAGCACCCACCTAATAGCTTCGACAGCTGTGAAAACACCAGCGATTTGGGACAGAGCTTTCCCCCCTGGAAACAGAGTTCCACAGAGCTAAAAATCAAGCAATTATTTGACTGGCCAATATGAGGAGAAGGAAGCAAAGTAAGAACAGTAATCAAACTTTAGAATCCTTTTTGGGGGACAAAAAGGATCGAGGTATGGAGAGGGAAGAAGACAACACAGTCAGAATTCCCACACCAAATGCTTCCAAGATACATGAAGATTGCCTACAAGCCATAGATTGACTTAAAAAGGACTTTGAATACCAAATAAGAGAAGTGGAGGAAAAATTGGGAAGAGAAATGAGAATGATGCAAGAAAGAGTTAACAACCTGACTGAAGAGAATAACACCTTAAAAAACAGATTAACTCAGTTGGCAAAAGAGACCCAAAAAGCCATTGAGGAGAAGGATGCCTTAAAAAGTCGAATTTGCCAGATGGAAAAAGAGTCTCAAAAGCATTCTGAAGAGAATAATTCCTTCAAAATTAGAGTGGAGCAAATGGAAGCAAATGACTTTATGAGAAATCAAGATACTAGTAAACAGATACTGACAAATGAAAAAATAGAAGGTAATGTGAAATATCTCCTTGAAAAAACACTGACCTGGAAAAAAGATCCAGGAAAGACAACCTGAAAATTACTGGTCTACCTGAAAGCCATGATCAAAAAAAGAACTTAGAAAGCATCCTTCAAGAGATTCTCAAGGAAAATTGCCCTGATATTTTAGAATCAGAAGGCAAAATAGAACTTAAAAGAATTCACCTATCACCTCTTGAAAAAGATCCCCAAAAGAAAACTCCTGGAAATGTTATAGCCAGGTTCTGAAACCCCCAGTTAAAGGAGAAAAATTTTTCAGGTTTCTAAGAGAAAACAATTTGAATACTGTGGTAACACAATTAGGATAACCCAGGATCTGGCAGCCTCTACATTGAAGGACTGAAGGGCCTGGAATATGATATTCCAGAGACCAAGGGAGCTGGGATTAAAACCAAGAATCACCTACCCAGGAAAATTGAGTATAATGTTCCAGGGGAAAATATGGTCATTCAGTGAGGTGGAGGACTTTCAAGCATTCTTGCTGAAAAAACCAGAACTAAACAGAAAATTTGAAACTCAAACACAAGAAGCATGAGAAGGTAAACATGGGAAAGAAATCATAAGGAACTTATCAAAGTTGAACTATTTACATGCCAATATGGAAAAACTGGTAATAGTAACTTATGAAACTTTTCTTAGTATGAGGATATATACATGTATACACATATGTCTATATAGGAGGGTATATATGCATATGAATACATATCTGAGCATATGTGTATATGTGTACATAGAGGGTACAGGATCAATTGAATACGAAGGGATGATACTTTAAAAGGTGAAATTCTAAGGTGGAAGAGGACTAGAATGAGAAGAGACAGGGAGAGACAAAATGGGGTTGATAATCCCATATAGAAGAGGCAAGGGATAACTGTTACAACTTTACTTACAATTACTCTCATTGAATTTGGCTTAGGGAAAGAACGACAAAAACTCTAAACTTGGCATCATGCCACACAAGAGAGTAGGGGGGACGGGGATGAGAGGTGGGATGATGGAGGAGAGGGCAGGATCTGGGGGGAGGGTTGCTGGAAGTAGGTAATAGAACAAGGGTGGGGCGGGATAGGAAGGAGGGACATATAATCAGCTTCTCACAATATGTCCACTCTGGAGATGTCCTGTGTAATTATACAGGTATAGCCTGTATTGAATTGCTTATCCTTCCAGTGGAGGTGGGTGACAAGGGAGGAACTGAGGGAATCTAGAATTTAAAGCTCTACAATCAAATGTTAAGAAAAAAATCTATGTATGTGTATATATATGTATATGTGTGTATATGTATATATCTATATCTATATATGTAATTATTCTTATCATTAACTACATGCAACTGAGAATTAAGATATACAGGTACAGGAGTAGGGAGACCCTCCCTGTACTACCAAAAAGTAAGAGGGGTGTTGGGGGAGGATGTAGAAGAGAACAGATTGGTGGAAGGGCTTTACAGAGGGATCACTGTATTGGGGATGGGGGTGGGGGAAAGACAGGGAGAAAATCATGTAACTCAAAATCTGGTGGAAATGAATGATGTAAACAGGAAAATAAATAAAATAATTAATTTTTAAAAATAGGAAGACAACTGAATAACTGATCAAGGAAGATGAATAACTGATATTCATTGCTTATAGCAGCATCACGCTAATACAGTAAAAATGATAAAGCTACCTGAATTAATTTACAGATTTAATACTATATCAATAAAATTACCAAGAGGAGTATGAGTGAAAAGTTGACCATGACACATAGGTTTTGAGATTGGGGAACTGGAAGGATAGTGGTGTCCTTGAAAACAATAGGGAAGTTTAGAAGAGAGAGGGGGAATAATGAGTTCAGTTTTGGATATGTTGAGTTTGAGGTATCTGTAACATTCAACATGCAACTACCTAACATCCAGTTACATAGTTGGAGATACAAGACTACACATCAACAGAAAAATTAGGCAAATTTGATCATCTTCAGCGTAGAGATAATTGAATCCATGGAAGATGATGAGATCACGAAGTAACATAGAGTGGGAGAAAATAAGGCCTAGGACAGAGCCCCATGGGATATTTAGTTAACAGGCATGACTTTGATGAAGATTCATCAAAGGAGCCATCAAGTGGTTAGGAAGAGAACCAGGAGAGAATAGTTTACTGAAAACCTAGAGAGAAGAGAATGTTGAGGAGAAGGTGATCAACAGTGTCAGAGGCTACAGAGAGGTCAAGAAGGATTAGGACTGAGAAAAGGTCTTTGACTTGGTAATTAAGAGATCATTGGTGACTTAGAAGAGAGAAGTTTCAGTTGAAGTCAGAGTGCAGACTGCAGAAAGTTCAAAAGTAAAGAGAAAGTAAAGATACTTATTAGAAACAACCTTCTCAAGGAGGTTAGCCACAAAAGGCAGGAGAGATACAATGTTAGCGGGTATGGATGGGTCGAGTGAAAGTTTTTGAGGATGAGGGAGATATGGACACATTTGTAGGCAGTAGGGAATAATGAGAGAGAGAGAGAGAGAGAGAGAGAGAGAGATTGAAGATAAGTGAGAGAATAGAGAAGATAGCAGGGACAATATGGTGGAGAAGATTGAATGGAATGAAATCGCTTATATGTTTGGAGGAATTTACCTTGATTCGGAGAAGGGTCATCTCATCATGTGAGACAAGGTGACTGATGAGATAGTAGCAAAAGGTATCTGAGTGATGGGGCATAAGTAGGAGGGGAGAAAAGGAAGGTCTTCACAAATGGCCTCATATTTTTTCATTAAAATATATGAGGTTTTCAACTAAGGTGGAGACGGCAGAGGTATGGGAGATTTCAGGAGAGCTTAAAAAGGTTTGGAAAAGTCATTGCAATAAGTGGTATTAGCTAGTTAATTATAGAGATGTAGAAAGATTGCCTAGTAGCAGTACGGGTCCATTCAAGATTATGTTAATATAAACTTGTAATGGATCCAGTCAGCATGGTTGCATGGTTTTCTCCACCTTCAACCAGTGGTGTGTATGTAGGAGCAACGTAGTGGATAGTTGGAGTGATCTAAGGCTGAGGATTAGTAGGGCATGGTCAGTAATATAATAAGAGGGCAAGAGACTCAAGGGAAGAAGACAGTGTAGAGTTGAACTGGTTCACCAAGTGGTGAATAAAAATGTAATGGAAGGTTATTATTATATTATGTATTATTATTATATTAAAATGATGAAAAATTCCAAAAAACATGGAAAAATTTGTGTAATCTAAGAACAGAACTTGGTTCAGTTAGAATGCATTGATTACAATGTCAGCCAAAATATTAAAAACAAAATTGAGCTCCCTCTTCTCCCCTCCTACTTATCTTCCACCATCCAGATTCCTTCTACCACTATCTCCTCTTTTATCATAACTATACTAATTTTGGCCTCACAGTCAGTAACTTCAAAAGCACCTCCCTCTTTTCCTTGGAGAGGCAGAGATTGGGGCTGAATGTTCCATATACCATTGATGTGGTTCCTTAGTCAACTGGTCTTGATTAACTTTTTTTCCCTTTGTTAGAATGGAAGATTCATTGAATGAGTATGGGAAGGTATATCTAGAAAGTACTATGATTATAAAAAGGTAGCTAATTTTAAAACAATCTATATACATAGGAGTCACACATGGGAATGACATGGCATATACACAGGGCATGTGGGTTGCTACAGTATGCATATAGAGTCACTTTTCAAATGCTGAAGGCTCTCCATGTCTTCTGCGGATGTCAGCTCATGGCTTACTTTTAGCTTGTTCTTGCTGTGTACTGCTCTCTCAACCTCTACCTGGGCATCAAGTCATTTTTCTGCTACTTCCTGCTGAGTTTCCCTTTATCCTGCTCCCTCACTCTACTAATCCCCAGTCTTCTTTTTCTTGTTCTCTCCTCGATATCTCTAGCCTCTACTAGGCACGTTTTTTGGTTTACTCTTGACATTACCAGGCTCGGCCATCAGAGGGATAATTATAGTAGCTTGCCCTAAAAAACTCAAGGAATACCTTATGCTTTTTACTCTTGTGGAGACTCTTTCTTTGGACTTACTGCTTCTAAGTGTTTCATTGCTTATATCATTAGTAGACACAGGATTATCAGTAGGAAACACAATTTTTATCTTCACCCTTTCCTAATATTTTTAGGGAGGCAAGAAGTAAATATGAATTTACTATGAAAGCTACCAATTAGTAATATTTCTATGAACACCAGTGTAGCATATAAGTGCCATTCATCCTGAATTAACAAATCCCAGGTATAAAACCTTGTATTTCAAGTTTCTCACAGTCCCTACCTTCTCTTGAAGTACTGTATACTATTTTGTCTTGGGAGAGAGGGCAAGGAGATGAAGCCCCTAGTCAAGTTTTAAGGCCACTGATGATCCTTTGGCATCCAGTCTCCTGAATGACATCAATTCCCTCCATGTGAGAGAAGGCAGGCCATTCACAGTGAGAGACATACATCCTGTGAATGATCTGTAAATCAGTCTTGTCTTCTTAGAGGCCAGTTTACCTACAAGGGAAGGAAATTGGAGCCCAAGAGTTGTTTTCCTAAAAGAATATTTACCAGGAATTCTTTTACACATCTCTGAGAGCCACTGAATGTCTGAATTATTCTTGTGTTCTTGCAATAAATCTATTCTACTACTAACTGAGAGGTTTGTGTATCTTCCTTTTTTTTTTTTTTGCTTTTTTGTTTTGGAGGAAAGTTGGAGTTAAGTGACTTGCCCAAGGTCACATGGCTAGTTTTTGTGTTAAGTGTCTGAAGCCAGATTTGAACTCAGGTCCTCCTGACTCCAGGGCCAGTGCTCTATTCACTGTGCCACCTAGCCGCCCCTTGTGTATCTTCCTTAAAGAAAACCCTTGGAGACAGTGGCATAGAAGCAGGAAAACTCTGTGAGTTCCCCCCATAACCACATCAAATACCTATAGAATATTACTCTAAACAGATTTTAGAGTTATAGAACCCACAAAGTGACAGAGAGAAACGAATTTCCCACTGAAGGCAGCCTGGCAGGCTGACAGGAATTGTCCATTGCAGCACACTGGGAGCCAAGCTCAGCCCTGCATGAGCCCATGGTTTTAGCCCCAGGGTGGCCCTGACCAGCAGCAGCTACAGTGGACTCCTAGAGAGTGTATCACCAGCGGCAGTGGTGGTTTCCAGAAATATCAACCCATAAATGCCAAAGACAGAGGAAAAGGTCAGGGGAACTCTGTTGGAACTAGGGGGGAAAGAGTGTGGTCCAGTCTCTGCTCCCAGAGCAAGAAGCAGCAGAAGTGGAGGCCTTACAGCTGCCTCCACATGTCTGCTTCAGAACTCCTGGCCTGCAGATAGTAAGGAAGCCAAGGGACCATTCAGAGGGATAATTGCTCTTGCTTTAACCTGTCTGGATCAGGATTTTGGTCTTGGGTGGTGGTCCTCAGGTGTGTGACCAGTGAGCCAGAGGTGGTGGGGGCTATAGAGATAATGCCCCCTAATAATTCTGGCAGCTGTGAAAACCCCAGAGATTTGATACAAATCTTCCCCCTTTGGAACCACAGTTCTACTTTGGCAAAGAACTCAAAAGTTAAATAATTGAGTGGCAACATGAGCAAACAAAGGAAGCAAAGCAAGCACAGCAATCCAACTTTAGACTCCTTTTTCTGGGGACAAAAAGGATCAAAACATGGAATGACAAGAAGACAACAAAGTCAGAATTCCTGCACCAAAAGTCTCCAAGAAAAATATGAACTGGTTACAGGCCATGGAGGAGTTAAAAATGATTTTGAAAATCAAATAAAAGAAGTGGAAGAATAATTGGGAAGATGATGAAGAGAATGATGCAAGAAAATCATGAAAAGAGAGTCAACAACCTGACTGAAGAAAATAGACTTAAAAAATAGACTAACTCAAATGGTAAAAGAGACCCAAAAAGCCAATGAGGAGAAGAATGTCTTAAAAAGTCGAATTTGCCAGATGGAAAAAGAATTTCAAAAGCTCACTGAAGAGAATAATTCCTTCAGAATTAGACTGGAGCAAATAGAAGCTGATGACTTTATGAGATATCAAGATACTATTAAACAGATCCAAGCAAATGAAAAAATAGAAGGCAATGTGAAATATCTCATTGGAAAAACCACTGACCTGGAAAATACATCCAAGAGAGATAATCTGAAAATTATTGGACTACCTGAAATCCATGATCAAAAAAAGAACCCAGAAATCATCCTTCAAGAAATTCTCAAGGAAAATTGCCCTGATATTTTAGAACCAGAGGGCAAAATAGAAATTGAAAGAATTCTCCAATCACCTCTTGAAAAGAATCCCTAAAAGAAAACTCCTAGGAATATTATAGCCAGGTTCTAGAGTTTGCAGATCAAGGACAAAATATTACAAGCATCCAAGAAGAAATAATTTGAATATTGTGAAAATACAATCAGGATAACATGAGATCTAACAGCCTCTACATTAAGGAATCAAAGGGCTTGGAATATGATATTCCGGAGATCAAAGGAGCTAGGATTAAAACCAAGAATCACTGGCCCAGCAAAACTGAGTATAATGTTTCAGGGGAAAATATGGTAATTCAATGAGGTGGAGGACTTTCAAGCATTCTTGATGAAAAAACGAGAGTTGAATAGAAAATTTGATATTCAAATACAAGAAACAAGAGAAGCATGAGAAGGTAAACAGGAAAAAGAAATAAGGAACTTATCAAAGTTTAACTATTTACATGCCTACATGGAAAAATGACAACTGTAACCTATGAAACTTTTCTCAGTATGAGGATAGTAGAAGGGAATACAAATGTGCATATATATATATATATGCACATTTGTATTCCCTT
>CM053593.1:35490287-35514081 GCA_028646575.1 Pseudocheirus occidentalis | reverse complement strand
GGTGAAAAGGGAATGGGTCAACCTTACTCTCATTGAATTTGGCTTAGGGAGGGAATGATATACACACTAAATTGAGTATCTTGCCCTATAGGAGAGTAGGGGGGAAGAGGATGAGAGGGGATATGATCGAGGGGAGAGCAAGTTGTGGGGGGGGAGGGTAGTTAGAAGCACACACTTTTGTAAAGGGACAGAGTCAAAGTAGAGAACAGAAGAAGTGGGAACCAGGATAGGATGGAAGGAAATATAGTCAGTCTTTCACAGTATAACCAGTATGGAAATGTTTTGTGTAATTCCACATGTACAACCTATATTGAATTGCTTATTTTCCCAGTAAGGGTGGGTGATGAGGGAAGAAGGGAAAGAATCTGGAACTCAAAATTTTAAAATCAAATGTTTGGTAGATAGATAGATAGATAGATAGATAGATAGATAGATAGATAGATAGAAAATGTTTATTTTTTACATGCAACTGGGAAACAAGATATATAGGCACTGTGGTATGCAGATCCATCTTGCCCTACCAGAAAGATGGAGCGGGATGGGGGAGGATATAGGAGAGAACATATTGGGGGAGGAGGTATACAGTGGGATCACTGTTTTGGGTTGGTGGGTAAGGGAAAGATGGGGAGAAAATTTTTAACTCAAAATCTTGTGGAAATGAATGATGTAAACTAAAAATAATTAATTAAAAATAATTAATAATTAATTTTTAAATTAAATTAAAAAATAAAACCCTCAAATTGACTACTGCTCATCCAGCAGGTCTGAAAATTAAAACAGACTTCTATCAGAAGTGGAAGTTTTCAGGAATGAGAACAAAGCAGGAACTCTCTAGAGGACAGAATGTGGTTCAAAGACAAAGCAAGGGAACCAGGAAAAGATTTTCCCATCTTGGGATGGAAGATTGAAGAGAGGAAAAGCATGGCACATGTAAAGCTTTGTTTTTTTACATAAAAGGGAGAGGCTGAAGCCCCAGTATAAGAAGCTGGTGCATGGAAAAGATTAGATCTTACATGAAAAGAGTAAATAAGAAATAGGGGGTCAAGGCAGCACAAATCAGAATGGTCTCATGGATGGGTAATAAAGAATCCATCTCCTCTTCCCCTGTGTGGAGAAGAATGGGAAAAAGGTAATGGGGTTACAAGGGAAAGTTACCTTAAATAGTGCCTGAAATCTACCACTATCCCAGATGCGATTTATTAAAGTTTCAGTGTTAAGTCTGCTTTCACATGTCTGTATTTTTCTGCATAGCTACATATTTACTGGTTTTAACTGGGTTTGGAAGGTTACAGTACAAGGTACCTCTTAAAGATAATTTTTAGTCTCCAACTTTCTTCCTCTCTGTATTTGGTAGGCTGAAAGGGTGGTAGGGTGGTGGTAAAGACATTAACATCTCTTACCTGGATAGCTTAGAGAGAATGCTCAACATAAGATTACTTCATCAGTCTGCAAATGTCATTTATACGAATGAATCAGCATGTGAAGAATTTTTCTTCACATCTGGATTGTAGGAACGATATATACAAGAAAACCAAACTCCTGGGAGAATATAACGTGAGGAGAGGCTGAAATACAAGGAGCTAACTTTAGTTAGCAGTGCAGAATAAACCCGAAGGGGATGGATGACACCACCTCTCTTCACCCCCCAAAACTATAAACTCCTTCTTGTTAAGTAAAGGCATGCATTAGCACAAAGATCCTAGCGGTGTTTTAGTCTGCAGCAAGAGTGCTATTTTGTTGTAGCTGTTTTTATTCAAGAACCCCAGAAAATTAAGTGACCCCAGACATTTCACTGTGGCTGGCAATTGAAGCAGTAACTTAGGGACCGTGGCAAAAGTTACCACTTTCCAAATGTTACAATTGTGAAATCAGCCGTGGATTGTGCTTCCTTTTCGTTTTCTATCCTCACTACCACCTACCTCCCTTCAGTTTGGAAACAGACTTTAAGGTTTCACTTTTAGAACATAGTAGAAGGGGGAGTGGTTTTGTGTTTGTTTTTGGAAAGGGCAAGTCTTTATTCATCTTTCACATGGAAAGTTTGGTGTGTCCAATTACACTTGACAGTCTGAATTGTTTGTTGGAACAGAATTGTTTATTGATCTAATCGAAACAAATTATTTATGCATCTAAATGTAAAACATCTGAACACCCAAAAGGAGTTTGATTAAGTTCAATGGATTCTTGAAACTCAATTAACACCTAATAGGGATACCCCCTCTCATATAGGAGGGTCCCTAGAAAAGCATTCTAAACCACACCTCACAAGCCCCCAAGGCTATATTCACCTTTCCTAGTCAGACATAGGATACAATTTTTTTTCAAAGTAAAGGCATTTAGTGAATTAGTATAGTAAAAAGATGGCAGTAAAACATGCCTCCTGATAAGAACAGAGTATTTTCTTCCACAAATACAAAAAAATGGCAGTGAGAAGAATATGGTTACTTTATAGAATAACTATGTTTACTCTTTAGAGTAGCTATGTTACACTGTACAGTTAAAGTATGCGGACACGCATGGTAAGAACACATGTGACAAGGACACATGTTTTGGAAACATGCTTCAGAAACTACAGAACTCCAGGAGTCTTCTGATGATGTCCTCAGGTTGCTCTATCTTAGTCTCCTCCCATGTGGGTTCTGTCTCTGTTAGTCTGCACTTATGTATCAAGTCAGGTTGGTTCCCCCTTCTGCTATCTGTAGTACAGTGGAAAGTGTGCTGGCTCTGAAATACGAATACCTGGGTTCAAACTCCACCTCTGATACTTACTATCCATTTACTTCGTCAAATCACTTAACTTCCTTAATCCTCAGTCTCCTCACCTATAAAATGAGCACATTGGACTAGATGGGTTCTTATGTCTCTTCCACCTGTAGATGATCTATAATTTTCATTGGCTTATCTGCTCTGTGTTGGGTATATCACTCTGCCAGTCTTGTGATCTCAGCTGAGCATTGTTCCCTGTTGCTGTCTTCTGTGCTTAAGCTCTCCTATCAGTCATCTCAGCTCCTTTCTGATACGGTGCAGTGACTAGAAAGCCTCTCTCTGTGAAGTGAAGGCTGACAATTCTTTAGCCAGAGCCAAAATCTTAGGCTATCATCAGCTATCATGTTAGCCATCATCCCCAGCTAACAAAAGCCAGGCAGACTATCACCAGGTTAAGATATAGTCTTTATTTTGTATTAATCAAATGGATGTGTCTGGGACTGAATTACAATTCTTTGTCCCAGACACATGTCTGACAGGGTTAGAAATTCCAAAGAACCATTCCAGGATAACATTACAAATGCATTTAAGCTTAGCAAAGGAGGCTCTACCCATCTGGCCCATATTCATCTCTTTATTATTATAATCTGTCAGCCACAAAAGACCTTGGATTTACTGCTATATTTTGGGCAGCAAAAAAACCTTCATATCTCCCAGAATAAGGAATATCTGGAGCTTTGTGGGACACTATAATAAACATAAGGCAGAAATAGAAAGTGTCAGAAGGATTTGATACTACTCTCTCTGACATGATTTCATTTGTCCCAAAATAACAGGAAAAATTAATAATTTAGTATTATATTTGACATTTGATATTTGATCAACTTAAATTTGCAGATGACATGGATTTCAGGATTACAATTAGATGGAAATTGGATTCAATATAAATCTAATTGGATATACTCTATTACTGAGAATGCATTAAGTTGATGTTATTTGGGGAACATTAGTATATCTGCTACAGTTAATGCTGGTTGGGAACAATCGTTATACATGTCATAGGTTATTTTAATGTTTTATTAAGGCTCTTTATTAAGACTTCTCACATAAGGAGGTCTCACATATTAAGTGTCTATTTTTAAGATCTCTCTCACTTCCACCTGACCCATCTCATGCAGTAAAAACCTCCCTTACAACAAATAAGTACAGTTAAATAAAACAAAGAAACATCTGGTCATATCTAAAAATATATTCCTAACTCTGCATTTATATATAGGCCACCCCTTTCTCGAGTGAAATGCAGGGAAGATGCTTCACTGACAGTTCTCTGTAGCTATGACTGGTCACTGCATTGATACAAGTTCTGGAGTTCTTGCATGCTAATTTTCTAGATAGTTTGTAACCCTTATGTTAATTGTGTTTGCGCTTATGCTTACTCCACCTGCATCAGTTCATATGAGTCTTCTTGTTTCTTAAAGTTTTTCCTAGTCACCACTTTTTACATAACAATATTGTACCATTACCATTGTATATGACACTTTGTTCAGCCGTTCCCCCATCAATGGACGTTTCATTTCCTTCTATTCCTTTGCGTCTACCAAAAGTATTGTTACAAATATTTGGGTTTATATGTGACCTTTCTCCATGGTATAGTTGATGTTTGTTGTGAAGGTAATTGATGGATGATAGTGCCACACTTATGTAGCTGTCACTTAAACATTGATAACACTACCTGTGGTGGATTCTTAACCTAACCAACATGGAATGAAAAAGTTGGAAGAGATATTCATGGAATATTTTATCCATGCAAATTATTTGGAAATGCATTCAGTGGAATTAAGGCAATTAAGGTAGGCCCATACTGTGTTTTTGCTTTTATATTTTATTTCACTATATTTTGATATTTGTTTGTTTTACATTTTTATAAATACCACCTCTAAGCATTACACCCCCCCAAAAAATATCACAAAATTTGAATTTTAGAGTTTTAAAGAACATCCAGTGAAATTCATACCAGGAAAAAATTCCCTTTTCTGTTTCTTTTTAAGGTATATTTACACTACTTTGTGGTAGTGTCAGGAAGTCAGGGCAAGAATCTGAAGGTAACCATTATTTTCAATCCAAAGTAGCATATAAAGGGGCAGCTAAGTGGTGCAGTGAATATAGCACCAGCCCTGGAGTCAGGAGGACCTGAGTTCAAATGTGGCCTCAGACAATTAACATAAAAACTAGCTGTGTGACGTTGGGCAAGTCACTTAACCCCAACTGCCCTCTAAAAAAGGCAACAAAGTAGCTTATAAATTACTTAACTTTCTTCCCGTCCTTGCCTGTCCTTTACTGCTGGTTTCTCGATTTTGGCAACTAGTCATCCTTGAATACATGAAAAATTTGATTCTTGTTGAATACAGTCAAGGTCCACTTTGATTTCAACTATTTTTGAGAGTAAAGAAAAAAGTTCTATCAAACAAAGCAAAAAGTGAGGAATGATTACAAGCATCCTAATCTTTAAGAGTTTAATACTTAAACAGCTTGGCAATGGGGGGGGTGGAGGAAGGAGAAAGAGTGGACTAGAAGAAAGCAATCCTCTTTGGAGTCATTCATAACTTGTCCTCCCTTTCCTTACTCTTGTCTCCATATTCTATGATCCAGGGACACTGACCTCTTTGTTCCTCACACATCACTCCATCTGCACCATACCTGAAATACTCTTTCTCCTTATCCCCAAATCCTATCCTCCCTGGCTTCCTTCAGATCTCAGCTCAAGTCTTACCTTTTGCTGGAAGACTTTCCCAGTCCTTCTTAATCTCAATGTCTTTCCACTGAGACTACTCTAAGATACAGATATAGACATAAATATTGATATAGATCTATGTACATATATACACATATACCTATATGTACATAGAGATACATACATATATGTATATGTGTATATACATGTAATATAGTAATTTGCATGATTTCTTCCTCATCAGACAATGTGTTTTTTGAGGATAGGGACCAGTTTTCCCCCCCCCCCCTTTGTATCCCCAGGGCTTAGCACAGTGCCTTGTATATAGTAGGCACTTAAAAGTTGGCTGATTAACCCATAGTCACTCCTCCTGTGACTCTGTAAAAAATTGTAGACAATACAACACAGTTCACAGCTGATGTTGGCTTTGTGCATCCAAAAGTATTTGTACTTAGGAGGAGATTTAGGAACTCTGTACTTCAAATTCAACTCCCCTTTCCTATAGCATGATGCATAGACTTGAGATCTGGTATAAATGGAACTGCTTACAGATAATACTTTTTCTTCCATGTCCTGCCATAGACAAGATTGTAGGGCCTTCCAATGGCTTCTTCCCTTGGCTGGTTCATCATCTGAGCAGGAAGAGATGGAACTAATTGTTAGGTGGCAGCAAGCAGATCTTGCCAACATTCCACTCTGGTGTCTTTCTGATGAGCTTATCAGTCAAAGCTCTTTCTTGCTACTTCCATGATCATCATATCTTTCACCCCTTTGCATCTCCAACCAGGAGTTATCCATGACAAGCCTAACATTAGCTACAGGATACATCCCTCCCTCAGTTGTCTCTAATGAACAGGTCAATTTGGCTAATCCCTCTACCATGCATGAAATATTTCCAGTGAGAGGTCATGGAATCAAAGCATTGTATCTGTAATTGCTATTGTATTAGAAGCCATGCCTATCTTTTGAGTTTTGGAACTCCTGATTGAGTGTCCGCACTAAGTAGGAATGAAGGTAACGAGCATTTGTTAGTACCTACTATGTGCCAGGAACTGTGCTAACAGCTTTACAAATATTACCTTTTCTTATCCTTATGACAACCCTGGGAAATAGATGCTATTGTGATTTCTATTTTATAGCTAGGAAAACTGAGGCAGATGTAAGTTAAGTGACTTGCCTAGGGTCACATAGATGATAAGGTTTAAGGTCAGATTTGAACTCAGTTCATCTTAATTCTAACCACAAGTCTCAGTTCACTGTGCCACCTAACTACTACCTCAGCATTAATTTAGCTGGTTGGCATTAATAATAATTAATTACTAGAATGCCCAAAAGTAGGGAATACCAGATTGCTTAAAGAAGGCCAAACTAGCCCAAGGTAGAAAATACATCAAGTTTAAAGCTCTCATCCTGATTAGTAGTGGGATCAGGTCCTTGAGTAACCCCTGCATTCTCAGTCTGGATGAGATGGGGAGACTCAATTTTGTTATTTTTATTTTCTGAGCCATGAATCTTATCAGAAGTTATTGGTACTATTGTTAAAAGTGAATTAAAGGTCATCCTTGGATATATTGCCATCCAGAATACATGCCTTCATTGTATAGTGAAATGTTAACTGTGATGAATTTTGCAATGTTTCCTAAAAAAATGAGTATAGGATAACAATGCAGAGACCTTTTTGAAATTTTTACCATGTGGGCTCTTATGTGTGAAGAAGTGGATTCTCCTTGTTGTTTTAATAGTTCTAATTTATTTTTGACTCTTCTATCTATTCTATAATGGTACATCCTATAATGTAATTGTTTTTGCTAATTGTTCATATTAATTTTCTCTATTGATGTCTGGTTTAGTTTGGATTGAATAGCAAAAGTTATGTACTATGCCGTAGATGAATAAGATGTGGAACTTGGGAAGAGCTTATCAAAAATTTAATAATTACAGAACTAATTGGACATTTGCCACTCCTGATGTTAACTCACCACAGAGTATCTATGCAAATAGCTTGATGGGTTTTAAGATTGTAAACATTGAAACTTACTGTGGAGTGAAAGCCATGGAGACTAGCTCGTGCCCTATTAACTACGTGTGTTCATATTTTGACACGAATTGCATCCACTGGAAACCACCAGGGAGGGGAGAATGTTGGCAGACTACTCACTGGAACCCTCATACATGTAGAAACCATAATAGTTGTCCTGAGTAGTGACCTGCCTATTGATTCAATCCAACACAGATAACCAGGAACCATGAGAATAGAGAAGCAAGCTGGTGCAGAGGATGTAAGTTTTAACCTACCTCACCACTCTACCCTCTTGGCTATAGGCCATAATCCTTTGGATCATATACTAACATAATCCAATAATTTCATGTTTTGAAACAAAATTAATTGAAAGAAACTAGGTGATTTAATTTGGTGGTTCATTGAAGGATGTTGGCAGAAGGAGAGGTGATAAGACTCTCCTATTTGATTTCCACACCATTTAGTGGCAAATGCTTTCTAAGTGTGTGATTTTGTGGTAAGCCAACAGCCATTCCAGGGAAATAAGATAGCTCATGCATGAAATGCATGTATCTGGAGCCAAATTTTCTGAAGACTATGTGGAGCCACAAATGACTGGGCCATGGATGATACAGCTAAGAACACAGCTGCTGATTCTCTGTGTTTCCATGGGCAAGATGTATCTTAATCTAATCTGTGAGGTTCCCAAGTCCTAAACCAGCTGGTAACCCAGACCAAGGGAAGCCCAATGTGTGGGTCTAGTTAACAGGATGATTACATCAAAATGAGTTCCCAGATTTCTCCACTATACAAAGAAAAAGTTTGATTTTTGTGGTATGTTGAAGATGCTTCTGGTATTATCAGTCAATATTCTTCTTCTCCTTCTCCTTCTCCTTCTCCTTCTCCTCCTCCTTCTCTTCTTCTTCTTCTCCTCCTCCTCCTTTTCCTCCTCCTCCTCCTCCTCCTTCTTCTTCTTCTTCTTCTTTTCTTCTTCTTCTTCTTCTTCATCTTCTTCTTCTTCTTCTCCTCCTCCTCCTCCTCTTCGTCCTTCTTTTCTTCTTCTTCTTCCTCTTCTTCTCCTCCTTCTCCTTCTTCTCCTTCTATCAAATTGTATAGGAATGAAGAAGAAGAAGAGAAGAAGGAGAAGGAGAAGGAAAAGAAGAAGAAGAAGAAGAAGAAGAAGGAGAAGAAGAAGAAGAAGGAGAAGGAAAAGGAGATATTTAAAGGAGAAGTCATATTTAAAATCCTAAATATGACTCTGTTGAAGTGCTACATTCATTATGTCAGCAAATTTGGAAAACTCAAGAATGACCACTGCTTTGATAAAGATCAGTTTATGTCCCAATTCCAAAAACTAGCAATGCCAAATTATGCTCAAATTACTGAACAATTGCACCCATTTCACACACCAACAAGGTTATTGTTTAAGATTCTGCAAGCAATATGTGAACCAAGAATTACCAGAAGAGCAGGCTAGTTTTCAAAGAGGCAGAGGAACTAGAATCCAAATTTCTAACATTTGCTGGATTATAGAGAAAGCAAGGGAGCTCCAGGGGAAAAAAATCTACTTCTGTTTCATTGACTACACTAAAACCTATGATTGTGAGGGTCACAACAAAATGTTGCAAGTCCTCAAAAAGTTGGGAATAACAGATCTTACTTGTCTCCTACAGAACCTGTATGTAAGCTAAGAAACTACAGTTCAAAACGAACATGGAACTGATTGGTTTAAGACTGGAAAAAGAATATGACAAGGTTGTATAATGTCACTTTATTTATTTAATTTATATACATAGTATATGATTTGAAATGCCAAGCTGGATGAATCAGTAGTTGAAATTCATTTTGCTGGGAGAAATACCAATAATCTCAGATATACAGATGATACCACTCTGATGGCAGAAAATGAAGAGGACTTAAGAAGCCTCTTGATGAGGATAGAAGGGCAAAGTGTAAATGCTAGCTTAAAACTTAAAATCTAAAAAATGCAAAGATCTTGGCAACTGGTCCCATCAATTTCTGGCAAATAGAAGAAGAAATGGAAGCAGTGTCAGATTTTATATTCTTGGGCTCTGTAAGTGCAGGCATGGTGGGATTTTTGTTGTTTTCTTTTTGTAGTTCAGTTTCCCAGGCTCAGGCTAAATTGTCAACATCTGAAGAATTGATCTCTTTTGAGCCCTAATAATTCATAGATGTGCTAAGTTATATAGGGTTTGTGCCTACTGGCTCTAAGCCCATCTGGGACTGTTGGGAGCCTGCTTAATGTCCAGCATTAAGCATGACCAGAGATGTGAATAAATGAAGTGACCAGGCCATGCGTGTAGTTCAAGGAAGAACCATAAACTCTGTTTATTGATGCTTAGAACAAAGTTTTTAAAGATCCAAATGACAAAGATTCAAGTATCCTTATCTCAATCATATCCTGGAATATTATTACTAATAGAATAGTCTGCCATATCCAGGAAGTAGCTTGGATAAGACAAGGCTTGTTATTAAGGACCCAGGAAGTCATGGGGAAGGTCAGTTGTCTTTTATCAAAATGTATCTTACAGAACAAAGGATGATCCCAGAGAGCAAGCCACAATCTCAAAGATATCTGCATAGAAGCCGGATCCCAAAGATATCTGCATAGAAGCCGGATCCCCGAGAATCAAGTATTTTGACTTATAATAGTCTTTCGCATAGTATAATAAGGAACATGTTCTTTTTGGTGCCTGAAGTTTGGGGGTAAAGATTTTGATGTCAGGATATCAGACAGAAGTGCTTTCAAGTGCACCTCTGAAGTTCCTTTGGGGGAGCCCATCTTTGTAAGCTGTGTCACCTTGAAAGGAATTAGGGTACATAATTGAGGTCTCATCTGAGTCCTGGATCAGGTCTAATTGGCTCACCACATGGGACATAAACTCTGTTATATATTCTGAGAAGTTGGAATTTTGGAGGTTCACTCATGAGAAAGATCTTTTTATTTCCTGGTTGAGATTCTGAATAGCCATATGTTCAAAGCCCCCCAACTGCTTACATGTCCTCCCTCGATCTAGTGATATATGTAAAGTGTACAGCAACATTGCTGTGCTTATGCAGCTGGATCCCTGTCTGTTGATCTTTATACTAATTTCTCTGCTTGTATTTTCTCCACATTGAGGATTCTGATCTTTCGCCTAAACTGGTGAACATAATTAAAAGTAGGATTGTTAACCTTTTTGACCAGTCTTTCCTTTAAAAGCAGATCAAAGAACCTCTTCTAGCAGGTCATCTTGGGTGTGCTAGGGTGCTTGCTACTACAGGCTCCAAGATTACTACAGATGGTGACTATAGCCATGAAATTAAAAGATTCTTGCTCCTTGAAAGGAGCTCCTTGAAAGAAATCTGAATAGTGTAGGAAAAAGCAGATAAACCATCTCCCCAACAAAGGTCCATATAATCAAAGTGATAGTTTTTTTCAGTAGCTGTGTAGGGCTGTAAGAGTTGAACTATGAGGAAAGCGAAGCACCACAGAATTGATACTTTCAAATGATGGTCCTGGAGAAGACTTTTGAGAGTTCCTTGGACAGCAATGAGAACAAATCAGTCAATACTTAAAGAAATTAACTCAGACTATTCACTGGAAAGTCAAATACTAAAGCTGAAGCTTAAATACTTTTGCCACATAATGAGAATACAGGGCTCAGTGGAAAAGACCCTGATGGTGGGAAAAATTGAAGGTAAAAGGAAAAGGGGACAGCAGATAATGAGATGGAGAATGTCATGGAAACAACAAAGAAAAGATTGGGCAGATTTCAAGAGATAGTAGAGGATAGAATACCCTAGTGTTCTAGGGCTCATGCGGTCACGAAGAGTCAGGCACAACTGAATGAGTGAACAACAACCACCACCACAACAACAACCAAGTGCCTGTTATTTGCCAGGCATTGTGCTAAGCACTGGGGATACAAAGAAGGGCAAAAGATAGTCCCTGTCCTCAAAGAATTTACAATCTAATGGATTGTAATATGATTATATTATCCTTAGACGTATGCCAGGTAGGACAAAAGCAATGTTACCTCAATAGTATCCCTTTCTTTTCCTTTCATAATGGATTCTTGTAGTCCTTGAGCAGAATTCCTAAATGACCTATCATGACCCTTTGAGCTACTTTTTAGGTTGGGTATAGAGAAAGGATACAAATATTTGTAAGACCAGGCAAGATTAAGGATATGCTAGATAGCACCGTGGATAGGGTACTGGGATTGTAACCAGGAAGATTCATCTTCTTGAGTTCAAATCCAGTCTCAGACACTTACTTAGCTGTATGACCCCGGCCAAGTCAATTAACCCTGTTTGCCTCATTACTAACCTGTAAAATGAGTTGGAGAGGGAAATGGCAAACTACTTCAGTATTTCTACCAAGAAAACCACAAATGGGGTCATGAAGAGTCAATGATTGAAATGACTCAAAAACAAACAATGAAGAACTTCTACAACCCCCCCCCCCCACCCCAGGAATCCACAGTATCAGAAAGAAAGTGGTAAAGATGGGAAGGAGTTTAACCCAAAAGGATATCTTTCTAACAATTTCCAAATTTCTACAATTAAAAAAAATACTTTAAGTCCCAGTATCTTCTTTCTTTAAATAATTAGTTCTTATTACCATTTGAGAACTTAGTCTTCCTCTTGGAGATGCCATCACAATGCTCCTCAACTTGAAGCTTACTTTGGGGCCCCATTTTGGGTCTCTGTCCTAGCCTACTCCCTCCTTATATTCCATTGCTTGTAGCAATAGAAGCCACAGTTCTGCTAGTAGAAAACACAGTTTTATTCATCCTTACTCTCTCCTTTCAAGGTTTATGAAATAAGGACATAACTCTAAATGGACAATGGATGGAGCATGTAGGATAAAAAAATTACTATTACTGCCAAATACTCTTTATTATTTTCCTCTTGAAATCCTACAACTGCCAAGAATAAAATCTCTTGTCTTGAGTTTCTCCCATGCCCTGACTTATTCTGAGGTGTCTTGAACAAGGCTGTCCTAGAACATTAGTCAGAAATAAAACCTCTAGTCAAGTCATAAGGACATTTTCGTTCATTTTACACTTACCTCTCCTAAGGAACACATTAGAAACAGATAAAATCAAGTTTCTCAGGGCATGAGAGTTGTTTCGTTTTCGGTCTCCACTTCACCCTAGCTGTTTAAGGCCAATTTATCTATGAATGTAAAACCTAGAGATTATGAATTGTTATGTTATCAGGACTACTGATCATGGTTTTCTTTTGTTTTGAACCATCTCTTTGAAAATTGCTGATGCTGAATTACACAATACTGAAGTAATTATGTCAATAAGTCTATCCTATTACTAACTGTAAGTGTGCTGTAGAACTCCTTTTCAGGGAATCTTTGTTGTTACTACTGTCAATGCAGCTAGTCTGAGGGTTCAGATAAACAAGAAGAAGGAGTGTTCAAAAGTTCTATGAGAAGTCATAGGATGATACAAGGTGGAGACAAAGGAACTGGAGGTAAAATGTCCCCATCCTGGGCTGTAGTATTGAAATGAAGCAAAATAAGGGACCTGGAGTGAATTGTCTTCTTTTACAATAGGGGAAGGGAGAGATAACAATTCCACTACAAGAAATTAATCTGTAGTGGAGATAGGATCATCCATGAGGAGAGGAAGAGAATAGAGGAAGGATTCCATGTCAAGTGAGCTTAGAAAAGAGTAGAAAAAGCAGTCAGAGAAAGGAAAGATAACAGCTCCTACTTGCAGAGTACATATGGAGAGTACAATAGCTTTGGAGTTACTAGAGAAAATCCATGTAAACCCTATCTGAGAGATCTGCCACTGTCCCATAAGCAGAAACCCATTTTTTAAGTTTCAGTGTTAAATCTATTCATGTGTGTGTGTGTGTATATTTTAAAATGTATTCTCATGTATGCTAATTAGTTTTGGAAAGTCTGAGTACAAGACTTCTTAGTGATCATATATAAGACTGAGACTTCTTTTTTTGCATCTGAGGAACATGAGGACAAAGTGAACAACTCTTTTGGCTTGAAAAACCTAGTTCGATGTCTCAATGTAGGACTACATCATCAGTATATGATTCTCTATGTGAAGAATGTATATGAATTGTGATTCTAGGGATGAGAAGTAGAGGAGGAATTCAATGTGGAAAGGGACAGGAATTCAGGAAGCTAACTAAAGTGAACAGTAAAGCTTAGGGAGACTGAGTAATGACACTGCTTTCCGCACACACTCTTGCTTGTTATTTTCCAAGCAAACGCATGCATATGCATCAGAAGCAGGACTCCAAGTATTTTACTCTCCTTTCAGAATGAAATTTTGCTGTGGTTGGTTTTATTCATGAGTCCTAGAAAAATCAAGGAGTCCTGGACATTGCACTGAAGAAGACTGAAGCAGTCAAGTTTTAGGGATAGCTACAAAAACAGCAGCTTCACTTTTCTCCTAATTGTAAAATCAGTGCTAGGTATGTCCTCCCTTCAGCACCCTGATCCCCGCTTCGATTTAAATGTAAACTTTACATTTTTGCCTTTAGAAAACAGTAGCAGGAAGCAGGACTGTTTGGGGAAATCGGTCTTCATTTTTCTTATGGAAAGTTTGACTTATTTGCCACATGTGCCAATATAAATGAATAAAATGAAGTGAATTCTTTGTCAATTAAATTCAAGCTAATTTCATTTAAGTCTAATTGTAAAACATTTGAGTATCTGAAAGGAGATTCAATCAGTGCAATGTAATCTTGGAATTAAATTAAAAGCTTTTAAAAGGAGCACCTACGCACTCCTTCCTAAATGTGGGCGCCCAGAAAAAACTACTGTGGGTTCAAGTCTCTCTGTGTGTTTGTATTGACTCAGAATCATAAGTCACAAGTTCTATGAATGTATTTATTTTCATTGCTCAGTGAGGAGACAAGAGCAGTTAAAAATAAAAGTATTTAATGAAATTGCCTGTAAGTACCAAATGATCATTTCCCTCTTCTCACAAACTTGAAGAATATCATTACGAATATATACACCATCATTAGGATGGGTAGATACACATAGGAAGCAAGTGTGGATCTATACAGAAATGAAATATATGTGACCAAGGCATTCACACGGAGAGTAAACTCATATTCCGGATACTGCAGAACCCATGTAGTCTGGAAAACTCAACATGCTCTCTCTTAACCCAATCTCTGTTGGGCACTGATCTCAGCTAAACCTACACCCAAACACTGCTGCTTTCCACTGGCTGTCACACCGATATTGTTTCTTATTTTTTTATTTTTATTTTTCATTTATTTATTTTTTAAAAATTAATTATTTTATTTATTTTCTTGTTTACATCATTAATTTCCACCAGATTTTGAGTTACAAATTTTCTCCCTGTCTTTCCCCAATCCCCAACCCCAAAACAGAGATCCCACTATAAAGCCCCTCCCCCAATCTGCTCTCTTTTATGTCCTTCTCCAATACCCCTCTAACTTTCTGGTATGGCAGGGAGGGTCCCCGTACGCCAGTACCTGTATATATTAATTCCCAGTTGCATGTAGTTAATAATTATACACACACACACAACACATTTTTTTTTAACATTGGATTGTAGAACTTTAAATTCTAGATTCTTTTGGTTCCTCCCTTGTCACCTACTCCCACTGGAAGGACAAGCAATTCAATACAGTCTATACACATGTAATTATGCAGGACATCTCCAGAGTGGATATATTGTGAGAGGCTGATTATGTGTCTCCTTCCTATCCCGCCCCTCCCTTGTTCTATTCTCTACCCTGTCCCTGTCTCTTTACTGAAGTGTGTGCTTCCAGCAACCCTTCCCCAGACCCTGTCCTGCCCTCCCCTCCATCATCCTGCCTCTCATTCCCATCCCCCCTACTCTCCTGTGTGGCAAGATACCCAGTTTAGAGTTTATGTCATTCCTTCCCTAAGCCAAATTAAAAAACAATAATAGTAACTTGTGAAACTTTTCTTAATATGAGGACAGGTGAAGGGAATACAAATGTGTGTGTGTGTATGTAAGCCTACACATATGTCTATATAGGAAGGTATATATGCGTATGAATACATATCTGAGCATCTGTGTACATAGAGGGTATAGGATCAATTGAATACAAAGGGAAGATACTTTAAAAGATGCAATTCTGAGGTGTAAGAGGACTAGAATGAGAGGAGACAGGGAGAGACAAAATGGGGTTAATCATCCCATATAGAAGAGGCAAGGGGTAACTGTTACAACTTTACCTATATTGTTTCTTACTGGATATCATGTTTCTGCTGCTCCTACAGCCCTCTCCTTGTCTTTTCTTTTCTCATTGTCTTTTCTTGGCTCCATTATCTTTGGGGTTCTATAGTCACTTCTGGATAATTCTCACTGATTCCAGTTTCTGGGGTTCATTTCTTGAGGGCCTCCTCCCAGCAATCTCAGTTTCTGTCTGCTAAGTGAAGTGAGTAGAAAGCTTCTCCATGATAAGGGAAGTCTGACAGTTCCTTACTCACTATGGATATGTCACCAAACACAACTCAGAAGTCAAGACCACCATACCCAGACTAAGCCAAAGTGATTTCTTTTAATTCTCCATGTCTTTGAGCTAATTACTTTCCTTTCACTTAGACAACTATATGAAAGAATTAGAAATTCCCAAGAACCTTCTAAGCTTGTCATTTGGATGAATGTGAGCTATAACAAAAATTGAACACAGAAAGGAAGGTCTCAGTTCTCCATCCACCTGACCCAAGTTTGTACCTTTATTTCTCTGTCAGCCACAAAAAACTTGGCTTTTATGCTTTATTACAGTCAACAAAAAGCCTCCATGTCTCCCAACCTAAGGAAAACTTTAAGGCGGGATTGACACTAGAAGACTATAGTAAATAAAGGGTCAAAATAAAAAAAGAAAAAGTAGAAGGGATTTGGTATTGTCTCTTCTGACAAATAATTTGATCCAAACTTATGATATCAACTGTCTTGAAATCACATAGCAAATGAGAAATTTTAACGTATGTGGCATCTTAAATTTGATCAACTTAAAGTTACAGGTGATATGTATTTCAATATTACAATTATATGGAACAATTATATGGAATACAATTATATTATATACAATTATATGTTCAATATATATTTGCATATGTGATATGATTGGAAAAGCATTTACTTGGTATTGGATGGTAACAATTTGTACATTTTAGTGTAAATGATGCTAGTGGAGAACAGTTACTGTGGAGCTACACCTTGGTAGCTGGCACATCTTTATTGATGATTCAACCCTCTAGTGATTTCTGAACCCAACCCACAAAGCTTGGAGTATTTTTATCCATATACATGATTTAGAGATGTTTTTAATGGCACTGAACTTATTGCATTGATTATCATAAATCTTTGTTATACATTTTAATTGTCTATATCTTTTTAATTAAAAGATCCGCATTCCAAAGTGTTATAGATGAACAGAATCTCAGAACTGGAAGAAACCTCACTTCTATCTAATTCAATCTATGCTCAGTGTAATGGGGGGACTGACCAGTGAAGGCTTAGCACAATATTCACAAGGAGGTTTTGTGAGCCTTCTTCCTGAGATGCATGATGAAGGGCCCCTTTCCCATCCCACTTCAGAGAATGTAATGATACTCTCTAGTTGTTTCCTGTCAATTTACTGCATGATGACTAAAAGACTCATAACTGGTTACTGAGCTAGAATTGAGTATGTATAAAAGGCTCAAACAGATTAAATTCTCTCTCTTTCCCTGGGGGTGAGAGAGGCAAGAACTGCTATAAAACTCTAGGTAGAAGAAAGGGCAAGAACAGCAGAAATGGTTGTATCTGACTCTGTTGTCTACCACCAAAGTGCCTCATCTTCCAACTCAGCCACCATGTGTCCATGAATACATCAAATCTCTGGTTCTCTTGTCCCTATGGCCATGATGCACTTCTGACATTGGGGGAATGAGTACTGGAGATGGAGTAGTCCAGCCTGTGACTTTCCAAGTTTCCAATAAGTCACAAGAGCCATCAGAGATCTAGTAACTGAAGGCAATGCAAGGGTCTTCTAGTAGCCATAACAGCCAAGTCCAGAGAGGAGCAAATTCTGAAGAGTAGGCTGCTTTATCCAACCTAGCAATGAATCAACCCAGAATCCATTGCGTTATGTCTTTTCCGCATAAGACTGACTCATTCATCAACTATGCCGTAACCAGAAAGGAATTTGATGGGGAAAAATACTTTGTAGTAACTAATTTAAATTTGAGACCACTCTCCCCAGAGATTAAGGTTTGTAGAGGAAATTATTTTCCTGATTTTGGATGCTGTTGCACTTTAGTACTTGCTCTATTGTGACAATAAATATCCTTTTATAAAAGATAATTGATGTTAATTGGTTAAATGTTAGGGACCTATTAACTGATATTAGGAAGAGCACACTGGATAGGGGCTCATGAATGATAGTATCCAAGAATCCCCAGTCCTTCAGGGTTATCACAAGAAATTTTTTGAGAAGTAAGAACCATTCTCTGTGGTTCTAAACTGCTACGTCTTGAGTGTGGACTGGGAAAGCGAGCCCAAAACCCATGAGCTACATTTGTTTTATTTTAGACCATATTCTATAGCTGAGTTTTATTTAGAGCTAGATGACTAGGACTTTTATCCAATCACCCAGGCAATCAATCCTCCACAAACTTAAGAGACACTTGCCCACATTTCTCCTCTTCCCCCACCCTTGCTAAATAATGGCAAGCTGTGTTTTTGAGAGCAGAGAAAAATCAACAAGTATTTATTCATCACCTAGTATATACTAGCTACAGTAGAGATATAATGATAAAAATGAAAGAGTAGCTTTCCTTAAAGAAGTTGCATTCTATCATGGAGAATTTTCTAAGGGTGGAAAATTTACCAAACAATAAGAAATTTAAATGGCTGCTGATTAAGCTACTGTATTTCTCCAAAGAAGGAAGCAATGAGGCCTAATTGTGAGTGATGGCCACATGGAATTAATAACAAGATGGTGAAATTAGAGGTTGGAACATCTTACTCTAGGAGTGCAGGCTGGGTTTTCTTATAAAAGGTCAAAGTCAGTAGGACCTAAATTCTGGACTGGCCTAGGAGTAGAAGAAAGGCTCCTCTCCTCCTCCTCCTCCTCCCCTTCTTCCTCTTCCTCCAGAGAACTGATACCCTGAGTGTAACCAGGAGATGACCTTTCAAGGTCTACCTCAGTTTATCTCATCCACCAGAGAGATTAGGTAAGTAGCCCATGCTCTAGGATCTGGACAGGAAAGGCCTCCCCCTCCCGTATCTAATATGCATCTTTGGAGATAATGCCCCTTTAGGGAGGATGAAGAAAGTAAAGGCAAGGAAGACAATGCTCCTGGCTACAACTTTCTAGAACTAGCTTTATATTCTCAGTCCTGGAAAAACTGTTCTAGACTGATGTTTTGTCCTATCTCTGTTCTCAAAGTTTCCCAAGACCCAAAAACTAAGGTTTGGGCAGGAGCAGCAAGTTGAAAATGTTTTGGCTTCTCTGAAGAAAGGGAGAAATCACTTTAGGAGCTGAGAGCCCCTCTAGAATGGGAGTATCTGAAATAAGGGAAAATGCTTCCCTGGGCCTCACCTTTTATCATGGCCTTCCTAAAGTGGGGTATTTCAGGTGTGGTAAGTCAGCCCCTGATTAAGGACTACAACTTTGTAAAAATACCACTAAGATCCTTTCCTCCTGGAAGTTTTGCCTTTCCAGACTGGTTAAATTTTTTATGGTCAAGACACAATGGAGTGCCCAGAACACCAAGAGCCTTTTCCCTGTTCAGCTGCTTGGACTGAATCATGAAACCAAGCCCATTGCTTTAAAAGCCACAGGGATCCTGAACCCTGCAAAGGGTGGCCAAATTTAAGCAAAATGACTTGAAATATCAATGGATTAGGAGCCAAGAGACCTGAATTCTAGTTTTTTACTCTGATACTAAAGTTGGGTCTTTGTTTCCTTCTTGGTGAAATGAAAAAATTGGATAAGGTGTGTTCTAAGACAGTGGTGTCAAAATCAAATGGAAATGGATCCCTGTGGCCCACATAGTGACCCAGAAACTAACTACAAATTAACACTAAGGATCCTGCATTTTTTATTTTGTAAACATTTCCCAATTACATTTTAATCAGATGCTACATTCAGATCTTCCCCTGACCCCAAGTAATCTGGTTTTTTGGATGTCAAGTGTGAAGCACCTAGTTTATTCTTGAAAACTATGCTTCAAGGTAAATAGGAACTTATTAAATTGTCCTCTTCAATCAAAGGTATCTATTGTCATATGGAAAAAAATGCTCTGAATCACTTTGATTAGAAAATGTAAATTAAAACAACTCTGAGATATTACCTTACACCTATCAAATTGGCTAATGTGAGAGAAAAGGAAAATGACAAATAATGTAAGGAATGTGGGAAAATTGCACTAATGCATTATTGGTGGATTTGTGAACTAGTCCAACTATACTAAAGAGAAATTTGGAACTATGCCTAAAAGACGGTAAAACTATGCATACACTTTGACCCAGGAATGCCACTACAGGGTCTATATACCAGAGACCAAAGATAAAGGAAAAGGGTGTGTGTGTGTGTATATCTCTATCTCTATCTCTACATCTATATCTATATCTATGCATATCTTTATAGTAGCTCTTTTTGTGAAAGCAAAGAACTGGAAACTGAGGGGAATTCCCCTCCATTCCTTCCATCAATTGGGGAATGGCTAAACAAATTTTGGTATATGATTAAGATGGAATATTACTGTGCTATAAGAAATGATGAGGAGTATGGTTTCAGAAAAATCCTGCTAAGACTCATATGAATGGATGCAAAGTGAAGTGAGCAGAACCAAGAGAATGCTGTTTACAGTAACAGCAATATTGTAATGATGACTGAAAGTCTTAGCTACTCTGATCAAAACAGTGATCCAAAATAATTCCAAAGAAACCACAATGAAAAATACTATCCAATTCCAGAAAGAGAACTTAAAATGTCTAAGTGTAGATCAAAGCATAATTTTTTCACTTTATTTTTCTTGCTTTTTATTTTGCAGGATGGCTAATTTGGAAATGTTTTGTATACTTCACATGTAAAATTTATATCACATTGCTTGCCTTCTCAATGTTTGGGAGACAAGTGGGAAGGAGGGAGAAAATCAGAATCACAGTTTTTAAAATGAATATTCAAAATAAATAAATAATATTTTTTAATTGTCCTCTTTCTGGAGGATTGTGGGAATGGGGTAAAAACAAGTCCTTCCAAGCCTTCAGTCTACTTGGGCATTTTCTTCACTACTGAGGGAAACATAGAACTGAAGGCAGTTCTCATTCCACCTACCTCAGGGATGAATAGAAGTGCTTGTCCCACTATAAAATCTCCTTCTGAGTTGTGGTATATGAATGCAATGGAATATATTGTACTATAAGAAATGATGAGCAGGCAGATTTCAGAAAAGCCTGGAAAGACTTACCGAACTGATGCTGAGTAAAGTGAACAGAACCAAGAGAACATTGTAGACAGTAATAGCAACATTGTGCTATGACCAACTTTGACAGACTTAGCTCCTTAGCAATGCATTGATCTAAGACAATTCCAAAAGACTCATGACGGAAAATACCATCCATCCAGAGAAAGAACTATGGAGTCTGAATGAAGATCAAAGCATACTATTTTCTCTCTCTCTTTTTTCTATTTCTTGTGTTTTTCCCCTTTTGTTCTGCTTCTTCTTTCACAACATGACTGATGTGGGAACATGTTTAATGTTATTGTACATGTATAGCCTATAATCAGATTGCATGCTATCTCAGGGAAGGGGGTGAAGGAGAGAAAAAATGTAGAACTCAAAATCTTATAAGAGTATATGTTGAAAACTAAAACAAAATAAATAAATTTAAATTTAAAAATTCCTTCTGGATGGCAGCAGGGACTACTCTGGGACACAAATCTGGGAGTATCTCTTGGGGGTAGCTCTTTCTGAGCCAAAGCAATATATGAGTTCTCTTACTTTCTTCCCAGTTCCGACCGGCTTTTGCAGTTGACTTCCCTTGTTGGCATTCAGTCCTCACCAAACACAAGAGACACATCTACGTTTCTCCCCTTCTCCTTCTTGCTAAATAATGGTAAAGCCCTTTTGATTCACGTTGGTTTTTTAAAGCAGAGCAAAAGGTTCTAAATCACTGAACCAAAACCTTGGAAAATGAGAACAAGGAAAATAACATCGGAATTAGGGGTAAAAATTAATTAACAGTGGAGAATCTAGGATAATGAGTTTAGCTGACAGTAAGCCCTGCACATGCAAATACAATAGGCTTCTAGTGTTATAAAAATGTTGCTGAGCCCTCCAGGCTGATGGTGACATATAACACAATGAGCGTGCTTGGATCTGAACAAACCCACACAGCTGCATTCTTAAAGCCCTTGACCATTCCTTGAATACTCCATTTACACTTGTCTGAAAGATGGTTACAGAAGGGTCAGGCAGGGGTCAGGTTGTCCTTTCCTAGATCACACATCTAGAGATAAAAGGGACCTTAGAGGCCATCCAGTGCAGCCCTCTCATTTTACAGATGAGGAAACAGAGGACTTAGAGAAGTGTAATAATTTGCCCAAGGTCACATAGGTAGTAAGTGCCTGATTCCATAACAAGGATTCAAACCCAGCATCTATGATTCCAAGTTCATGATTGGTTCTTATCTAGACCAAGGGCTGGAAGGGATTTCAGAGATTGTATAGTCCTATCCCCTTATTTTACATAAGAAGAAATGAGGTCTGGAGAGGTTGTCCCAAGGTCAGACAGGCGTTATACTTTAGAGACAGGATTCAAACCCAGATCTTCTGACTACAAAGCCAGTGCTCACTTCCACTGTCTTGTTTTGCTACAGTGGCATAATTGTTCACAAACTTATAATAATAAGTATTATAAAACCCTTTAGCTCTTGAAAATCTTTTGGACATAGACAGCCAACCAGAAAAAGTGGGAGGGAAGGAGCTTGAGGTGAAAACAGAAGAGTTTGAGCACAGTTGCTGAGGAGACTAGGAAAGAAAGTCGTCTGCGGGGAGAACAAGGATATTTCCATGTAGCTGTGATGGTCCTGTGAAGGTTAGAAAATAAGCATTTGTAGTAGACACCATCAGCATGGTCATGGCATTTCTAGTAGTGTTCAAGAGCATGGCAGCAACAGCGAAGGAGGTGAGTGGCAGGGAGGGGGAATGAGGTTACCCAGGGTTGGGAAATGATAAATGGGAACACTAGTAGGAAAGGGGAGAAATAGGTCAAAGAGTGGAAAACAGTGTATAACTGAACATCAGGTCATGGGATCAAGGCTATGAATAGAGGAAAGTAAAATTGAAGCAAAGATTACATATTGGGAGAAGAGAAAGGGAGGAAGCAACTGAAGTTCTCAATAAGGAAAGAGAAGAGAATTAGGAGAGAGAATGCAGAGAGAGAAGACAGACAGTATAGAAGAAATTCATATTAAAAAGAGGAAATTTTAGGAGCTGAGATGTTGAAGGCAGCACAGTGGGTAAGATCCAAGGCACAACTACTCCTGTGAGAGACAGGGGAAAGAAATGGAGATGTAGGTGATGGAATTAAGGGGATTGATGCCATGGGAGGTCAGGGTTTGAGGGGACAGCAAAACTGAAGGCCCCAAGTGTGAATGTTGGAAGTTTAGATCGTAAGATCGTCGATTCAGAATTAGAAGTGGTTTTCCAGATCACCTAGCCCAAATCCCTCATTTCCCATATGGGGAAGCAGAGGTCCAGAGAAGTGGAATGCATGCCCGAAATTATCTAGTTTAGTAAATAGTAGAGCCAAGCTTGAAGGTGGGAGAGCCTCTGTCTCCAAATTCAATGCTTTTTCTTTCCTCTGCACAGCACTGCGCCTCACCCAGGCTGTCCATTCCCAGAAGTCAGAGGCCTCTGGGTAATGTGTAAATCACAAAAATCCACCCATCTGAAGACAAAATGTGATGATGTCACAAGGCTAGCAGGTCACAGGCTCTCCATTTGCTTACCTTAAGCTGGCCCATTCTGATGATATAATTGGATGTTAATCACGGCCTTGACAGAAACATCCAGGATTGGTTGGAGAGATATAAACCTCTGCCCCATGTTTCAGAGTTTAAGAGCTTAAAAGCTTCACAGGGGATTGTGTTGTGGCTCCCCTTCTGGTCTTTACACAGAGTGTGGGACTTCATGGAGCCGGCTGACTACTCAGTTGTAAGTGTGTCAGGCTTGTTCCAGAAGAAAGGGACCTCTCTGAGACTGGGCAGTATGGCTCCGGGTTGTGGTCTGACTTGGAAAAGTCCTTGTGTCTCCTACTCTGCTTTAAGAGTCTTATATAGTTAGGGCTTCCCAGAACTCTAGCCCTG
>CM053593.1:35401874-35482169 GCA_028646575.1 Pseudocheirus occidentalis | reverse complement strand
TGTGAGGATTTACTACCCTAATTGTAAAGTGCCTGGCATAAAATCGTTGCTATTTAGATGTTAGCTATTGTTATTATAACATATATACGCATACAAATGCACATAAACATACATTTCAGTATAGGTATTTTCTGAATTTTATTTTATTTATGTAAAAACATCATTGTGAGAAGCTATTCATGGGCTTCTCTGGACTACCAAAGGGGTCTAGGATACACAAATGTTGAAGAACCCTAGAGCAGATGACCTGTTGGGTCGTTTCTAGCTCTGAATCTGTGATTCTGTGATAAGCATGGAGAAAGCAGCAAGTTTTCATGCAAACACTTCTTGACTAATCCAGTTTCCTGGCCTCCTATCCTTCTCCCATATTTCCCCTCCAATCTAGAGGGAACAAATGCCAATCCTTTGGCCATGTCCAGTTGCAGTGGGTCAAAGCCTTTTCCAAACATTCCATCTGGTCACTAATTCCCTATGTGTGAGACAAGGAGCAGGTGATTTCAGGGCCCATTCCACAGATCGGAGAACCAAGGCACAAAGCTGGCCGGGTGGCTTTCCTTGGGCATCAGAAAGGGATGGGTGTATTTACAGAATGAAAACACTTTGATTCTTCGTTCAATCATGCGATGTTCAGGAGCTTGTTGGTTGTTTAAGTTCTGCATGAGGTGACATGGGCTCATTAATTTTCTACATGAACAGAAATGCTGCAGAAGCCATTAATTAAATTGCTCATGCTTTAAATAGTTATTTCAGGTTTTGTTTTGTTTTGTTTTGTTTGTCCAACCAGCCGAAGAGCAGCACCTCATTTTTGCTGTCTCTCTGGATCTGATATTCAGAAAGCACAGGTCTGAACATGTCACGCCTCCCCTCCTTGCTTAGGAATCTTCAGTGGCTCCCCATTACCAATAGGATTAAATTAGAACTCATTTTTTCTGGCATTTAAATCTCTTTGCAATCTGAATTCAGTTCCTATTTCTAGTCTAATTGTACATTACTCCCCTTCCCTCCCCCTACATTCAAGTCAAACTGGACTACTTGCTGTTCCCTGTACTCCACAGATCATCTCCTACCTCTGTGCATTTGCCCTGATTGTCCCTGTGCCTGGAATGCTCTCACTCCTCACCTCCATCTCTTGGAGCCCCCAGCTTCCATCGAGGGTCAGCTCATGTGTTGTAGAGCCTTTCTGGCTCTTTTCCAGTCATTAGTGCCCTCATTCCACCACCTCCACTCACATTTTTTTTGTATTTATTTTTGTATTTATTCTTCTATGTACATAGGAGAAAGTAAACTCCTTGAGGGCAAGGGCTATTTCATCTTCCTTGTTGTAATGCCTGGCATAGAGTAGAGAGCTATTACTTGTAGTCTCCTCCATTAGAATGTGAACTGATAATTAGCAGAGATTATTTCATTCCTTGTGCTTGCATCTCCAAGGTCTAACATAGCACCTAGTACATGTAGGTATGTAACAAATACCTATTAATTGATAGCTAAATTCTCATTGAATTGAAGAAAAGAAAGTACATCATCCATACACCCAATCCAGCTCACTTAGATGGCTAATTAATTAACTATTCATGGGACGTTATAAGAAAAAATTCCTTTGCTTTATAAATTGGAAACTGAGGCACAGAAAAGTCAAATATGTTGCCCAAAGTCCCACAGCTAGTTAGCGGCAGAGGCGTGTTATTTTGTTTGAGGGAGGTAAGGAATAAACATTTTGCCCACTATTAGAAACTTTATGAATATTTTTTTTGATCCTCACAACAACCTTGGGAAACAGGCACTATTATCACCCCCATTTTACAGCTGAGGAAACTAAGGCAGAGTTTAATTAACTTTCCCGGAGTCATAGATCTAAGTATATGTTCAAGGCAGAATTTGAACTCAGGTCTTCCTGACTCTTGACTTAGCACTCCACCCAATGAATCACCTAGTTACTTGCGTCTGACCTGGGCCAGTGATGTAGCATGGAGAGGATGCTGGGTTCTCAAACATTATGCCAGTGGAGGCCAAGCTCTGAGAGATCTAACCAAGTCTGAAATGCTTAGAACACCTTTGGGTCAATGATGAATTCATGCATCTGCCCTCTGAAGACCAACTGGTTAAGTCAAGAAAGTTCGTCAGTAAGCTGGCCACAGACTGATGATTTTTTTTTTTGCTGCAATACCTCTCAAAGACCACCAACCAAGTTGTGGAAGGGCAGAAGTTTGTGTCCCTGAGTATGAAACACAGTAGCAATCATTGTTCTTGTTCAGTCATTTCAGTCATGCCCTTCTCTTCATGACCCCATTTGGGATTTTCTTGGCAAAGATACCAGAGAAGCTCGCCCTTGATTTCTCTAGCTCACTTTACAAGTGAGGAAACAGGTATACAAGTGACTGGTCCACAGTTAGCTAATGTCTTAAGACTGGATTTGAACGCATGAAGCTGAATCCTTCTGACTTCAGGTCCATGCTCTATCCATTGTACCATCTAGCTGCCGAGCATTAGACTAGATGACCTCTCCATGTTCCAAAGCTACAATCTTATGATCTTACCAAGTCATGGAGTTTAAAATTTGAATCAACATGACCCTAAGAAATTTAAAAATTCATTTCCTGATCAGAGTGTGTTTGTCAAACAGAATATGTACCATTGTTAACCATTTTCTTTATGACGGTTCTACAGTACAAAGGTCCCAGGAGAGTTCAGTTAAATGGAATCTTCATATTATTCAGAGGCAGTGTGGTGGAATGGAAAGCATACTGAAGACATGAGACACAGGAGCTGAGAATGAATCTGCCACTTACTACCTGTGTGATTTGGACAAAGTAGCTAATGTCTCAATTAACGACTCATGTTCCTCATTGGTAATATGAGTCACTTGGACTGGGCATATTTAGGTCTCTTCCATATCTACATTTGTGGTATTACTCTCCTTCATGCACTTGCTCTCTGTTTATTCAGCTGGTTTACCAGCTGGCCATTCCATGATAGTCCATCTCCCACTTCTGCACAGATATTCTCTTGTTTCAGGAATGGAGTCTGTCCTCACCTCCACCCCTTAGAATCCAGAGACACATCACTTTAGACACAACTCAAGTGTTGCCTCCAAAAGAAGGCCTTTCCCAATTTCCCCCTATGTTCTCTCCTTCTTGAAACTATATTATATTGCTTGTATGTCCCTTATATTAACTTATCTATGTATAGAGAATGGCAGGATTATAGATTTAGAGTTGGAAGGTTAGAGAAAACTAAGTTACAAAGCAAAATTCCCACAGCTGTCAGTGTCTGATGGAAGGTTTGAACCCAGATCTTCCTGACTCTAGTCCAGCATTCTTTCAATCACACTGTTCTATCTCTCTAGAAAAATGTAAACTCTGAGGACAAGACTTTCACTTCTGTCTTTGTACCCCATGGGTACTAGCACAGTGCCCAGAAATAGGCTTGGGATAAATGTTTGTCAAATTGAATGGGGATATCATGAGTAAGGCAGTATGGCATGGTATGGAGAATGCAGGACTTTGAATCAAGAAAGCTTGCGTTCTAATTCAGCCTCTGACACTTAGCTGTGTGACTCTTGTCAAGTCACTTAAACTCTCTCTGCTTTGATTTCCTCATCTGTTAGATGCTGGGGTGGGCCAAGAGGGATTCTGAGTTTCCCTCCAGCTCCAAATTTTTGATGCTAAAATCAACCCCACTAAAGTCCTTCTTTCTTTTACTGGCAAGTCCCAAGAGAAGTTTCTCCAAGACAACTTTCACAATACAGCACAATCTACCTTTTAGGATGACCCAGGGCATGCTGCAGGATCTGGGAATGCTGAGCTCTAGATGGCTATGTTCCAATATTGTTTAGACAGCTTAGATCCACAGAGAGCATCAGACCCAACTTTGTGTGGAGCTCGTCTGAACATGGAAATCTGAACAATGGTGGCTCCCAAATGAACCTGGAGCCCTTGCCAAGAGGCATCCTGAAGTGGGACTCCCTCCACCTGGATGGACTTAGTGTACTGTGAAAGAATACTGTGTGTTCTCTTCCCTGTCAGAAATTGTCAGGCCCGCCGGCCGCCCCTGGCCAGACACATTGAGTACTTTTGCATTCTCCCTGGTCACCTGTGATCTCTTCTCACCCACACAAGTTGTCTTGCTTTTATTTTCTCCCAGAAAAGGCATTAACCTTTTTCATCCAGCTATTTCTTTGTCACTTGAGAGACAACAGCCCCGGCTCTCATGGAGTGTGACCCATTGTAGTGGAAAGAGGTGAGCACCAGCATGGATGATAGACACAAACCCAGGAATTTCCCAGATTCCCCCTTGAACTGAACTATTTTTTATTTCTATTTCATTTTTATGCTGGAAAGTCAGCACAGCCACTCTATGGCCCCTTCTGCTTACCCAAAACCCGAATGTCACCTTTTGTGAGAAGTGAAATTTAAGTGAAGTCTTGCAAAGCCTCAGACACAGGTGAGCAGTCAATAAGTTGCTAGAAAGCTAAATCCCTATAGCCTTCTTTTGCCATCAAAATTTTGTGTCTGAAAAAAAAGATTCTGTGTCTAAATAAGAAGAGCTTCATCTTACCCTTGAATTCTGCTAAGTGATGAGTTCCCCTTCACAAGAGATCTTTGTCGAGGCTGGATCACCATTGTTGGGTATCCTGAAGTCCCTTTAAGACATAACTCAAAGTCTTCCTCCCGAGCAGGACTTTCTGGGTTTCCCCAGCTACTAATGCCATCCTCTTTCAAATTACCTTCATTTACTTTGTATTTCTCTTGTGTTTTTGTTGTTCAGTCCTTTCAGTTGTATCCGACTCTTCGTGGCCCCATTTGGGGTTTTCTTGGCAAAGATACTGGAATAGTTTGCCATTTCCTTCTCCAGCTCATTTTACAGATGAGGTAACTGAGGCAAATAGGATTAAGTGACTTGCCCAGGGTCATACAGATAGTAGAGAGGTGTCTGAGCCCAGACTGAACCACCTAGTTCTTTTTATATGTTTTCCCCCTTAGAATGTGAGCTCCCTGAGAGCAGGGACTGTGTTATTTTGTTGTTGTTGTTTGTTTGGGGGTTTGGATTGGAGGGGGGGGTGGGTTTCTTTGTGTCCTCAGTACTTAGCACCATGCCTCGCATATAATAAGTGTTTAATAAATGCTTGATGTCTGACAGAATGTCTAGTGGGGGTAATCTTAAGAGTATGAATTGGACCAGACAGCCCCTGAAATCCTCTCTAACTCTAAAATTTGGTAATTTAATGGAAACACCCCTCAAAATAGGCAAATCCCAGAAGTTATTTCTTTTTAAATTTGTTTTAGTTTTACATATTTTTAAATTAAGAAATAATTTCAATTAATCTATCCTTCCAACTACTGAATAAATAAAAAAAACAACACCCCATCTCCCCCAAACTGAGCCCTCAATACATAGCCTGAAGCTGCATCATCATCATCTGGCAAAAAAATATCCAGAACATCTTATTTCACTAAAACTTCCTTTTTCTCTCCTATCCGCCCCTACCCTTGGAGCTCATGTCTTTCTGAGTTTAGAAAGAGCCAAACCAAAGACTTTAAAAGCATGTGAAAAAGACATTTGACTTTCTTATGCATATTTGGAAAAGCCATCTCCTTTCTAGAGTAGACCATGTTCCTTCTCCCCCTCCCCACTTAATGTCAGTTAGCCAACAAAAAGTTCTAAAAGAGTTTCCATCATCACCCACTCTCATTCCCATCTCCCCAAGATTTTCTCCAACCAGTAAAGATAGTCTCACACTACTCAAAGAGAATTTGCAAAGTTCTCCAGGGTCCTTTCCTCTTTAATTAAATCTGACAAATAAATATCCTTCACCAACCTATGTTTCCTTTGGCTGGATCACCTACCCACCAAAGGAGTCCAATGAAAAGCAAAAAACAAAAACAGAAATCTTAAAATCATTACTTACATTTGTGAAGCAGAAAATAGAAGCAAAAAAGTGTATGCCTTTTCCCTATGGGTCAGTTCCCTTCTTAAATGTCCTAACCAAGCCATTTCTCAAACAAAGAAGGACCCAAGTGGACAAGAATCAGTAAGATGTTTGCAATGTTTGTTTCTATACCATGGTTACAACAGAAGTTTCTTGAACTGAATAAGGCTCTGGGTGGCCATAACTCATTGTTTACAACTGACTCTGTAGGTTACTGAAGTCAACTGAGAAGTAGAACTGGGGATTTCTCCTGGGAGGAACCTTTCTGTTTAACTTAAAAGGAATTCCTCAGTCTAATCCAACCCAAAAGACATTTATTCAACACCAACTATGCACCAACCATTATCACATATATTTGGGATACAGATATGGAAGTGAAATTAGAGCTAATCCTAAAGGAAGTTATATTCTACTGGCACTACTGTCTGTATATGTGTGTGTTTGTGTGTAAGTAGAGGAAATACAGAATATAAACAAATAAGGATATATCACCAATTGAGAAAAGAGAAAACACTCATAGCCAAGGGGAAAGGCTTTTCTTAGCACTTGAAAGGCCTTTTCCCAGAACCAAAATACTTTGTGTTATATTTCATTAGTTACAAGACATTCCGATAAGAGAATTCATTCTGATCTCTTCTGAATAATGGATACTCAAGCAAATGTAAATTGTTATTGATGTTGTTGTTAATAGTCATCATAACATCTACTGTTAACAGTCCACAAGACATCTAGAATGCTCACAAGTAAGACAATACATTTTGGCATCCTAGACACTGAGTATGGCACCCATTAAATACTGAAGGTCTCAGGAAAGGGGTTCTCAGGAGTGTAAATGAGTTGAAACACCCTCAGATAAGTCAGGGAAGGATGCATCTAGTTTCTATTGGTCTTCTTCCATAAGGGACATGATCTTTGATTTCTAGAATGTAGGGAAGTGCAAACTGACTCAACATCCTCAAGGAGGAGCTGGAGAGCCTTGGAGGAGGAAGATAAAGTAACAAGGAGAAAGTGGGGGGGGGGTGGTAGGCGGTGGTGTCTTAGCCAATCTCTTCTCTGACTGTAACTTTCTCTTTGCCTAAAGTGCATCTGCTGGAGGAAGTGGGTAACCCTCACCAGAAGTCTTCAAACCAAGGCTACCTGCCAGGCATGGGGTCAAAGAGGGGATCCTTGCTTAGATGAGATTTAGACTCAATGGTCAATAAGGTTCCTTTTCACTCTGAAATTCTGTGGTTCTATTCTCTCAACTATCAAATATAGATCATTCTAAAAAAATTAGACCATTAAAAAACAAACCATTCAATCTCTAAAATATAGACTATAAACAACTTATGATTTTATAATAAATCACGGTCAGGCCTGGAGTCTACTCTCTCATCTCTTCAACATTGGGAATTCCAAATGAATGATGACCATGGTTGGTTCCTACCTTCACCTTGACTTCTTTCATCCAGCTTTGCTGGTCATTTCTGATATGAAAGCTTTACGGGCTCCCTCTATATCACTGTCATTTCTTTCCTGGCCAACAAGGGGTTGAAGACTGACTCTGTAGGGGCAACAGGGTACAAGGAGAAGAGTGGCTAATGGGAGAAAATCTTCAAATAATCCATACAAGGGTGGACTCAAGGAATTAGTGTTGTATTACCTGGAGATGGGAAGGCGTAATATGACATGGCATGATATGATATGATGGTTTATGTTATTGATATGATACATGATATGTGATTATGATGTGGTATATGATAGTTTATATGATTAATATGATACCTTTTGTTACTTGAAGAGAAGTAAAAGAGAGAGAAATTAGCCTTGTTCAGCTCAGAGGGCAGAACTATCAGTCATGGGGAGAAACTTCAGAAAGGTATACATCAGTTTAATGTCAGGACAAACATCCTAATAATTTGATTCATCCAAGGGTGGACTAACTTGTCTTGGAAAATTGTTTGCTCTCAATCTTAAGAGGTCTCTAAGAAAAGGCTAGATGGCCGTTTGCCAGCCATGTCATAGAGGCTTCTTGCTCAGGTATGGGTTGAACCAGATGGTCCCTAAGGACCCTGTGAAATGTAACTTCCAGGAGGGCACAGACTGTCTCACTCGTGTATTTGTATCCCCAGTGCCCATCACGGCATCTGGGTAAGAGTAAGCTTTTAATAAGTGCTTATCTGTTGATTGATTTTAATTCTGAGATCAGGCCTCAGTCTTTTCATCTATACAAGAGAATTGGATTATATGAGTTCTAAGTTCTTTGCCCATTCTCATACTATGAATCTACCATTCTATGACATGTCTCCTTTTTTTCTAGGGTAACATCATTGGACAGCAGAAGTTGTGCCTCTTTGACCAGAATTATGGTCTTTTCTTGATGAACCCTCAGTACGAAAGTCAAAAGCTAGCCAGAGAGAAGGTAAGTTATGGTCTACAGATGGCATACAATCAGGTCTAAGCTTCCTACCTTCTTTGGAGCTAAAGGCCTATCACCTATTCCTGGTACCCTCTGAGTTCCTCCTCCAGGCTCCCAATTCCTCAAGGGGGGAGACTTTGATCAGAATCTAGTTCTTCAAGGATCTACTTAGAACCTCTGCAATTGCACAACCACTTCTACCTCCAGTTTGCCATGGGCCACCTCTGAGTATAGCAAGTTTTCCCTCCCAAGAGCCTTGCAAGCATAGAAGAGATAGCACTTGCTAGAGATTATGGATTCAGAGCTAGAAGGGACCTTGGAAGGTCACTGGAACCCATCTCCATTTTTTCAAATGGAGGCACAGATCAGTGAAGGAACTTGCCCAGAGACATACAATTAGGGAGTGTCAGAATCAGGATTTGAATCCTGGCCTTCCTGCCTCCAAGCCTGGGGCTTTATTTTGTAGAAAGTATTTTAATGTTTATAGGCTGGGTTTGAGAACTTGTGAGGTCACCTCCCACTGAGATTCTATGGTACTGAGATTTGAATGGAGCCTTGGTCTACTGAATGTAGTAGAAAGGGCACAGAATCTGAAGTCAGGAGAGACCTGGTTTTAAATCCCACTGCTGACACTTACCCATGACCAAGTTATTTAGCCTCCTGGAGCCTCATCCCTCCCTGCTTTTGTAAAGCAAAGCAGGATTGTGCTGATTTTTCGTTTCCTCATCTATAAAAGGTTCCAGCTCCAAAAGAATGACTGAAAAAAAAACATTAAGAGCTTACTGTGTGCAAGGTACTATCAGAAGTACTGGAGATACAAAGACAAAAACAAGCAATCCCTGACCATATCATCACCACCATCATCACTACCACCACCACAATCACCACTGTCATCACATCATCATCATTACCACTATCACCATAATCAATACTATACAACTACCATCATCATCCTCACCACCACCACCATCATCATCCTCACCACCACCATCATCATCATCCTCACCACCACCATCATCATCATCCTCACCACCATCATCATCCTCACCACCGCCATCATCATCATCCTCACCACCACCATCATCATCATCCTCACCACCACCATCATCATCATCCTCACCACCACCATCATCATCATCCTCACCATCACCATCATCACCATCACCACCACCACTATCACCATCATTACCACCACCATCATCATCATCCTCACCACCACCATCATCATCATCCTCACCACCGCCATCATCATCATCCTCACCATCACCATCATCACCATCACCACCACCACTATCACCATCATTACCACCGTTCCATCATTTCTATGGTGTTTGAAGTCTTGCTTTACATGCATTACTTCATTAGATCCTCATAACAACCCTATAAAATTTTATAAATGAGGAAAGTGAAGCTGCCCAAAGTCACATAGCTAGTCTGAGGAAGGATTCAGACTCAGATATTTCTAACTCCTAATTCTACCCTCTTGCTGCATGTCCGTTTGATCATTTTCAATCAACGCAGGGGACCACCTTCTCTATATTCAGTATCCTAACACCTCAGCCCTGCTTGTACCTAGGTGCAGTATGTCTCAAGCTCCATTGATCCTTAATACATAAGTGAATCAATGAAAAAAATATTTATTCAGCCCTTATTAAGTGCCAAGCACTGTGCTGAGTGCTAGATATACAAATGCAAAAGTGGGACAGTACCTGCCCTCAAGCAGCTTATATTCTAACAAGAGGAGACCGTACATATGTGGCTGTGGTGGCAAAGCAAGGATCTTTTGAACAGGGAAGTCACAGAGATAGTTTAATAGAGCTATGGTAGTGCTGAATCAATGCTCCCTTGATCTTAAATGAGATAAAGTATGTACAATGTTTTGCAATCCTTAAGGGACTATATAAATGTCAGCTATCATTATAAATGGATGGTTCCAATTTTTAGAGTTAAAAATTCCCCATGCTAGAGGAAGAAAAAGGTATTTGGCAGATTGGCATATTTGTTTACACACCACAATTTCACCCCAAGTAATAAATGTGGGCTTTAGTCCTATATAATTGATAAATACATGCTTCAGTTTTCAAGGAGAAATCTGTGGCTGTGAAATTTATAAGGCTATAGTCTATCAAGATATGTGCTTTCCAGTGTCTTTGAGATCCAGAAGCTGATGTGGACTAGTTCTGCTGGACAATGAGGGGTCCAGTCTTTGTGATGGGGCAACTGCTGGAGCTGAACATGAATGCCTACTTGAGTCAGATAATCAGTTTTCAGAGCCTCTGGCCTCCCAATCAAGCATGCCCTTAGGGGAAGGCCAATAACCTCAGGACAAAGCTTCTAGCAGAATGGGCTTTCGAGCATTCATCTGGCAGTTCCTACTTGCCAGTCTGCTTTTCCTGAATCCCTATCGCGAGCATCCATGACCCCAGACAGGCAAGATGTGTCCCTGGCAGGGACACACAGAAAGTGACACATTTTGGCTTCAACTAACAGGAAAGATGGGGCACAGAGAGCTAACAGGGGAGGAAGAGGCCATAGGACCTCAGGATGACTGTTACCATGGCAGCTTGCTGGGAGGGAGAATTGTTCTGCTCTCTCTCTCTTCTCTCTCTTTTCTTTCTCTCTCTCTCTCTCTCTCTCTCTCTCTCTCTCTCTCTCTCTCTCTCTCTCTCTCTCTCTCTCTCTTACAGTGAATGACATTGTCCTTCATTGTCCTTCATTCCAAAGATGGAAAGATAGCAACCAATTTAGAGAGGGCATGTCAGGTGGGTGATCACTGCTATGTGCCTCAGAATCATAGCATTGAAGAGTTAGATGGGACCCCAGAGAGTCACCCTGGCCCACCCCTTTACCAGAGCAAAACAAATCACCTCTATAATGTACCTGGCAGCTGATCATCAGTGGGGGGAAGGATTTGACCAAGGTCACACAGCAGAAATGGTAGACACCAGAATGACTCCATATCTAACACCCTATCCACTGAACTTCCTTCCCTACCCACAACAGATAAAGTCTACCCTTTGTTTACAGACCTCCGGTGAGGGGGTGGAGGTGGGGGTTGCCCATTACACTTTGCCATAGCTCTAAATGTCAGAAGGACCTTCCTTCCAGCAAACCAAAGTCATTTTCTTGGAGATTTCTATCCATTTGCTTCTGATTCTGTTCCCACCACAAGATTGCTATTGATTACAGCCCCCAGCCTGAACACTGCAGGTGCTTAATGAATATTTTTGGAATTGAATTTGGTGAATTGGTGAAGGAATAAAAGCTCATTGAGAACAAATGCTGTTTGATTCTTTGCACTCTGATCATGGAAATTAAGATTAACAGTCTTTTTGGTCAGGTGGGGCTCAAAACTCAGAGCTCATACCAAGCCAGCCCACAGATAACTGGTCACTAAAACAGCCAACATGTTGTTGTTGCCTTTTTTTTCTTCATCTGTTTGAGAAATAGCACTGCCATCAAAAGATACAAGGCACTGCCCTCCATGGTCTGACTGTTCGGAAAGACCCATGTTTTCCAAAACAAGAACTAAAAGGTAAAGAGCCAAATTTGTGGTCGAGAAGAACTGGGTTTGGGTTCCAACTCTGGGCAAGTCCATCAATCAAATCAACCCAGCCAACAAACAACCATTTACTAACCACCTACTATGTGCCAGACATTGAACAAGGAGGTAATCGTTTAAAGATAAAAATGGAACCCTCAAGGAGTTTCAATTTCATAAGAAGAAACACTCTGTGCATACACGAATGTCTGAAAAATGAATTCAATGTAGTTAGGAGGAATCAGGAGCTTGTGGACACTGAGCTGAATCTTGAAAGAAATACTTGACCCTTTCCTGTCTCTAGGAGAGTCATTACCCACAGTGCCAGTGGGCTCTCATTCTTGGTCAGGTGTTGTACAGCAATTAGTTACATTTCCTATCCTGCTGGTCACATTTACATCACATAACCATGCACTGTGCTACACCAAATACATCCTTCCTTTCTGTCTGTTCCCAGCTATGATTTCTACCTCTCCAGAGGTTGCTTCACAGTCAACTCCCACTATAATTTTCTCCTTACACCAATAGCCTCATGACCAATTGCTGATGCACAAAGATTGTCCACACTGGAGATAAAAACATCCTTGTGAATTCTAAACAAGGAAATGGCTTCTTCACCAGATGCTATTCCTTTGACTTTTTTTTTTGCTTGATTTCTGCTCTCTGTCCAGGCTTGCAGGGCCCAGGTGTTCAGTTATAATATCGAAAAGGACTTACCTGGCATAAGTGTTTGGAGAAACCAGGGGCTCTTCAGAGGAGCAATGAAACAAATCACCCGAGGAAGACCCTGTGATTCTTGAATGGGCAGCTTTAATTGCTATGAGTCCAATTCCCTACCTCTCAGGATTTAATGGGGCGTGTGAAATTCAAAAGCCTGAGGAATCAGTGCCAGGCTATCTATTTGGACATGGTGGATGGGTTAGAAGACCTCTCAGATCCAAGGAATTTAGAATTGGAAGGGGCCCCTTCAAACCTGCACCTGAAAAAGATTCCTCTCTACAAAATCCCTCATAAATAGCCATTTCAGTCTTTGCCTGAAAACCTCCACTGAGGCCAAGCCCCTCACTCCCAATGCAGTCCATTCTATTATCAGCTAGCTATCATGGTTAGGAAGCCTGCTCTTGTGCCAAATTGAACTCTGCCTCTTTGCAAATATTTCCTGTTACTCCTGGTACTGTCTTCTGAGGCCAGGTACATCTAATCCTTCCTCTGTATGACAGTTCTGCATTTACTTGAAGATAGTTATCAGCTAGGTGGTAAAATGGATAGAATACCAAGCCTAGAGACAGGAAGACCTGAGTTCAAATGTGGCCTTAAGATGCTTACTAGCTGTGTGACCCTGGACAAGTCACTTACCCTTCTTTGCCTCAGTTTCCTCATCTGTAAAATGAGCTGGTTAGAAGGAAATGGCAAACCACTACAGTATCCTTGACAAAAAAAAAGAGTCACAAAGAGTCAAACACAATGGAAAAATTCTAAACAACAATAAAATTATCATTGCCCCAATCCTTCAAGCATCTCTTCCCCAGGTTAAAAATCCCCCAAGTCCCCCAATCATTTGGGCATATACTTGTAATCCCTTCTACTTGGGGAGACTGAAGTTGGTGGATAATGAGTTCCCAAGTTCTGAGCTTCAGGGTTAAAGTCAATTGGACACCCACACTAAATCTGGCATGAATATGGTGAGCCCCAGGAGCAGCCCCAGTAGACTTCCTAAAGAAAGGAGAACCAACCAAGCTTCTGTGCAGATCATCAGTGGGGCTGGGCTTTTGAATATCCAGCTGGTCACTGTATATCCAGCCTAAATGAAACAGAAAAAACCTAGTGTCTTCCAGAACAATGATAACAAGAGCAAACCAAACACCCCCAGTTACTTTAATCAATCCTCTTGGCATAAACTCTAGACCCTTCACCATCTTGGTAAACCACCTCTGGTTGGTTTCCAGTTAATCAGTAGTCTTCCTAAACTGCAACACCCAACCTGCTGATGTAGCATGACCAAGGCATAGTCTTCCTTATTCCTAGAAGCTATGCCCCTCAAGGCAGCCTACCACCACCTTCGCTTCTTTGCCTTCCATATTAAACTATTGACTTCATATTGAGTTTGCAATCACCTAAAACCCCCAATTTTTCCCAAAGAACTTCCATCTGGCCACATCTAGTACAGTGCCTAGTAGACAGTAAGTACTTAATAAATGTAGACTGACCCACTAACTCATAAGCCACCTTTTGGATTAAAGTTGTCTTGTTAACACCCTGATACTACTACTTCCCTCTCCAAAAAATGACATCATATTTATATATATGTTTATATATCTTCACTGCCTTTCCTGCTAAAATGTCATCTCCCTGAGGACAGGGATTGTTTCATTTTTGTTTTTGCATGCCTAATTCCAGCACAAGGCCTGGCACACGTTAATAATATAGTAAATGCATGATGATTGTGCCTTGACGTAGAAAAAAAAATCCTAACAATTAGAGCAAAGCCAAAGTGGAATGGGCTGCCCTAGCGAGTGTTGGGCTCCTCCTCCCCTCAGGACAGGGACTGATAAAGGTTGGCTGATAATTCATCAGAGATGGTTTAAAGGTAAATTCTTATTTCTTGTCTGAGTCAGATTTAAAAAAAATGGTCTCTAAAGTTCTACAACTCAAAGATTCTGTGAATTGGAAAAAGAAGAGACCAGACTTTTCATGAGGGTTTGGGTGGGGGTGGGGGGAGAACAAGACAGGGGCCAGCTTCTTGTCAGAATCTTCACTGGGTAACTCTGAAGATGAAGAGGAGGGGGAAATATTACCCAGCTTTTGGCAGGCTTTGGTTTTTCTCATTTCCAGTATGAGAGGGCAGGAGGGGCAGGGAGGCACCCAGCCATGCTGCATTGCAGGTAATCAATTTCTCAAGGACTGAAATAATTAGATGTATTCATAAGCTTGAGCTTCCCTTTCTTTTGAAAGGATGAATAGTAAGTACCAGAGCTCTAAAAAGACTAAAGTATGTAAGGGCTCCTGGAGAAAAAGGAGAAAACTCTGGTTTAAAAAACCAACACAAATAGAACAAAACAAAACAAAAAGAAAAACTCCAACACAGTAGGGGTTTCTTTAATCACATGAAAGAGTGACTCCATCTCAAGCAGCTACAGACCTCCCTGTGGCTTTTCAAAATATTATCATCTGGACACGGGTTTTGTGATTTCTTTGTCTAATATGTAAAGAGGACATAGGCCATGTTTCTATGATTCCCCTGGAGAGCTGAACTTGGCAAACTCATCCTAAGACTAGTGCTAGTGGTTTGCAGGGCAGTACAGGAAAGATTGATAACCAGAGAGGAAAAGTGAAAGGCCTGTCCAGTTCCTGCCTGCCAAAGGTTACTTTGTTTTCCTGCTAGACAGTGAGGCCATGGCCACTGGGGTGAGGGACTGTGGTGAGGTCAGTAGCTTCTCCAACTGCAAAATGGCGGCTTTGAGATGACGTGCTCTCTTTACCTTGGCTACCCACCAACAAGAATGACTGGCAGAAATAAGTCCAATTCTTCTTATTCCACTCTGACCCTGTAAAATGCTGTCTCAGAGGCAGCCTCTCTCAGAAACTGACCCATTCTTTCCCTACCATTACTGTCCAATACTAACAGATTAAATGGGTTTTCCAGTGGACATGTGGGATTGTCTAACCATCATCCTTATTAGTATATCATTCAACACATGGTCAGGTAGACCAGGCTGCCTCTGATTGGGGCTCTATCCCAACTCACTGCAAGAATAATGGCTAACATTTATGTAGCACATCCTCATGAAAACCCTAGGAGATAGTTGCTATAATTATCAATTTACAGATGAGGAAACTGAGGCAAACAGAACTTGCGTAATTTACTCAGAGTTAGTGAGTGCTTGAGGTCAGATTTGAACTCAGATCTTCCCAATTCCAGGGCAGGCACTGTATCCACTGTACTACTCACTAGGGAAAGAAGTGAGACTAACTTTGAATATAGGACAACCTAAAGGGATAACAGTCAGGTAGCAACAGTAATTACAATGACAATGATAATTATTAATTATAACAGTGCTTTAAAGTTTGCAAAATACTTTACACATGTTAACCCATCTGATATTCACCACAGCTTTCTGAGGTAAGCACAATTATTATCCCCATTTTACTGTCAAGGAAGCTGAGTCACCTCTGTCTCTACAAACTACAAACAGAGAAGTTTATGCCCAGAGACACACAGCTAGTAAATGTCTGAGGCAGGATTTGAACTCAGACCTATGTAATTAGAAGCTTCATATTCTAGCCGCATATTTTGATATGCAAGAGAGCCTATGGAAAGAGTGGATATTAACTTAGAGTACAATGTCAGTGAAGCACAAATAGAGGCAAAATATGTGGTCAAGGGAATTCCCACCTCTGGTATCAAAGGACCTCAATATCTCCTCCTTGTGGAGTTATCAGGTCACTACTGTGCCCCATTAGATGAAGCCTCTCTTCTACAGAAGTTGCTCATTTGGGATCCCATGTTCTATTACTCTCTGTAGGTTAACTAGGGATTACCAGGGCTCACATTCCTCAAAGCTACTATCTCCCTAAAAATATCACCTCTGTGTGTCCACATAGGTCTAGAACAGCGGTTCTCAACCTGTGGGTCACAACCCCTTTGGGGGTCGAACAACCCTTTCACAGGGGTCACCTAAGACCATCAGAAAACACATATTTCCGATGGTCTTAGGAACTGAGACACTGCTCCTCTATCTATCTCCAGACGGGTCCATCCTCATGCAGATACACCCACATATGAGTATTAAAGGATCACGGCATTAGGAAGGTTGAGAACCACTGCTCTAGAGAGTGTCTCTGCTTGTCAGATATACCTTGTCAGAGGCTGGGCTCTTCCTTAACTGCTGGTTCTCACATCTGGAGCAGGTCAACTCAGCTCTTTAAAGACCAGCGGTAGTATAGCCAATCAACCCAGGAAAGCTTGGAATGACCAACTACTAACATCTTTACAGTTAGGTAACATTAATACCTAATTATATCCTTTATCTGTTCCTTGTTTTCTGTGATTATATCAGCTGTATTTGGTTTGAAGAAGGGAGCACAGGAAGGATTAACTGGTCAGAGAAAAATAATCACACATTCTCTCTACATGCATACATACATACATACATACATGTTTGTGTGCACACACTCCTATATGTGTATATGTATATGTATACATGCATTTATATATGTATGTGTATATTATATATATTGTATATATGGATATACAACAAAGTGTTTTTCAGCATTGAAACTGACACAAACAACTCAGGAAATCAGGAGAAACTTCCTGGAGGAGGCAGCATTTGAGCTGAGCCTTGGAGGGAATTAGGAGTTTGTAGAGACAGAGGTGTGATGGAGAATATCACACCCCTCTCCACAAGGCAGTCCAAGTGTAGAGGTAGGAGATAGAATGTCAGATAAAGAGGATGAGAACTGGATATCTGGGATCATGTAAGCAATAAAATAGGGGACTAGAAATTTAACCTTTCACATCTCTCCAAAACATAAATTGTTCATCAAAGATAAAGCAAATTCAGTTGCTTCGATGGTCTAAGGCACCTGGAATTCAGAAGATAACCCCATCCCACTGCAAAACTCAGGAACTGAACCTGAACTCACCCAAAACCTTCCCCACCTCCAACCTCCCTCCAGCAGAGGCCATACTAGGAGACCCAAGGACAGAGCATGGGTTTATATCAAAATCCTACATAGAATTCCCTCCTCTCTCTTTCTAGTGCCATAGGGATCATGACTCTAGGATGGGGAATTTTGCTCATGCCACAACAATCATCTTGACCACAGCCATTTAGAAACAAAAGCTTACAGGAGACTGAAATGCCTATGTTGGGGAATGCTGGCTCTGAACTGCAGGTACCTAGCCAGAGAACTAAGGAACAGGAGGAGTCAGAAATACAGGACACCCTCTGTGTGGAGAGTTGTGCAGTGTAAAAGCTCATACTGAATTTTGCAATGTATTGAGCTGGCTCTAGTACAGCCTTGGCAAAGACAATTTCATATTTGGTTTTCCCCATCACTATAAAGATAGCATGATAAAGAGCCAGACTCACAGTCACGGAGACTCGAGTCCAGCACCCAACTGGAACTAATTATAACCATCCAAAAGTCAGTTGGGGTAGAGACCTAGGCTGGGGAGCAAGGAATTGACACAATGTGGGAGGAAGCTGAGATGCTTTGAGATCTAACCCCTAAGAAAACCACAGTCAGAGGGCAGAAGTTAGGAAGTAAGTGATAGTAAAAATAAAGGGTTGGGGAGGATAGAGAAAATTCAGAAAGTACCACAAGGTTTGATGAAGAAGAAATCTCAAAGACATTGAACATAAACAGATAAACTAACAATAAAAATAGAAGGAAATACAGACTCCAGATCTAATAAATTAGTTTAGGCAGCTATGACTAAATACTGCAAAATGAAGGAAAAAAAATCAACATTTGATGAAATAGAGCACCCTGTGAAATTTGAAGAGAACATCGAAACACAACACATTGTTCTTGAGTGTTTTGAAAGAGAAATGAGAATTATGAGAAATGAATTTATATCCTAAACCTCAAAAATAATGAGCAGAATAGAACCACTTGTATCTGCAATGGCAAAGACACAAAAGACAGAATAATAGATCAGGAATGCAAATGTACAGAAGTAAAAGAACCTAGAAGAGAAACAAAAAAATAAAAATATTAAAGGAAAATATACTCACTATGCTAGCAAAACATATGGATCTCAAAGATAGAATGCATAGAGACCATCCAAGGATCACAGACCTATAAAAACTACTCAGAAAACTAGAATGCAATCTGGCAGAAATTAATCTTAGATCAACACCTTATACGGTATTCCACAATACATTGTGAATGGATGTGTGACTTTAATATTAAAGATCAGACAATAAAAAATAGAGAAATTAAACATATACCTCTCACAGCTATAGGTAAGAGATTTATTCTTAACAAAAAAGAGATAGAGGTAATTACTAAAGATGAAACTTTGCTTACTTGAAACTGAAAAGCTTCTGCATAGACAACATTAATGAATCTAGGATAAAAAAGAAGTAGTTGAAAGGAGAAAAATCTTTGTATCAAATTTCTCTGATAAGGGTTCAGTATACAAGATACATAAACAATTAATAAAGATACATGAGACTAATAACCATTCCCCAACAGATAAATGGTTAAAGGATACGAATAAACTGTTCTCAAAAGAACTGCAGAGTATTCACAACCACTTGAAAAAATGTCCTAAATCACTAATAATAAGAAATGCAAATCAAAACAACTCTATGGCTTCACCTCACACCATGCAAATTGGCAAAAAATGACAACATCAATGTTGGAGGGATTGTGGGAAGAGAGGCACTCTAATACATTGTTGGTGGAGCTACAAAATAGTACAAGCATTTTGGAAAGCAATTCGTAATTATGCAAATAAAGTGACAAAAATGTCCATACCCTTTGAACCAGAGGTTTTATTGCAATCTTCAATAAGAATTAAGTCCCCATATACTCCAAAACTTTTATAGCTCATTGTGATAACTAAGAATTGCAGATGCCCATCAATTGAGGAATGACTAAACAAATCGCAATACATAAATGTAATGGAATGCTACTTGGATGTAAGAAATGATGTGGGAAAATAACAGAGAGGCATTGAATTGTTTATATGAACTGATGCAGAGTGAAGTAAGCAGTCAAGAAAACAATATACATGGTAACTGCAATGTTGTAAATGGGAAAAAAAAACTACACAGACAAAAAAAAATCAAAAGTAAATGAAACAAAATTATAAAGATCAAGTGAGATTCCCCTTCAAGGAGATGGGAAGTCAGGAGATGTAATTCACTGTGTGTGTTTTTGGACGTTTTCTATGCATCAATCAGTTATAATCACTTTTTTCTTCTCTAAAAATACTGTTTATCATATGGGATGGCTCTTGGGGAAGGGGAGGGATAAATAGAATACTCTGGTGATGTAAGAAACAAAAATTATCAACAAAAACTTATTTTAAAAAGAGGAGAACAAGTAGGCAAATTTCGCTGGAATGCAAAGTACATACGGGGGAAAAGCAAAATTGCCTGGAAAGAGAAACAGGAACTAATCCTTCCCATTGCCCTTATTTCCACCCCAAGTTATCACTTTAGTCAGAGACACCTGTCAGTTCTACCAACATTATTTCCCAAAATTTTCCTATGGGAGTAGTAGTCTCCACAGCTGCCATAGTTTTCACATATCTCTCCCTAGAATTCCATGGTTCTTGGAGGTAACGATATTCATAACCCCATCAAATCCCAAATATCTTCCATGTCAGGAGGAGATGGGTAAAGGCAAATCAAGGAAAGACCGATTAGGTTGATATATAGTGGGAACTCTGCGTACCCTGAGACTATTACAGTAGCTGTGAAAGCCTGACAAGAACCCTGAAATACTGGTCAGTTGAGAGCACCCAGGCTAATGTGATAAAAGTCAAAATACAGATGGAGTGGCATAAGATTGTAGACTGACCCCATTCAAAACCTATGTGATGATCAGCTTGGAGAATAGCAAAATGGCTAGCACTCATTGTTTTTCCAATTCTACAAGTATTTTATTCTACTTTGAAATAAATTAAAAGTACCAGAGTATCACCTACTGCAAATGCTTTAGTGCTAATGTTACTGACCATTAAAGTGGATAACCCAGAAATACAAGTGAAATGGAGTGAAGATATCAATAATTACACTGTATGCCAGGATGGCATCATTATAATTTGGAAACAGATCCCATCGGTATTATACAATACGTTCTGATGGGGTTTATGCTGCCATTAGTTAATGCTATCCTCCAGTCTTAGTCATACAACAACACATTGTTGACCTGTGAAAGCAATCATTAAAAAAAAACACCTACATCACTCTTAAATCTAGATTAAATCAAATAATATTTGAAATAAAGTAGCTACTAAAAACTTTAGAGAGAAAAGTTGAAGAGAGTAAGGATGATAAAGAACTTTACTTACTGGAAACTTTTAAGAATTATTATGAAGGACAAAAATAGCACTGATAACTCAACTGATTTTGGAAAGGGATGTATATATTTAAAACGGAACGACAAAGAGATTTCTTTTAAGTTTGATGGCATAAAGCTACCTAGAAGACTTAAAATCAAAGCTGAATGAACAGAATGCATTTAAAACAACAAATACTTACACAATACCAGCTCAACGTATACTTGTGGAACTATAAAACAGACCATAACAGATTTGAAAAGTATCCTATCAATAAGACAATATTAATGGTAGCCATCAAGAGTTTGTATTTCCTTGCCCAAAAGGAGGAAAAGAACTAATAGATATTCTTAGACTACATGGTAAACATAAAAAACCTACAGAAATGCTTTTGGAACAAACATACACCATTTCACCAAGCAACAGAAAAAGCTGAAAACAGGTACAGACCATTGGAGTTGTCTAACACAACCAAAAGTGTTTTATCTCTGGAAGAAGCCTCTGAAATGGTTCATATCCAAGACTGGAATCAAAAGGTCCTCCATGAACAGCTGCATGAACTCAACCAACACTATTTTGATGATAAAGTGTTCAGAAAATAGCTGACTCAATTGAATTTGTTCATAAAAATGGAGGAGGATTTATGATGGCAATTCAGGACCAGGTTATTAGTGCCATTGGAAATTACAGAAGGTTGATCTTTAAGGAGCCCTGGATTATTGATCAAAGTAGATTATACAAAAAGTAGACACTGTGCAACACACTGCCAAACACCATAAAAACTTAACACCTAACAAATACCTATCAAGATACGTCCAGCTCGGGCGGCTAACTGGCACAGTGAATAGAGCATTGGTCGTGGAGTCAGGAGGACCTGAGTTCAAATCCAGCCCCAGACACTTAAACCTTACTAGCTGTGTGACCTTGGGCAAGTTGCTTAACCCCAAGTGCCCTGCCTTCTCCCCTCCAAAAAAAAAAAAAAAGAAATGACTAGAATCACAGATTAAAAGCTCACTATCTTCATGAATTGACATAAATTTTCATATTATAAATATAGACCTTAAAATATTTGGGAGAATTAAACCAATAAATCATACTAGAAAGGGACCATTATCACAGTATCTTGACCATGATTGTCCAGTCATAACACTGATCCATAAAAAAAACTAAGAAAAATTTTTTTAACTATGCAAAACCAAAAATCTCTATTACAGGCAGCTTGCTTTCACACACACACACACACACACAGATACAGATATTCAACAAGGTACTTTCAAAGCTATCCTCCTTGTCTCTTTCTCTTTGTACTTCCTTCTCTTCTATTCTGTGCATTAAAAACATTTTCACGACTCTCCTTTGTTTCTTTGTTTCATTTCTTTATCTTTTTCTTTTTTTGGTAATTTCACCGCTGGACCCTCTTCTCTTCTCCCTCGATACTATTGCACTAGGTGACCTCACTGGCTCCCATGGATTCATCCCATCATCTCTATACCAAAGATTCTCAAACTGACTTATTTACTTATAGGCACTGGGGATCCTTTACTTCTACTGCCTATTGGACATCTCACACATGTTGCCCCATAGACTTCTTAAACTCAGCATGTCCAAAACTGAACTCATCATCTTTTCCCCCAAATCCTCCTCTCTTCCAAATGTTCCCATTACTATGGAGGGTACCACCATCCGAGTCACCCAGGTTCATATTCTAGGTACCATCCTTAACTTCTTGCCACAACCAGGTTGCCCTGTGGTTAGAACTCTGTACCTGGAGTCAGGAAGACCTGACTCAAATTTCAGACTCAAACACTGCATGATCCTAAGTAAGTCATTAACCCTGTGTGCCTCAGTTTTCTCAACTGTAAAATGAGGGTCATAATAACACCGCCCTCAGAGGGTTTTTGTAAGGATCAAAGGTCACATTTGTAACAGGCTTAGCACAGTGCTGGGCACATAATAAGTGCTTAATGAATATTTGTTCCTTTTTCTACTATTTCCTCTCACCCCTCATATCTAATCTGTTGCCTAGTCACATGAACCTTCACTTTGTAATATTTATCATACACCCCCTTATCTCTTTTGATGCTGCCACCTCTCTGGTTCAGTCTAGTGACTCTCGAAGACTTTCCCCTCTGCAATTCATCCTCCATTCAGCTATCAATGAAATCTTCCTTTTTTTTGGAGAAAAAGGATTTAATCAAGTAGTAGCATGCAGATATACTCTTTAACTAAATGTATTATGCCTACTAGAAGGCAAACAAAAGGCACAACTATCCTAATAAACAACAGATTGTCAGAAATGGACCAAGAAATTTCCTTTCTACTTAGGGAGGAGGGAAAGCAAAGTAAAAGCTCTACTTGTTTCCATATTTTGTTTAGAGACAGAGGCTGTAAACCCATGAAGACCAACAAAATTTCTGATCCATTTCTTGTTGCCCTTTGGTCATTTTCTATGACATGCTGACTGGCACATTTTGGTTTTCAATGATACTTACAATGGGCTTGACTTTATCTGTGTTCTTAAGCTGGTATTGGACTTTTTCTAAGTGACCTGGATCGACTTCTCTGTATAGTAACAGTCTTTATTTTTTTTTCTTTTATCTTAATAGACAATTTTATCTCACTGGCTCTGATGGATAAATCAAGGTGATCTTCCTAAAGCATGGATCTGACCATGTCATTCTCCACTTCAATAAACTCTAGTTACTCTAGATCACCTCCAGGATCCAATATAAAATCATCTGTCTGATCTTCAGTTTTTTATCCTAACCTGGCCTTGTCCTGCCTTTCCAATTTTCTTATGCCTAATCCCCATGTCCTCTAGGATCCAGTTATCCTCCTTGCTGTTCTTCAGACGGGACACTCCATCTCCCACCTCAGTCACCTCTCCATAAAACCTTCTTTGGTTCCATCTTACCTCCTACCCTCAGGAAACAACGAAGACCTGTAGCAGCAACCACACTGGCATATCCAGGATGGCTGCTAGCACAGGTTCTTAAATCTGCCTAATAGGAGAGACAGCTGTTCATGGGGTCAACAATCTTTCTTAATTACATTTATTACATTTATTAGAGAAAATCAGCACCTTGAACTTCAGAGAAAATCCAAACAAAGAAAATACAGAGAAATAAAAACCAACAGACAGGGTTTCTGTCTGAGAAATTAGCACAGATCACCAGACAGATCCAAGGCAATACATACATAGTTATCAGAGAGAGAAGCATCGGCATCAGGGTTTTTCAAAACCAAGGGGGCTCCTTAACAGCTACCCAGAGTCTCGCGTGGTTACATCTTCAAATGAGTGAGCCTCAAAACAAAATGCTAAACTCACAGTACACACACACACACACACACACACACACACACACACTTACATATACACATATATATACATATACACATGTGTATATATCTGTGTATATATACATATATGTATGTGTATATGTGTATATATGTGTGTGTGTGCATGTGTGTGTGTGTGTGTGTGTGTGTGTAACCAGAGGGCATCACAATGCTCCTGAGTATGTAATTAGAAATTAGCAAAAGGTGTGAAAGCCTTCCTACAAGCAAGCCTCCCCTAAACAAGCTTCTCTTAATGGACTCCACATGAGGCCTGTTAATGGGCAGGGAAGATCTTCTATCCATTAACATTACACGGTCTGAGCTTTATTATTCTGAATTTGCATTCTAGTCAGTAGGGGAAATAAGACACGTAGGTGGATAATTATCGTACAAATTGGAAGATGAAATGGTCTGAGATGTAAAGAATGTGTTATTAGAGATTTGAAGGGAGAGGCTTCTCTTTTAGCTTGGGAGGGGGGAGGGAGAGAGTTACCAGGGGACGCTTTAAAGAAGGGTGACTGAATTGAACTATGAAGGAAGAGAAGGTTTTGTGTCTAATGTTAGCCACCTCAAAGTGAGGAAGGGGAAGGGGAAGAGGAAGGGGAAGGAAGAAAAAAATTTATGTGATAACAGTTGTATATTTAAAAGGAATAGTAAGTAATACATAGTAAATTTACAGCTTCATGTGTAATCATCTTTTATATTATATGGTATTATGAAAATGCTTGTTGTATTCCATAAATTAAAAGTAAACTAAATAAATAAAAACAATTAATGAGGAGTGGCAAAAGAGGAGTGGGGAGGGCATTCCATATGGCCAGTGAAAAAGCAGAGTGGCTGAAGGAGAGGAGGAGATTATAGCTAAAAATCATTAAGTTCAGTTCATCTCAGTGCATATTGCCTTGTGAGACCAAAGAGAGAATTATGAGGAAAAGGAACAGCTTTATAGTTGTTCATCCAACCCAGATGCTCGAATGGGTTTAGTGTATCATGGAGGACATTAGATTTGCAAACAGAATGCCTGGGTTTGAATCTCAGCTCTGTTCCTTGCGATTTGTGTGTCTTTGAGCAGGTTACCTATTTTCCTCACCTATCAAACAAAGGTATTGGAATGGATGGCCCCTTCTAGCTCCAAATCCTACTGAAATCTGTTTTCATTCACTTCTGTCTTCATATGCACAAAGGATTCAGTGATGGGGCACTGATGATGATTAATTATAATTCTGTCCTCCTGTACAAACCCTTCCCTCCACCTTAAAATGTAACCTATGTTCCACTCAGTTCTGGATTCACATAGATTAAAGTTCAACGTGAAGGAAATGGGGCTGGTTATATTTACCTAATCTTGATCAAGTCCCAGTTCAGTTTTCAGAGAGCTTCTAAAAGTAATCTAAATTCAGCTTGCACTTTACTAACATACCAAGCAGGAAACATAGGTTGAAATAATAATATATTTAATCATCATAGAATTGCAAAGTAAAGCAACAGAAATACTTCTCAAAGTCCATTCCCGGAAAAAGCCCTACCTCTTCCCTGATTCCTGATAAAAAGAGATTATATTTGTAAAGCATTTAATATAGTTGGCATTTTAAAATGTTTGTTCCTTCCCTCTCCTTTATACTCACCAGATTTTCCTAGGAATAAAAGTACTCTAAGACTATGAATTGATGAAGGAAGGTATAACACTAATTTCACATGGCTCAACCCACACAATGCCTGTATTTTCACTCAGATTGTCAGTCAGTCTCCAAAATTCCACCAAGCTCTCTTTCCTTGTATTTTGGGATCTCAAAAACGTCTAAGACTCCCAATTTCTTAAACACTGTCATTGGAGCTTGGTTCTTTTTTTCTTTCTGTAAGACCTTCTCCCATCATTATCTTCCTATGACAAAATTATCTCATACTACAGGTACATAATCCCATAGGAAATGGAGTCTTTGGATCACTGTCTAGAGTTAGGAATTTTTAGAAACATAATCCAGTCTTTATACTGTGAACTATGTCCAATGTTTAATTAGAGCTGACGCCTTTTGAATTATCTTTAATGGTACCATTTTATTTACACAGACCCCTTCATTTCACATGTATATGAAATGTACCTGTGGTGCACTTATAATATTGAAAATCTCTGACATGCAGTCCATACAGTCAGGAAGACCTAGGTTACATACCCAGTCCTCCAAGATTTGACAATCTTTGTGCCCTTCCAGGGAGTCACTTTTACCTATCTGGATGGGATAACTCCGTAGGAATGTAAGGGTTTAGATTTAGAGCTGTAAGGGAACATAAAAACTGCTTAACCCAACTCCCTCATTTTAGGAGATGGCTTACAGATGATTTAGCTAGTAAATCTTAGATGGTTGTAAACTGACCTGAAATCTGCATCAGTCAAGGATTTTCTCACCAATGTGAATCTACAGACTATACTTCGAGATTGTCTGCTAAAGTTCATCCAAGCAGGTACTTTGTCTTCTCTAAACTCTGGAGCTCTCCCGACACTTGTAACAGTGTATGTTGAATTGAATTTCATAAGTTTTATACCTTATCTCTCCAATCAGAGTGTGAGCTTGAAGGTAGAGGTCAAATATCTGCCACGCGCCCACGCACGCACACACACACACACACACAAACACACACACACACACACACACCCCTTATGCCTTGCACATAGTAAATGTTCAATATGTTTCATTTTTCATTGAGGGCACCACATTTGTTTGGCTGACATATTAATAACTGCTATACCAATGATCAAAATCATCTTTCCCCCTTGGAGCTGTGACCCTGTCAGCCAAAGGGAGAGAAATTCAAAGGATACAACCTCCCACCCCCTTTGGTTCTCTTCTCTCTGGCATCTAGCATAGAAAGGGAATGTCACATGAAGGGACATTGTGAAGATGTAGCCTCTGTAAAGAGCTAGGGTACTTCAAGGTGCCATGAGCCCCATATTTAATCCCACCAGCCCTTGTGAGATGGTCTGGTTCTCCTTTCTCATTCTTTTCCTTTCTCTGTCTCCCTTTCCACTCCTACCCCCCAAATCTGTTTTGAAGCTCCATGGACTACATCCTAGAACTAGATGCAACATGGACTGCCTTGAGCTGTTTATTGACAGCAAAATCCAAACCACTCCAAAGTTCAGGTAAGGAACTTCCATAGTATTCCCATCGTTCCCCAACATGTCAGTACAGCAATGGGCTGGCTCCATTCTACCTTTCAAATAATAGCTTATTCAGACTGGGGAAAGGAATGAATCCAGGGTTCCTTCAGGGCAATTTCAGAACCCAGCACATCTGCCAGCTGGGCAACCCATTTCAAAGAACCAATTAGTATGAGCCCCACAAAATGATCTGAGCCAGTTCCAGCACCTGCCCCCACAGGAGCCAGAGGGGCAAGCATGTCTACATGGCAAGTGGGCTTGTTTTCCTGCGGCAGCTTTGTTCCACTCCAAGAAACACACTTTGTTTCTTCCCTCCCAAAACTTGGCTTCGCTTGACTTGCCAGATGAAAATGAGTTGGAATTGCAGAAACCAACAGCAGAGGGGAGAATGAATCCACTTTAGTGCCTGTGAGGGAACAGGGTGGTGGTGGGAGAGATGGAGGGTGCTTGGTGGATGGGGGTTTTTGCTCCTTTTTTGAAGCAGATCACTCAGCCTACTTGATATGCAAAGTAGACTCTTCTTCTGGGATAAGACAGTCATCATTTCCCAGGAGCACTGGTATTAGGTGTAGAAAAGAGTAATATTGAAGCCTGCCCTATGATTCACTGTACCTTGCTAAGCCTCTTTCTTTTTGTAGCTAAGACAGAGAAATTTGAGAATGAGACACAGTGCAGCTCTTGGGACAACTCCATTGTTTGAGGCACAGTGTAATTTTTTTTAAGTGCAGTTGAGTGATTGTGGGTGAGTGACTGAATCATCATGAATCACTCACTCCCTGAGCAAGAAGCAACGTGACCCCAGGAGGAAAGAAAGACCTAGAATTTATTATTTTGAATCTGCCTCCTAGCAATACTATGGCCCCATAATGTGGTCCATACATGGTTCTTCCTGTTGCCATCTTGAAATATGGGGAGACTGCAATGAATTTTGAGGAGTACTGGGAATTTTCAGGGAAACATATCAGAGGATTTTATTCATTTTCTTTTCTTAAAAATAAAAAAGAAGTCCCAAGGAGTATATTTTTATTCTGCCTAGCATCATATGTAGGAGACTGGCCCTAGATTCAGGAAAATATGGGTTGAGGTCTGTCTCTGGTACATTCTATATGTGACCATGAACAAGTCAGTCAATGAATGACTCAATGATCTAGGGAACTCTCAGAGACTAATTCACAATGCAGGTGCCAGTCTGCATCCAGCTCCTTTTAAGGTTCTACTTAAGAGCTACCTTCAAAAGGACTTTCCTAATATCCCCAGTTATTAAGACATCATTCCTCCCAAAACACTCAAAAATTATTGTGCATTTTTAAAAAATCCTACATTTACTTATCTGTTACTTCCCTTGCAAAATGTAGGCACTGAGGACAAGGATTCTCACACTTTTGTATTTGTATGGCACCTACCATAGTGCTAGGAACATCATAGGCATTTAACAAATACCTATTGATTGATCTGTTGACTGATCCATAGTAGAAGTCCCACATTAGAGTTTCCCTACATTAAGGAAATCATAGAATTTGATAAAATTTTCAAACATCTTACACACCTATTTTCTTCAAACTTTATTTTGATATTTGTGTATACCTTTACTTAAATTCTTTAAAGATTTATGCTTTCATCAGTATGGGGATTCCCCTTATACCAATGCAGATCTCCATCCTTCCAAATTTTGTAAATGATGTTAAAGAGTCTCTGTGGCTGAAGAATTCATGTGACCAACCTGGTGAGGAGTCTACACAGCTCAGTCCAGCGAAAGGAGTCAGGTAATTTGTGTTCAGACTTCTACTGTGTAATTGTGGGAAAGTCACTAGATCTCTCTAGCCCTCTGTTTCTTCATCTGTAATTAAGGGGTTGGGCAAGATGACTTCTAAGTTCCTTATGATCATCAAACTTAGCTAGACTGGTTCCCAGATGATAAACATACAGCACATCGGTGGGTCCAAAATTCAAATCTTTATAGTGGGTTTAGTGGCTTCCTACTCACCTTGTCCAGAATAAAATAAAAACCATTCAGCCTAGTATTTAAGGCTCTGCACAGTTTGGATCCAGCCTACATTCCCATTCTTATTTCATTTTATTTCTCTTAAAGAATTCTAAATTCCAATCAAACCAGACTACCAGTTGCTACCCAAATATGTCAATCTAATTCCTACTGCCATGCTTGGTAACAGGCTGTCCTCGTGCAAGGAACATTTTCTGTCTTCATCTCTATCTCTCAGAATCCTTATCTTACTTCAAAGTACCTCTTATTATCCATAGAGGCAGGGTGCTAAAAGTGAACAGAGAACTATCTGGGTCTTAGAGGTAGGAATATCTGGCTTTAAGTACCTTTTCTGAAACACACTGGCTAACTAGATGGCGTCATAGTGCATAGAACACCATGGGCCTGGAGCCAGCAGGACCAGTGTTCAGATTTGGCCTCAGACACTTACTATGTGTGTGACCTTGGACAAGTTACTTAATCTCTGTTTGCTTCAGTTTTCTCAACTGTGAAAGGGAGATAATAGTGGTACCTATCTCCCAGGGGTGACATGAGACATTTGTAAAGGGCTTAGCATACTGCCTGGCACATAGATTCTATAAAAATACTAGACATTCTTGTTACTTCTAGACAACTGTCTTGACTATAATTTATAGAGAAAGTGCTGACCTAAATTGGTAGAGGAAGTCACCTCATTCTCAAGCTTCATGTATCAACAAAATCACAAGAATAGGCCTTGACCTTACACATGCTATATCCCACCAGGAGAAGGCAAATTCCTTGAGAGAAGGGCCTCTTTTGTGTTTGTTCAGTAATTTCAGTCCTATCTGACTCTTCATGATGCCCTTTGGGGTTTTCTTGGCAAAGATACTGGAATGCTTTGCCATTTCCTCCTCCATGCCATTTTAAAGATGCGGAAACTGAGGCAAATAGGGTTAAGAGACTTGCCTAGGGTCACGTAGCTAGTATGCGGCTAGTATGCATCAATTTTGCTATGCAATTATGAGCCAGGCCAGTCCATCAAGTGCCAGATGGTCCTCAGTCAGTCATGGTTAGATCTAATTGTTTCAAATGGTGCTTTCTTCTTAAAGCTTTCTCCTGTTCTCTTTGCGAGTAACTGGCTCGTGTTTACTTACTCTACACAAGCCGTTTGAGTATTCTACAGCAATCTACTCTACGCCCAGTCAGGTTTGGGCAGAGATCTGCTACACACCAATACCTTGTCATTGTGAATCACTTTTTATGATACATGGGGGTACAATAAGGAGGCCAAAAGCAAGCTGGAAAGCAGTGCTAAAGATCATAAAGTCTTGGGTAAAATGCTAAAAAAAATCTAGGGGCACAAAGGGCATCACAGTTACCAATCAAAGGTGAGGGCTTCTGAAAAGAAGGGCAGACTTGGAAGGTGAACAGCAGGTTAAGATAATGTTATATGCAAACTAACTTTGGATTCCTAGACTATGACTTAAAATAAAAGAACAATAGGCTCCTGTGCAGAGATAAAGTGCTCCTAATAAAGGTTTCTTAGAATGTATCAACAGTATACTCAGAAGGAAGAAGAAGTCTTTAAGACTGAAATCCTGAAAACCCAAAAAGAAACAATTTCAATGAGGAAGAAGGATACGGCTAAAGAGATTGATGCAGATGCATAGGGAGCTCACGAACTGCCTTAGATTTGTTTAAAGACCTGTAAAGAAGAAAAAAGCAAGAGCAAGTAATGGAATAAGTAAGTGTGACACAGCCTATAGGCAAAATTTTGGGAGGCTAGAACTCAGAATGAGTTGAGGCTGGCAAGAAGTCTGTTAATTTTTTAAAAGTTGTATTGGAGAAGATACGGTGCCCAAACCTAACCTGGAATGTCTAAATAAGCAATAATTGTTGTTATTATTATTTTTATTATTAAGGAAAAGGGTTTTTTTTTTAGAAATAAGTGAACTTCATTCTGGGTGGCCCAAAAAAATACAACAAGCATAATGTGGAGAAGTTTCAGAAAAGCTCATTTAGACTTGATATAAGAAAATACATATAATATTTGAACCCGCTAATTCGTATGAATATCTGAGCAAGTCAATTCACTATCCTAAGTCTATTCCCTCAACTATAAAATGGGGGGTAATATCCTCAACCCACCTTTTTGTGGAGGTAGGAAATACATAGATGCTGCATATTTTTAGACTTTTTCAAAGTATTGATCACTTGTGATTTTTTCCTCATTTTCCTTTTTTGTCTCTAAAATATTGTTTGTTAAAAATTAACATTTGTTATGTTTGAATAAATATTTGTTATATTTAAATATTTTGTTTCTAAATATTATGTTTATTAAAAATACATATTTGTTATATGGAATGGCTCTTTGGGAGAGGTAGGTGAAGGGGAAAGCTATGGTGGTATAAAAATAAGACATCAATTTTTAAAAACTTAAAAAACAAAATGAAATAAAATGAGGGTAACAATACCTTCAACATTTTCTTCACAGGGTTGTTGGAAGGCTCAATACCGCTGTGTTCATTCTTTGAATAGATGGACATTCATTTTCCATACAGTTCTTTTGTTATTACAAAAAATGCTGCTATGAATATTTTTATATAGTGTCTGTCCTGGAATTTGATGCCTCAATGTTGTGGTTTGTCGTCCTTCTCAAGAACACACTGGTTTTCTTGATGGCTTCTATTTTTTTGTTAATTAGACAACAGGCTGCCAAAAAAGCAGAATTCTATCACAGTTTCCAACTCTTGTGATAAAAACCATAGACTATTATACTGCTGGCTCATATCTAATATACTCCACACAGAGAGCAAACAGCAGTATGAAACCCTCAATAAAATAATTTCACATGTATACAGCATTCCTTGTCCCAAGTAAAGTGGAATAAGGGAATGGTAGTAACCTGAGAATACACATTCCTAAAACATGCTTTAACCTGAGATGAGACAAATATCTTAAGTAGGTGACAATAGCCTTTAGTACCTTGCATAATCTCACTCAAGTGCTGGATCTTCCTTAGACTTTTAAATTATTGGACCTACATACCCACAAAGCACTTTAGTTTCTGTGGGTTATATCTACTCATGTTTTATTTTTTATATTTTATCATATCTTCTCAGTTAAAATATCTTGTTATTGATTTATTTGTCCTTTGTTCTCAAAGAGGCCCATGCAATATTATGAAAAGTTTTGACCTCATGGAACCCCTGAAAGGGTACTGGGAATACCCAGGGGTTCTCCAGACCACTGAATTGGATGTAAGTGAGGGAGAGCTGTGCAAAGTCACCAGCCCCACTGTTTCCTCCACATCTGTCTGGGTCCAGTAGAAAGATATAGATCAGGACAACTGGACATACTCCCCTGCCCCACCATGGAAGAGCACACATATAAGGAAGACATACAACTAGGACAACTCAACTCCTTATGTGGTCAGGTCAACCCATATCACTGACACTTCAGAGCTGATCTCATCAGATGAACTGCTTTCTCCACTGAGCATCTCCCTTGGGCATTTATGCTGCCACCTTCCACTACCACCTGTTGGTCTTTGGTCTTTCAGTCTCCTCATTAGAGGAAATAGCCTGCCGCTCTTTCATTTGATATTCTCAGGGGCTATCTTTAGCTCTTCTATGATGAAAGTCCTAGCCACATGCACCTAGCTAGTTAGTTAGCCAGGGAAATGCTTCAGAATTTTAAAGTATGTCTTTTGAACTGGTTTTGGGATTCCTGATCTCAGCCTCCTATGTGATTTGGGTTAGAAAATTCCTTTGAAATATAATCATACCCCTGGTTGTTTATTCTGTATCACTTCAAAATAGCCCAAGGTCTCCATTTAACAAAAATGTAATGGAAGCATGTGAAGCTGGGATGATAAGGTTCTTTTTAACTTCCATAATGCCCATCTTTTCCATGTAAATGAATGAAGAAAGACCAAAAAATGATCAGAAGAAGTCAGTAGATCTGTCAATTTCACCCTTATTTACATTCCTGTTTTGTTGTGCATTCTTGCTAGGAATAAAATCACCGGAATCACTCCATAGAAATGATGTTATTCCTGCTATCAAGAACTAGGGTATAGTTTTGATAGCAGTATTTGAGTCAAAGTAGGTGAACAATTTAGGAACCTTTTTGTGTAAATCCAAATGTTTTTATTCTGAATTTAAATACCAAAGAAGAGAATTTCCATTTGCATAGTAGAACACAAGAGGATTATGTATGAAGCTACAAATCTGTATCATATTTTCTTTATAGTTCCTAATTTTATTTATTTTTCATTTATTGTAATTATTCTCTTTTTCACTCTTTTTTTTGGAGCAGGGCAATTGGGGTTAAGTGACTTGCCCAAGGCCACACGGCTAGTAAGTGTCAAGTGTCTCAGGTCAAATTTGAACTCAGGTCCTCCTGACTCCAGGGCTGTGCCATCTAGCTACCCCCCCCCCAACAAATTTTCTTTTAAAAAATATAATAATTCTACTTTCAAAACTGTCCGACTTCACACTTCCTTCAAGGCTTCCTTATGTTCCCTTATTTGTTTTTTTAAAAATGTTTCAAATACCTTTTTTTGTTTGGCCTCACTAATACTAATTCCTCCCCTTCCTCCCTCAATACCTAAACTAATATCTAAAAAGAGAGAAGTTGCGAAAAATAAGCATAGTTAATTACAATGAATCCAAATAATAGCCACATACAAAAATAAATGTCCTTTCTTGCACCATGAAGCCATAATTTCTCTGTCAAAGCCTATAGGAAGTGTCATGACAGGTCCTTTGGAGGCAGTCAGTCATAATAGCGTTGATCAGAGTTAAGTCTTTCTACATTGTTTTTCTTACAGTGTTGTTGTCCTTTTATTAATTATTCCCTTGGTCCACTCACTCCACTCTGCATCCATTCATATTACCCAGGATGCTTTGAAAAACATCATTTCCTATGGCATGCTCCTAACTGCTCCTCAGGTGTAGGGTACTCTCCACCCCACCCCTGAGATTTTAGTTCTTTGATTTTCTCTTTTTCCCTTCTAATCCTCTCTTCAGGATCAGGACATTTGTTTTGCTCCCAATTGTTCCCTCTCTAATCAATCATCCTTCTTAATCCTATCCTTCATTCCTGTTTCTTTACCTGTTGAATATACATGTTCATTTCTCTTTTGTCCCATTCAGACAGGAGTGAGATTCATCTAATGGCCCTTTCCCTCACTGCTTCCCTTGCTGTTTGTAACTCTTATTCTCAGTTATGGGGGCAGCAAGATGGCACCATAGTGCACAGAGGACCATATCTGGAATCAAGAAGACTAATCTTCCGGAGTTCACATCTGATCTCAGATACTTCCTAGCTGTGTGACCTTGGACAAGTTACTTAATCCTGTTTGCCTTGGTTTACTTATCTTAAAATGGTAGGGAGAATGAAATGGCAAACCACTCCAGTATCTTTATCAAGAAAATCCCAAATGGGGTCATGGACAGTCAGCTATGGCTGAAAAACAACTGAACAACAATTCTCAATTACGAGAAACAGCAAAATCCAACTCCTTCTTCCTCTTTTCTTAATTAATATATTTCTTCTACTCTCCCATCTCCTTCCATTCTTAAAGCTCTCAGAAAGAACAATGTACCCCAGGTGCTGGTTTTGTTTGTTTGTTTTCCAGCATTTAATACAGTACCTGGTAAATAGCAGATGATTAATAAATAATTTTGACTTTACTTCTTATTCAACTCCCTCAATACCCTTTAAAGACATTAAAGTTCTAAAGGGACTCCCTCATTAGAATATAAGGAGCCTCTGACCCAACAATACCACTTCTAGGACTGTATCCCAAAGAAATCATACAAATGGGAAAAGGCCCTACATGTACAAAAATATTTATAACAGCTCTTTTTTCGTGGTAGCAAAGAATTGTAAATTGAGGGGATGCCCATCAATTGGAGAATGGCTGAACAAGTTGTGGTATATGAATGTAATGGATGATGGATAATGATGAGGAGGCTGAGTTCAGAAAAACCTGGAAAGACTTATATGAACTGATGCTGAATGAAGTGAACAGAACCAGGAGAACATTGTACATAGTAACAGCAACAGTGTGTGATAATTAACTTTGATAGACTTGACTCTTTCCATCAATGCAAGGTTCTAAGACAACTCCAAAAGGTTCAAGATGGAAAATGCTATCCACATCCAGAAAAAGAATTATGGAATCTGAATGCAGATTGAAGCAGACTATTTACTCTCTCTTTTTTGTTTTGTTTTGTTTTGTTTTGTTTCTTCTTTCTCATGGTTCATCCCATTGGTTATAATTCTTCTTTACAACATGACTAATGTGAAAATATGTTTAATATGAATACATACGTAGAGCCTGTATCAGATTACACTCCCTGTCTTCGAGAAGAGGAGGGAGAGGGAAGTAATTTAAAACTCAAAAGTTTGTGGAACTGAATGTTATAAACTAAAAATAAATATATTTTAAAATAAAATGTAAAAAGAATAATAGGGGCAGCCAAGTGGTGCAATAAATGGAGCATGTACCAGTCCTGAAATCAGGAGGACTTGAGTTCAAATCCAGCCTCAGACACTTACTAGCTGTGTGACCCTGAGCAAGTCATTTAACTCCCTTTTGCCTACCAAAAAATCCAAAGAGAAACAAAAAAAGAATATTTATACTTGCCAAATTACATTTATTTCATTTATTTTTCAATATATTTTTATTCTAGTGTTTATATTTCTAAAATTCCTACTCTGTTATAGTCTTTTCCTCTGAAACACTGGGAAATCTCCTGTTCCATTAAAGTTAAATTTTCCCCTTAAAAGGTTATGCTCAAATTTGCAGAGTAGTTAGTAAATTGTTATTAAACTTATACTTTTGCCTTTTAGAATATTGAATTCCAGGACATCCTTTTACTAACTGTAGAAGCTACCAGGTCATATGTAATCCCAACTCTGGGTTTTTGGTACTTGAACTCCTTTCTAGATGTTTGCATTATTTTTTTTCCTTTGATGGGGAAATTTTGGATTTTGTCTAGAAGTTCCCCAGGACTTTTGCTTTTGTAGATTCTTTAAGAAGTGATCAGTGGAAAATATTGATAATATTTTTCCTTCCTCCTGTTTCTAATCAATCTGGGAAGTTTTCATATTTGATTTCTTGAAATGTAATGAATGTCCAGCTTTTTATAAATCATGGTTTTCTGGGAGTCCAACAGTTTTTAAACAATCTCTCCTTTACTTGTTTTCCAAGTCAGTTGTTTCTGTATCAAATATTTTACATTTTATTCTTTTTTTAATCTTTTGATTTTGTCCTAATATTTATTGCTGTCTTATGATTTATTTGGTATGTTCAAGTTTTGGAAGTCCATTATTTGGATATAGTTTGTCACTTTATCTTTTAAACTATTTATTCTCCTTCCAATTCTTTCTTTTAAAGATTTTCCTTTGTTTTTGTAAACACTTAACTTCTTTTCTTCTAGGTATTTGTGTATTCCTTACAGAAAATCTATTTTCCCCTTTGAGTTGTTGCTTGCATTTGTTATGGAATTTCTTTCGCCTTCCTTTTGGAGATCTATAGACCTAAAATATTTTTATAGTGGTTGGTGTTTTCTTTACTTTATTCCTGTTTCTAGTTTTAGTTCCTGAATTAGAGCATCATGATGAGGCCAAGCTCCATACTTGCTGTGGTCCTAATTTTATAGAACTTTTTCATTTCCTCATAGATTATGGACATTGGACTTTTATCAGAGATTTTTATATAAAGATTATTTTTCATATTCTGTTTCTTTTCTTCTGATGGCAGCTGCATTGATGTTATTTGTAAAATACTTATTAACCTTTATATTATAATTTCTTCTATTTTATATTTGATTATGAATTTCCACCCTTTGTATAGGTATGAAACATAAAGCTTCACATTTGTTTCTATTTTTTAATAGCATGACGTTATATTTGAATCGTTCGTAGGCTTATGAGATGATCTATCTAGTACTAAAGGAAGCCATCTTTTTATAGATGAGAAATGTGGGGTCTAGAAAGTTTGTGACTTGCCCAAAGCAACCACACTGAGACTAAGCATAATGGGTGGATTTGAACTCAGGTTCTCTAATCCCAGAGCTAGTAAATGATCTTTAATACTGCCTTCCATTTGGTAACTTTTGTTAAGAATTATTTTATTTTTTAATTTAATTTTTAAGCCAATTTTTTTTGTTAAAATTATTTTCCCCCAGTCTGTTTTCTAGTTTTCCCAGTGATTCTTGCAAATTATTCTTTCCTCTAGTAGTTTGTGTTCCTGAGTTCGTCAGATATCAGACTGCTTTATGTGTTTCTTTCTAGGTCTTATTTACTTAGTCTATTCCATTGATCTGCTTTTCTAAATTTGAGAGGGTACCAGATATGCTTTATTACATAGTTTGAGATGTGGTCATGCCAAGTTCTCCTTCCTTCATGCTTTTTTTCATTATCTCTATGACATCCTTGACCTTTCATTCCTTTGATACTGCCAACTTTGCTATTAGTTGTCTAAGCCATTAAGTATTATTAGTAATTTATTGGTAAGTTGATCAGTATACATGAAATATCTTTAAAACTGGCATAGTGATATCATTTTTACAATATCAAAACTTTCTCCTGGATCTCTTCCTACCTATATAATCAATCTTCCTAGATCCATTTCCCACTTCCTAAGAATGTGCCCCCCAAAACTCAGTCCTTGTCACTCTTTTCTCTCTACACTCCTTCAATGAATGCACCTGTTCCCATGGATTCAATTACCTCTATTTCCAGATGGCTCCAAAATCTATATTTGTTCCTCCAATCCCTCCTCTGATTTCTACTCGCACATCACAAATATCCTGCTAGACAGCTCCACCTGGGTATCTAGTTGGCTTCCCAATTTTAACAAGTTCAAAACGGAATTAATTATTTTCCCCTTCTAACTCCCAACCCGTATCAAATTTTTCTATTTCTCATACTCCCAAGTCACCCAAGTTTATAGCTTCAGACTCCATGGTCACACTCTTCCCACCTCTACCCTCATAGCCAATCACTTGCTAGGTACTATAGATTCTACCAACATATTTGTCATCTATCTTCTTTCTACTCACAATATCATCACCATCCTGGTTCACACCTTCTCACCTTAACTCCTAGAATAGCCTCCTACTTGGCCCCCTAACTCCAGTTTCTCCTTTATCTAATCCATCTTCCACACAACTGCAAAAATGATTTTCCTAAGGTGGAGGTTGAACCGCATCACTCTCCCTGGTTAGAAACCAGTTAGTGACTCACTGCTGCCTCAGTGATAAAATGTAAACTCCTTAGCCTGGCAATTAAGGGAAGCCTCCATGATCTGTTGCCATCTTGTCTTTCCTGATTTATTGCATATTACTCTCATTTTCATCCTCTCAGTTTCAGTGAGCTGATCTAGTAGGTTTTCTCCAAATTCAAAATTCTATTTCCTAGCACTAGACTAGATCCCCATTCCACCTCCAATCCATGCCCAGAATGTATTTTTTTCAGCTGTGCCTTTCAAAATCTTTATCTCTCTTCAAAGCTAATTGTGGGTACCACCTCTGCCATGAATTCTTTTCTCATCCCCTTTCCCCAATTATCTTGTACATTCTGCTATTATTATTGTTTAGTCATTTTCAGTTATGTTTTAGTCATTTTCAGTTATGCCATTTAGGGTCTTCTTGGCAAAAATGCTAGAGTGTTTGCCATTTCCTTCTCCAGCTCATTTTACAGATAAAGAAACTAAGACAAACAAGGTTAAGTGACTTGACCAAGGTCATACAGGTAGTAAGTGTCTGAGGTCACAAATGAACTCAGGTCTTCCTGACTCAGGGCCTGGCAGTCTATCCACTGAGCAACTTCGTTGCCTTTGAAGCTGGCTATCTGTGCTGCAATCCTGTACATGGTCATAATAAATGCTTGCTGAATGTGGTCTTTAACTTTTCATTGTTTTCTTTTTCACCCTATATAGTTTAGAAGTGGAAATGTTCATGCCTCATATCTGGCTCCACTCTCCTAAACAAGGCTTTGTACCTTGGACTTGACTGACCTGCCAAACTTGGAACAAACAGATATTATATGACTAATAGCATTACATTAATTTTGAACTAACCACATAAAAGAAAATCCATTGGCATACTGGTAGCAAAACACCTTGGCCATTGGTTCTAAATGACCTAAATGAAATTATTCTCCACCACCCCCACATCTCAGGGGGAAGTAATCATTACCTACTCTGGTCTCAAAATGCTTGTACCTTTCTTACTGCTCCTTTACAGTCTGCCCTTTCTTAGTCAACAAATTTAACATTTACAATGTGCAGAACACTGGACTAAGTGCTGGGGGAGGTCTAAATCAATAAGATATGGCCCTCCCAGGCACTTACAATGGCCATTTACCTCTTACTGAGCAATAATAATAATTGACATTTATATTGAGCTTTAAAATTCCCAAACTACTTTACATACAAGATCTCATTTGAACATCATAACAATCTGGGGAGACAGGTACTGTAGTAATTACTATGTGCCCCATTGCTGCCTTGGCACAGTGGCCAAAGGCCACAGCTGAAAGTCAGACTTGTAAATGGGTCTAAGGCACTTACTTTCTGGATAAATTAATCTTTGTAAGCCTCGGTTTCCTCATCTGTAAAATACAGTACCAACTTTATAAGATTGTGGTAAGGATCAAATGGCATGCTATATATAAAATGGTATGTGTTTGTGTGTGTGTGTGTGTGTGTGTGCATACTGTCATTGGTCCTATTTTACAGGTGAGGAGACAGGATCAGAGAAGCAAAGTGGTAACATACCGACTAAATGTTAGAGACAGAATATGAATACAGCTCCTCTCTGACTACAGATGCAGCACTCTAGCCATTAACAACAAGGTCTTCACGTCCCCCAAACACATAAACACAGTCTTTGTATATAGTAGAAGGACATTCAGTAAATATTTATGGAAGGAAGGAAGAAAGAAGAAAGGGAAAGAGGGAGAGGGAAATAAAGAAAGGGAAGGAAGGAAGGAAGGAAGGAAGGAAGGAAGGAAGGAAGGAAGGAAGGAAGGAAGGAACGAAGGAAGGAAGGAAGGAAGGAACGAAGGAAGGAAGGAAGGAACGAAGGAAGGAAGGAAGGAAGGAAGGAAGGAAAGAAGGAAGGAAAGAAGGAAGGAAGGAAGGAAGGAAGGAACGAAGGAAGGAAGGAAAGGAGAATGGGAGGGAGGAAAAGAAAAGAGGTAAACTAGAAATTGTTACTGTACTCTTGTACAGCAAAAATAGTACTAGATTTGGAGTGAAGAGAGAATTTGGTTTCAATCCCAGATTACTTAGCCTCTCTGAACTTCAGTTTCCTCATCTGGAAAGCAGGAATAATAATGGTTATAGTCCCTACCTCATAGGGTTATTGCAAGAAAAATGCTTTGTAAACTTTAAAGCAACATGAAAATGTGAGTGATTGTAGTTGCTTTTTTAAGGCAAGAGATTTTGTTTTTATTTCCACTTTAAAATATTATTTTTATTTGTCTAAAATTGTTAAGTGCCACACAAGGCAGCTGATCTTTTGGAACTGTGCAGATGATCATGAGGACAGAGGGAATGACCAGCACAGAGTTGTCAATCTGTAATCTTGTTGTCTCTTTGTCACCAATGACTCTATGGATCTCACGGACCTATCTGTCACAAGAAGTTAACTTTGAATCATAAGTCTTCACTTGCCAATGAATTTCATGACCTTTTGTACACAGCACAATTTATCACCACACATTTTGGGAACTGATCCATCTCAAAGTCCTAGACTAGAACACAGAATGTAGAGGAATAATTCTCTTAGGATTTAGGACCAGCTACCTCAGAAATAGTTTTTCAAGAAGTCAAGTGTGTAGCAGCCAAGAATTCTCTAAGTCTGTGTGTGTGGTGAGTCACGATACAGAACTGGTGTTTGTGAATGACCTGTGCCTTGTCAAGACATCTTAGCAGAGTGTTTCCCTCAAAAGGAAAGGGTTTTTTTTTTACTTTTTAGAAGTCTAAAGATGCTCACTTATTAGGAAATGGCTAAAAATTGTGTTATGTTAGTGTAATGGAATATTAATTGTGCTCTAAGAAATAATGAATTTGAAGAATTTGAAAAAGCATAGGAAGATTAATCTTAACAGATACTGAAGTATGGAGATCCATGAGAGCAATAGATACAACTGAAGGAATGTAAGTGGGAAGAATAAAAAACATGAAACAAAGGTCTGAAATCATATTGGCTTTAGGAAAGAGCTGAGAAAATGCACTCTCCTCCTTTTATTGCATAAATAAGAGACCATGGGTGTTGGGTGCTACTTCTACTGTCAGACGTGGTCAATGTCTTGGTTTTGCCAAACTGCTTGTTTTCTCATTCTTCTCATTCTTTTCTAGTCTTTTTGATCAGAGATAACTTATTAAGTAGGGGACAGAGGTTGCACTATATTCAGAAACGCAAAATAAAGGAGTAAAAACAAGATGTAAAATAACATTTTAAAGAGATTACCACAATCTGCATTCTATTTCAGATTTGTGTTGTCCAAACTGTGGCCCATGGGCTATTAGTGGTCCAGAAAATGGCTGTTGTGACTCATCTCATTACCACTGAAATTTCTTCAGTTCTGTGACTCTTGCCTTTCTGGTATGTATTTAAGCTATAAAAGAAAGTTTGGATGGATTTTGAAGCAAAAAGGATAGAATCATAGAGTTGGAAAAGACCTCAGTGTCACATAATCCAAACCCAATCTATTACAAAAATATATTTAACTGAACTGAAAAAGTATATATTTCTAATTAAATATTTAATTTTTTCCAATTACATGTAAAAACAATTTTAATATTTATTTTTTAAATTTTGAATTTCAAATTCTCTTTCTCCCTACTTCCCCTTCCTCTCCCTGAGGTTAACAATTTTATATAGGTTGTACGTGTGCAGTCATGCAAAACATATTTCCATATTTGTCATGTTGTTAAAGAAAACAAATAGAAAAAAAACACAAAAAATAAGGAAAGTTTTTAGAAAGCATGCTTTCATCTGCATTCAGACTCCATCAGTTGTTTGTCTGGAAGTAGATAGCATTTTTTTATCATAAGTCCTTCAGAATTGTTTCAAATCATTGCATTGTTGAGAAAAGCTAAATCATTCACAGTTGATTGTCATACAATACTGCTGATACTGTATACAATGTTCTCCTGGTTCTGCTCACTTCACTTTGCAGCAGTTCATGTAAGTCTTCTGGGTTTTTCCAAAAGCATCCTGCTTGTCATTTCTTATAATACAATCATATTCCATCACAGTCCTATACCACAACTTGTTCAACCAATTAATGGGCATCCCTTTAATTTTCAATTTGCTGCTACAAATATTTTTGTACAAAAAGGTTCTTTTCTCTTTTATTTTTATTTCTTTGGGATTTAGTGGTGGTATTTAGTAGTGGTATTGCTGGATCAAACACAGTTTGGATTTTTTTTTCAATCTTCTTTAGGGAACGTTTCATGCTTTCTAGTAAGTTGGAGGCTAGAGAGAGGTGTTCCTCAAATCCTTTCATCTTTTCTTCAAGCAAGGAGGCTGTTTCATATTTAATACAAGCATAATTGTTGAATGCTTCCAGTAGAAAGACAACTTTTAAATATACTTTGTAAGTCACTGAAAAATTTGTTGCTTTGATTATTATTATTAAATGTCTATCATATGTATTATATATGTGTGTATTATATATATATATTGCTTCTACATGTATTATGTCATTTGATCCTTGTAACATCTCTCTGAAAGTAGATGCAGTGCCAGAATCACTGCATAGAAGAGTGCTTATTGGCTCTAGAGTCAGAAGGCCCGGGTTCAACTCCCTCCTCTGACATTTACAACCTGTATGACCTTGGACAAGTCACTTAAGTTCTTTGTGCTTCAGTTTTCTCATCCATAAAGTGAGGGGATTAGTCTGGATGTCCTCTGAGGTTTGTAATAGGTCTAAGTCAGGAGTTCTTCATCTTTTTGTGTCAATTATCCCTTGGGAAGTCTGGTGAAACTATGAAACCCCTTATCAAAATAATGTTTTTTTAATTCACAAAAAGAAATAAACAGGATTAGACAGAAAATAAAGAAATTGGGATTTCACTTTTTCCCCCATACCTGTTCAAGGACCCCCATTAAATCTATGCATGGACCTCAGACTAAGAAGCTCTGCTCTGTATCTATGATCCTTGCTCTACCCCTTCATTTTATAGATGAGCAACTGAGTCCTAGAGAAATGACTTGCCTGAGGTCACCCAGGTAATGTGGCAGAGTCTAGATTTGAACCCAAGGCCTCCTACTCCAAGTTCAGTCTTCTCCATTGTGATGTAGAACCCCAGAATTTTGTGAACACCTCCACAACATCTCCCAGTTAATTAACTGTTCTCCAGCCTTTATTTGCCCAGAATCTTAAAATACTGTTATTAAGCCTTATCTGTGGGCTCTCTTCTCTTACTGACTCCAGTTTTCTTGCATTTATTTACCCAACTGAGAGTCATGAGTAATTAGCACTCCTGTTCTAATCACTCATCACAAACAGTCCACACATTTAGCAAACACCAGCTAAAATTTTTGAAAACCATGGACAGCTTCCTGCCTCTTCTCTTATTGTTACTCTTTTATCCTTGTCTCCTGGTCCACAAAAGAAATAGCAAAAATGATAGGGAAAAAATAGCAAAGCTCATACGTAGCAATAAAAATAATATTAAAAATCAATATAAATAAATAATAAATGTAAATGTAATAATGTAATAAAATATTTTAATAGAGAAATGACTTGTGAATAATGTGTACCATTTACAGGGAAAGATGGCAATCTCCTGTGAACACCCTTGCATCCCACCTAACTGTGGTTTCTGGGAAAATGTTAATTAGGATCCCTGCTTTGCTGTTTCACTGTTTTGCCCAAAGCAGAGCATTCATTCATCAAGCCTTTATTAGCCATCCCTTTGCTCAAAGCCTCTTTATAGTCAATAGTCAAGAAGTATTTATCAAATGTCTACTTTGTTCCAGGAACTAGGCTAAATTCTTTATTGTATTGTCTCATATCTAATGAAATGATACTTTGATGGATCCATAATGTGGATATTCCTTCCAAAGGTGTCATTTGCAACTCCTCCACATCTCATCCTGTTAAGTCTAATCTGTGTCCTCCCTTAAATCTTCCATATGGGATACACCAAACATGCTGAGGGACTTGCTCTACATCAGGCAGATTTTGAATTTAGGGGTCCACAGCTCCCCAAGAGTTCTATGAGTCAGTTTCAGAAGGAAAACAAATTATATCACACTGATCTCTAACTGAAATTTTGCATGTCCTTCAATTACTTAAAAACATTATTCTGAGGTCTCCATACCAGATTGTCAAAAGGGTCCAGGACACAAAAACATTTAAAGACTGCAGTGGTGTTGTCATTTCAATCATATCCAATTCTTGGGAAGGATACTGGAGGAGTTTGCCATTTCCTTCTCCAGCTCACTTTACAGATAGGGAAACTGAGGCAAATAGGGTTAACTTGCCCAGGGACACACAGCTAATAAGTATCTGAAGTCAAATTTGAACTCAAGAAGATGTCTTCCTGGTTACAAACCCAATCCATTGGGCTCTATGGCACCACCTAGCAGCCATCAAAGACACCCCCAGTCTATATCTTTTTTTTTATTGACTTGTTTGTTTACTTTTAGTTTACAATATTCAGTTCCAGAATCACATGAGTTTCAGATTTTTCTCCCCTTCCTCCCCACCCCCCACACCCCGCCATGGTGGCATACAATATGATCTGCAAACTCTTTCACATTGTACAATAGTATGATTGTATAGGTGTTATAGCCAATGGAGTGAACAATGAGAAAAGAGAAACACAAACCAAACATAGAAAAGAGTGATAGCATGCATTGCTTCAGTCTCCATTTAACCTCTGGTCTTTCTGGATCCTTCTCTGAATGTAGACATCTCCTTCTGTCCTGAGACTTGTAGAGTTGTCTTTTAACTGTGCGTTGCTGAGAAGAGTCCAGTTTTTCAAAGCTGGTTGTCACACATATGATGTATCTTTTCAAACTGCGTGAATTCAGGGTGGCTAGGTGGAGCAGTGGATAGAGCACCAGCCCTGGAGTCAGGAGAACCTGAGTTCAAATTTGGCCTCAGAAACTTAACACTTAGTACCTATCTGACACTGGGCAAGTCACTTAACTCCAGTTGCCCTGCCTTGCCCTCCCCCTCAAAAAAGCAAAAAAAAAAAAATGGAGAAAATAAGAAGCAAAAAAACATGACATTAAACTGCATGAACTCCAAAGCAGTACAAGGCTGTCCATTCCTTATTCCTTAATTTCACTACATTCCTAATTTTAAAAAGGAAGGTATTCTTGCTCATGAAGCAGAGAGTAAAATTATGATTGACATTTGTTTAGGGTAGTTATAACTTTTTAAAAAATTCGTGTCTTTTGTTTTTATGTCACTTTTATTTAAAAATATACACCTTCTTCATCCTTTTATAAATACATCCTTTATATTAAAAAAAAGGTTAAAAAGGAATGGAGAGAAAAAGTAAAGTTAACAAAAATTATAAAAATACCTGACACTGTAGAGAGTGTTCCACACCCTCAGACACCCATCTCTGCAAAGAAGTAGAAGCGGTGGCCAATCTTGGTCATTACCCCTTCACAGCATCCAGTTTGGATCATCTTGTTATTGCTGCTTTTTCCATTCACATAATTAAAATCATTGTTTATATTGTCTTCCTACTTCGTATTTCACTATCATTTCATAGGAATCTTCTCATGCTTCTCTTGTATTGATTGTATCTATCTTATCTTTTCATTGCTGTTCAGTCTTATCTGACTCCTCGTGACAGACACCATTTGGGGTTTTCTTGGCAAAAATACTGGAGGGAGTCACCATTTCCTTCTCCAGCTCATTTTAATGATGAGAAAACTGATGCAGAGAGGGTGAAGTGACTTACCCAGGGTCACACAGCTAGTAAGTATCTGAGGCCACATTTGAACTCAGGAAGATGACTCTTCCTGATTCCAGTTTTAATTCTCTCTCTATTTCACCACCTAGGTGTCCAGTTTTTTCTTACAGAGTAGCAATATTCTATTACATTCATGTACTACAACTTGTTTAGCCATTTCCCAACTGATGAACACCTACTTTGTTTCTACTCCTTTGCTCCAATGTAACATGCTACCACATTTTCATGAAGATGGGACCTTTCTTCCTCTCCTTAGCCTCCTTGGGGCATATGCCTAGCAGAGAGATCTCTGGGCCAGGGTGTCAACATTTTAATCACTTTCTTAACATAATTCCAAACTGCTGTGGTTGGCTTGAGTCTTGAAGAACAAAGTTGGTTATGATTGGGGATGTTACCTTTTTACAATGAAAATAAAGTTGGATATAAGTGCATAGGAGTTACAAACAAAAACCAATCAATGAGAGTTTATGGGAGTATTAAGCTTGTATCTAAGGAAAGGTATAGTCTCAGTCCTAACTAAATATACATTAAAAAGAATAGCTGTGGGCAAGAGGGGAGCATAGAGAAGGGCAAGTTTTCCAGTCGGCAATGGTGGTGCAGACAGATGGTACTTATTTGTCCTTTATCGTTCATTATTTCACTCGTTGCTGTTGCCATGGCTACGGAAATTAACATTTTCTGTACCGGAAGAGTAAAATAAACCCAGGAAGCATGGAAATGAAGCAAATCTCATGATAGAGCATGCTATCCAGGTACATAGGTAGGTAAAGATGCATCGCATTGGCCAAGGGGCGTAAAACAGAGCTGTCATCGGTACGCAAATCAAAATGCCTATTTCCAAGAGAGACCAGCTTATGAGGTGTGAACCATCAACATTCCAGTCTCTTTCTGAGAAAAGAGCAAAGAGGACACAAATTAATTCTGTTGGAGTGTTCCATTTTTCCACATGTATCTTAACTATCTGCAGTAATTTTTCAATGCTCAAATAGACAGCTGTAAAATCGATTGGGTCGGAAGCCAAATAAAATATAGCAGCACACTTCATCACTTAATACCGACTATTTATTTCCAGGCAGCCCGGCGTAGGGATATCGACCTTGAGATTAATGCCAGAGAAATGTATATTCTGAGCTACTATAGCCACATAAACACCACTAGCCATGGTGACAGATGATAATGAGCTCGCATTCAGAGGCTATCTTTCATCTCAATGGATCCCAACAGTGATCATTTTTTCAAAAAAGAAATAATGAATTGTACAAACATTGCACAGTCATTTTGCCCAGCATTTCTCAGCACAGTACCACAGCCTTAGCAAGAAGTATAAGCAGCCTCTAACCCGGAGTTATTATTTATTTCTTTTTTAATAATCAGTTCACGTGGTGGGTGGGAGTGGGCTGCTGCTTATTATTGGTGACAGTGTGTGCATTGGGAGTGGGGGGAAAGAAAAGGAAATGTATGATCAGAAACGGAGGTTGGAAAGTCATGTCATGAGAGCAAGGAATAATAGATGGGCATCTTGAGTATTGCCTGGGTACCAAAAGAATGTTAAAAAGACCTAGAGGAAAGTTTCCGTCGTGGTGAATAGATGCTCCAAGAAGAATTTGTGGGAGGACGTGAACAAGAAGCACACAGTATAAGAACATCTGGTCGGGATTAAAACTGCACAAGTGAAGGGAAAACCCATATGAATGAGCTTCGAGGTCCACTCAAGTGTTTCCTGTAAAAGGTAGCCTTGTTGTGGTTGTTTCTCTGTTCAGTCATTTTCTAGTCATGTCTGCTCCTTCATGACCCCACATTAGGGGTTTTCTTGGCAAATATATTGGAGTGGTTTGCCATTTCCTTCTCTAGCCCATTTCACAGATGAGGAAACTAAAGCAAACAGAGTTAAGTGACCGAGTAAGTTAGTAAGTGTCTCACGCTGGATTTGAACTCACAAAAACTCACAAATTCTTGTCTCCAGGCCAGGCTCTATCTATCTGCCCTGTACCACTTTGCTGCTCCCACATCCTCCATTTCTTCACTTGCTATCCTCTGCCCTCCAAAACCCTCACCACCTTCTCTAGCAAATCAATTTTTATACACAGTTGGTGTTTAATAAATGTTTGTGGAATTAAACTGAATTCCTTCAATGCCTAGCCAGGTCAGACCTTTTCCATAAAGCTAGTAGTGACTATTTGTACTCATAAGAAAAATTCATACCCTATAAAAAGGCATGTTTGGGGTGGGGCAGTCCTGGATACCTTTAGGTCCTATGGACCCTTTCTCAGAATCATGACTTGTTTTTTTAACATACAAAATAAAATACATAGGGATATAAAGGAAACTAATTATATTTAAATACAATTATCATTTTTTTAAAGTTCATGAACATCAGGTTAAGAACACTTGCTTCTGTCTCTTAATATACTACATTATTCTAATCTGTACTGGTTTAACATTATATTATTCCTCCATTGCAGGAAGAGACCATATCTTCCTCTTCTTTCGTAAATGTCCCCTAGCTTCTGCAGTAAATACTTAATAAACATTTGTTACAAAGGTAAACTCCAGATGGAGACCTAGATATAAAAGGTCACATCATAAACGAATTGGAGAACCATGGCAAGAAAAGCTACTTATCAAATACATGGATAGGAAGGAAGGATAAAAGCATGCATTAAGTGCCTACTGTATGCCAAACAGTGAGCTCAGCCCTTTGCAAATACTCCCTCATGTGTCCTCACAGTAATCCTGGGAGACAGTTTCTCCTTTCATAGCTGAGGAAACTGAGTCAAACACAAGTCAAGTGATTTGTCCAACCCAAAGTATCTGAGGTGAATTTGAACTCAGACCTTTCTAGCTTCAGGCCCACTGCTCTATCAACTGTGCCATTTACCTTCCTAAAGGAAAAATCATGAACAAGAAATAGAGCTAGTTAATAAAAATAATTATAGCCAGCCTTTATATAGTGCCTGCTCTCTACCAGGCACTGTATGCACTTTACAAATGTTGCTTCATTTAGTCCTCACAACAACCCCGGGAGGCAGGTGCTGTAGCATCATGCCCATTTTACAGTTAAGGAAACTAAGTCAGACAGAGATTAAGTGACTTGTCCCAAGGCTTCACAGCTAATAAGACTGAATTTGAATTCAGGTTTTCCTGACTCCAGGCCCAGTTCCTCTAACCACTGTGCTACCTTTATCTAGAACATATAAGACAAAATTAGATCATTTTGATTACATAAAATTTTAAAAGGTTTTGAAAAAAATTTTATAAAGCTAAGGGAAACATTTAACTGGGGAAAAAATCTTTACAGCAAATTTCTCTGATGAAGGTCTCATTTCTAAGATGTAAGAAACTGTTTCAAATTTATAAGAAAGAGTCATTTCCCAATTGATAAATGGTCTAAGGAAATAAACAGTTTTCAAGGGAAGAAACCCAGGCTATTTATAGCATATGAATCATTACTAATTAGATGAATGTAAATTAAAGCAATTCTGAGATTCTATTTTAATACCTCAGAGTGGCAAAGATGACCCCCAAAAAGTAATATGATGAGCAACGTTGGTGAGGCTGATGGAAAATAGGCACATTATTAAACTGTTGGTGAACCTGTGAATGGCTATAATTCTTCTGGAAAGCAACTTGGAAATATCCCCCAAATACTGTATGCCCCAGTGACGTCCATACCCAAAAGAGATCAAAGAAAAAAGAAAAGTCCTATGTGTACCAAACAGATAGATAGATAGTAGGGTAGATAGTAGGATAGATAGATAGATAGATAGATAGATAGATAGATAGATAGATAGATAGATAGATACATACATACATACATACATACATACATACACACATACATACACGCATACATACACGCATACATACACACATACATACATACAAAGACAGATAGATACATATGTATATACGTAGCAGTTCTTTTTATAGTGACAAAAAAACTGGAAACCAATGGAAAATCTATCAATTGAGGAATGGCTGAATAAGTTGTGGTTATGGGAATGTAATGGAGTACTACCATGTTGTAAGAAATTACTTCAAAAAAGTCATAGAAAGACTTATATAAACTGATGCAGAATGAAGTGAGCAGAAACAGAAAAATTTGTACTATTAACATCAATACTATAAAAATGAGCAACTTTGAGGACTTCTATAAACCAATGAAGAATGAAACCAGGAGAATTTATATAGCAATAACAGTGTAAAAAACAAACTACTTTGAAAGCTGTAAGAACTATGATCAATACAATGACCATTCATGATTCTGATGATGAAGCATGCTCTCCATTACAGAGAGATGATGGATTCAGGGTGTAGAGTGAGATAGATATTTTTATATACAGTCATTGGGGGAAATTTGTTTTGTTTGGCTAGGTATTTTTATTACAAAATTTTGCTTATTTTTATATTTCAGTGTTATTGGAATGGAGAGAGGAAATGTATTTCTGTTCATTTTCTTTTTTTAAATGAGTGGTACAAGAGATGTGAAATGCTGAATGAATGAACTTTCAGATGAAGCCACTGTATTATTAGTTTTACTTAATTGTTTTACTTTGAAATGAAAAACTACTTATGAAGTGGAAATGATCTGTAAATGTTTGTAATGGAAAAACAAAATATATCAATAAAACTAAATGTATAAAAGTAAAAACATAGAATGCTTTATATAGCTTAAAAATAAAATAAATGAATGAATAAAAAAAGGAAGTGAATGAAATCTATGTTTTTATCCCTACTAATTGCAGACAGGAGAGGCAGCATTGCGTAATGTTTAGAAAACTAAGCTCTGAGCCAGGAAAACCTGGGTTTAAGACTTACTTCTGACATATACTCGCTATATGACCCTAGATTTAAACTTAACTTTTCAATATCTCAGGGTATGACTCAAAATGGCAAAGTAGGTGCCAATATGTATTGAGAGTGAGAGATCTCTCCTTAGAAATTTCCTTTACCAATAACATCACAAGCTGATTCCTCCCTTTCCTCTCACCCCCCAAAATTGGACATATAGTTATTTACTTTAAACAAATGGACAAGTGGCTATAGCAAGGCTTTCTCCTTAATAATTTAATGGAATAAGAGCAATACCATTTCTTGCTGTAATTCCATGGAAAGGATGTAACATTATCATTCAATGCCCCCCTGTCTGATTCCAACACTAGGCTAGGACTTTTGCCAACAGACAGAAAGAAGATCATGTAGATGTTAAATAGCTTAAACTTTAGTCTTGGATTTCCCCTGTTATGACCAAAGTATCAGCCACTGCCCTCCCACCTCAAGTGACATGGAACTATTCTGTTATACACTGACCCTCCCTAGACTTCTAGAAAAGACGTCATTTTCAGACTAAGGAAAGTATTTTTCACTACTTCCAAATGTACCTCCTTGGCTTGGGAGCTTTGACAAGGGCATGGCCTGAGCACATTTTTAATCTTTAAGGAAGCTCACTTCTGGTGAATACTAATGGGAAGCGAGTTGCAATAATTAATTAAGGAGCTGACGCAGCTACCTTTCTGTTATTCCCTTTATATGGCACAAGCCATATTGGAATAAATGTAGGCTCTCCCCCTATACTGAGATTTCTTTGAAAGGAAAACAAAATGCAAAGGCACACACTGAAAAATAATTACACAAAATTGCTGTGTAGCTAAACACTGATCTATTTGGAAGAACCCTATTTTTTAATAAAAGTAAAATAAGAAAATTAATAATAGCTAGCATTTATAGTAGAGGGCTTTATATATATATATATATATGTAATATCATTTAATTCTTACAATAACCTTGTGATATGGGTACTATTATCTCATTTTACAGATAAAGGAAAAGAGGCTGAGAGAGATTCAGTGATTTGTCCACATTCACGGAAGTATCTGAAGCAGGATTTGAATTCATGTCTTGCATCTTGCTGATGCTGTCTTCTAGACTTTGAGTTGTCTTGATGCAAAGTGGATCATTCTATCCACTGAGACACCTAGCAACCTCAAGGATACTCAACAAGTCATTAAGCTTTTATTAAGCACCATACTAAACTCTGGTAATAGGAATACAAGCAGAAAGTTCCCACCCTCAAAGAAATTACATTCTAATGGGGGAAGATAACATATGTTGTTGTTTATCCTTCCTTCTCTGAAGAGGACCATGGAGTCAGAGAGGTGATGTCATGACATGCAAGTGAATTGGATTTAAATGAGAGAGGACTGGGCAAAGTCACCAGCCTTATTTTCAGGAGCTCTGGAGTCATCTGGGTCCAGTGGTGGAGAAGATAACCTATCAAAGAGTACTGAGAAGTGTGGTAGTTGGGACAGAGAAGAAAAATGTACCTGACCCATGGGTGATATTATAAAGAAAGACTAGGAGCATAATCTAAAGACATGGCTGCCTATGTCTTCAAATGGAGGTGCTGGAGAGACTTCAGGGGCAGAGAATACTTTCAAGGTGTGAAGCCCAGAAATGGTAATGGAGGAGGGGTCCCTTCTATGGTTTGGTGGTTAAACATTCTGGTTGTGCTGCCCTCCAGTTGTCTACCTATTGTGATCCTGTCTGGTCAAGATGGATAGTTAGGTATTGTGGTCTTGTCTTGTGCTAAATGGATGATGTGATTGTGGTTGAGTACAAGAACACACCTGTTTCTGTGGGAAGGGGTATGGGGTATGGGATCTCATCATATGGACATGCCTGTTGTTTCTGTGGGAACTAAGAGTTCATGGACACACCTGTTGTTCCAGTAAACATGGAGTGGACCAATGTCTTCAACAGACTAGGGTATTCCTGAGGAAATTAGCTCTATAACTTACCAGATGAAGTCGAGAAGCTTATATTAAAAACTCTGTTCAAAGCACTGTGCTATGCTGAAAATACAAATGCAAGCAAAAAAGAAAGATAGTGCCTTCCCTCAAGGAGTTTACATTCTAATAGTAGAAAATAACTAACATTGGGAAGGGGGAGAGAGGAAAATGTGCCCAGATAGGAGCATGATGGAGAAAGTCCAGAGAGTCATGAACAGGATTTGGAGAAGAATGCATTTAAGAGTTATTATAGAATCATTTCCCCTGTCCATAAAGAGATTCACTTGAATCCAATTCACTTGCATGTCATGGAACTACCTCCAGTCATCAGTTGACAGAATCTCTAAGCTGGAAGGGACCTTGAAGTTCATTTACTACAATCCATATCTAAACAAGGATTTCCCCACTTATAAAATATTTAACAAGAGATCATCTCCTGACACCACTCTGGGTCAGCTCTAATTCACACATTCACTAAACCCCAGAGTGATAAGAGGCATCAAAGGATATGTTTGTTCCGAGGCATACCTGATCAGGAATCCCCCTGTCAAGTGCTCAGATAATCTTTGCTTCAACATCAACAGTGACAGGAAACTGGCTACCTCCCAAGACAGCCCATTCCATTTTTAAACAGCTGTTTGGAAGTGTGTCCATACCTCAAAGCCCAAGTCTATTTCTCTGCAAACTCTACACATAATTTTGCCTTCTGGGGTCAAGCAGGATGTCTAATCACTCTTCCACTTGAAAGTCTTTCAAGTATTTGAAGACAGCTATCCTGCCCTTCTTCACCTCTAGTCTTCTCTTGTCCAGCCTAAAACATTTCCAGGTCTTTCAAATGATCCCCATATTTCACTGTTTCTAGCTGTCTCAGCAATATATCATGTGGCTCCACAAACTGAAAATAAATATATTTCATGTAGGGTATAAACAGGGCAAGCTATCATCAGATAACTTTTTTAATTTTCCCCTGGATTCTATGGCTCTCTTAACACAGCCTAAAATGGTGGTAGCTTCTGGGTTGGAAGCCACACAGCTTAGAAAATCAAAGACCCTATAACATGTCATACTCTTGACTCATTGGGTGTGAAGTCCACTAAAATGACCAGTTCACTTTCACATGAACATCAGTCATCTAGGCTGACCAGATGATTCTTTGACCCAAAATATGCAACTCTACATTTAGACCTATTAAAATATATTGTATTAGATTTGGCCCATCTTTTCTACTTGGTCTTAATCTGTTCCCACAACTCCCATTAATATCATCCTTGGGACACAATTTATCAAGAAAATACAATTCTCACCCCAAATGCTGGAAGATTACCCAGTATTATTCTTTCCATTTCTGAGTCAGGAAAATGAAAAGGTCCCTAAGTCAAGTTGGAAGACCAAGGATCCAAGAAGCTCTCATCACATTCCATCTTCCTCCTTTTGTAACCCTTACAGAGTTTTTCAATTTTTTGTTCAGGAATCTTACTTCCCAGAAGAAATGAAATGCTGAAGTAATATGACCAGCATACCACCTCTGTCCCATAAGTCATAAATTGATGCCAGTGAAGATTCTAATCCAGAAGTTTTCTTTCTCCTATAGGAATCCAATATGCATCTCTCTCTCTCTCTCTTTCTCTCTCTCTCTCTCCCTCTCTCTCTCTCTCTCTCTCTCAGAACTAGCAGCTATTAGATTTCAATCTGTAGTATCCTCTTAGACAACCCTCTGAGGTCAATTATCTTCTTAATGTTTAATGATCAAGGTTGACAAGCAAAAGAAAATTTCAAGAATGATGAGTGCTTTTATCTATCTTGATCAGTGAAAGTGAAATATAGGAATCAAAAAGTGACCCAAAAAAGGTGCAAACATCCACCCTTACACTATCTTGGTCTATCAGAGAGAGAAATCGGACATCACACTTTTTCCCAAGTCCACATCCAAAGGTATCTTTGTTACCAGACCAGTCCTCATCTCAGTTGTTGCTGGGAATGTCCCCCTAAAATCATTCCTTGCTTCTCAGGACATAGAGGCTGGGCTGACTACAGAACCTAGGACAAACTAGACTCTTAGATTGGCTGGACCTCAATTGTCTTACTCTTCAACTTTTTAACCTCACAAGGTCACAGCTTCCAAAATAATCTCCTTTACCTAAAACAAAAGAACAAACCCTGAGCAGAAAGACTAAGCCTTGTATTCACAGGGTCACATATCAGAGTGCCCAAGTCTTCTCTCTTTATAGAACATCTCTCATTGAACAGTAAGCAGGAAAATGTCACCCAGAAAAAAGAAACTAAACCAGGAGAAAGAAGCCAAGGCTCTGCTTGGTCAGCACCTTCTAAATGTAACTCTGAGTTCTGCCTCCAAAACTACACTTAATCAGAGGGACTCCTATTCACCATGTGGTTAGCTGACCAGAACCAGTTATACCATGTCTCCACCTGCTTCAGAATCTGTCTTCTGGGTACTTCCATTATATATCCTCACAATTCTCCCAGAAACAGGATCTCTGGCATCACCCACGTGTGGAAGGCATCAATAGCATTGTGTGCCTCGTCATTAGGCCTAGGTTCAGTAGCTAGTCCCCCATTACAGAGGTGATTGGACCACAAAGCCAGTAGAGAGGACATGGCCAACAGAACAGTGGAAAACTGCACTATGGTCTCACCAAAGAGCATTAGTAGCCCTGAAGTGTCAAAGGTGGGAGCTGTCTTTGTCATGCATACAAGTGCCCTATGTTCTTTATATGTGTTGCCTGGATATGTATACCATCCATGCATGGCCTTGCTCATGTATGTTATCTGTTCACGTATTCTCATATAACAGCAAATGGATAATTTATGGGAGAACTATACCCTATGTGTACAAGAGTCAATAAATATTAACTGTCTGTAATGTGCCAGGCACAGTCCTAAATGCTAGGGATACAAATGAGCAAAACAAAGACAGTGCCTGCCCTCAAGGGGCTTACAATCCAATTCAGGGGAAGGGAGAGAGAATACACAAAAGAAAACTAGAAAGCTTCCTAGTAGGAATTGGTTTGTTTGCTTCTGCATGTTTTAAGGATTTTCTCTTTCTTTTTCCAGTGAGGGAGGGGGATGTGGTCTTAATTGAAAGAAAAAACAACATTAAATTAAGTGAATCTAGTGCAGAAAAAAAATGATCTTGCCTCCATGGAGCTTATAGTCAAGTCGTGAGACAAGTATGCAAACGTAACCATAAATATAGCAGAGAAAGGAAAAGCAATGTTCTATGTGAAGTCTGAAAGGAGAGGGCAATTCAGGTTGAAAGGATGGGTAGAAATTCAAGAGCAATTGGAGGGTACAGTCCATAGAATGCTGGTCCTGGAGTCGGGAAAAGTCATCTGCCTGAGTTCAAATCTAGCCTCAGATGCTAACTAGCTGTGTGACCCTGGGCAAGCCACTTAACACTCTTTCCCTCAGGTTCCTCATCTATAAAATGAACTGGCGAAAGAAATGGCAAACCGCTCCATTATCTTTGCTAAGAAAATGCCAAATGGGATTGGGAAAAGTAGGACACAATTGAAAACTAACAAAATATTTTATCTCCTTTGAATAAAGATGCATTGTGAATAATCCCTACACACAAACACACACACACTCACAACTTAATTGCTATCCAGATTGATAAATTCTTTGCTTTACTCAGAATTTCAACAAGTTTCTAATGACTAATTGTCTTAAGTCTTTACTTTCAATTAGCCAGTCTATATTATGAACCAAACTGTACTTATCAGCAAACATTTATAGGAATTCTCCTGTACAGTTCTTGAAAGTCTGAACAGAAGAGAACCAATCCCCAGGCTTGGATGAGGAGTAATAGGTCTTTTGGATTATGAACTATTTTGAAGGAACCGATATTTTCTACTAGGGTTTGAATAATAATATCATCCTGAAAGCTTCAAAGTTGATTAAGAATCCTGAGGGCTGAAAGGAATAAACCTTCCTTTATTCTTGTGCCTCTAAATGGATAAATGCTTATTGGCTGGTTTCTTGAATTTTCCTAGTGGTTCATCAGATGTTTAAACAAAATGAATGCTGAATGGATTTGGAATCAGGGGACCTGGATTCAAATCCTGTCTCTCTCACTACCTGCGAGACTTTGGGCAAGTCATGCAACCTTCTCAAATATAAGTTTCCTCATCTGTAAAGTTGGAGTGATGAGCAATTAGACTAGCTAGCCTCTGAGTTTTCTCTCAGCCCTAAATCTAGGCACCTACAATCCTAATGCTTGTCATTACTCAAATGTGAGTGACCCAGGACCAGAGAGAGCTAGGCTTAGTGATGAGAGGAACCTGGAGGTTATCCATTCCTACCCTTTCATATAGATAAGGAAACTGAAACCAGGGATCACAAGATCACACAGGTATTAAATGATCTCTCACTACTGAAACACAAGCAAGCATAGGCTTACACACACGCACGCACATACACACATGCACATGCACATGCACACGCACACGCACACAGAAACACAAACAAGATCATTCCAGTTCAAGCCACCATGCTTTGAATCCTCTCCAGACACAAGCCTAAATATGACATGGCTGCTTCTGGAGAGGGGGGGAAATGGTTGTTTCCTTGAAATAAAACACTTAAAGATCCCTTAGTGGCTATTTGGGGACTGGAATTCAATTTCCATTCTCCACCCTCTGGCCAGCTGCAGCTCTGAAATGCCAACATAAAACATCCTGAGACTGCACTTTGTGGTAAGGTTGCCTTTTTCTTATGCAACAGAAATGCGCTGTCATTAACACTGATACATTCTCATTTCAAAAACAGACAGAAAAAACAACAATGAATGTTAACAAAAGAGAATGAAATCTGGCTTTGAAGAAGTTACATTTTATTAGGGGTGGGAGGGGAGAGAGGGAACGGGAGATTTGTAAATTATTTCACAAACTCTCTGTATCTGCGGGGTTTTCGGGGGGCGGGTGGGCAGATTGGTAAGGTCAGATGGTGGTCTACACCTTGGGATCAGAACACTCTATTAGATAATCTAAGAATGTCTCTTCTCAAATCTCATTCCGAGAAGTTTTTGCTCATTCATGCCACACATAAAAAAAATGTAAACCTCTTACGCAAACCACATAAATACTATGATGACTGAGACAGCTAACTATATTACACTTTTTAAAAATCAGAATGCTTTATAGCTATAAAAAATTGTGCCTATGGCCTACTGTGTTTTAAATGCTCTAGACTTTGTAACAAACTGACTTGGTACAGGGCATCCTGGGCTCATCAAAGGAGAAAAAGCTCAGAATCTATCTGATCAGAATTCAGACCACAGGTAAAGGAACCACTGCCTGTCTGCAATCTACTGCAAAATGGGAGGAGTAAAGAAGCATCCTGAGAGATTCAGGCAAGACGGTGATCTCAAAATCGCCATCTGGGAACAGGGCTTTTGGTTGAGGGAGCACACCAGACCCAAGGCCTTAAATCAGGGGGGACCCTGTAAGAAATGGATTCATCTTGATTTCCAGGGTCACTAATTCTCCTTTCCTGATGCCACACTGTTGGGGGTCTGCTGGTTACAACCCTTGTTTCTTAGACCACCAAGGGTGAATCATGCTACAGAATGTATATGGCCCTTTAAAGTGGGTGGCTTGGGAATGCATCCTGGTAGTTATATTAGAAAATTTAAATGCATACACTTACATGTGCAAACACACATGTGCATGCTAACTGAAGTTAATTTCTATTTTAAAAGATTTACTATTTCAGTTCAGCAATTCATTGGAACTCAGCAATTACATTTGATTTTAATTAAAACAAAGAAAAATAAGCTTGGACCTGGGGTCTACATGGATTCTCACTGCAGGTAGGGTTCCTATTAAAAGTTCAGCTGCTGGCACTAGTTTCATTTGTAGAATTATGTTTCAACGCTGAAGCATTTTTTAAATGTTAAATACATGCATTTACATAGGTCTGTCAAGAGGATAGAGAAAGTGGGTCAAGAATCGTCCTTTGGCCTGAAGAACAGATTCTTCATTTTGTCTGCACATGGGCCCTGAATGCCTGTGACAGTCACTAATACTTCTAGATCCCTTCTCAGAATCTTCTTTTTAAATGCATAAATCAAAATACATAGGATTACAAAGAAATGAGTAATATGGAAATAAAGATGTAATTTCTTTGCCATCCAAGCTCATATCCCATGCCCCACTGAAATGTAAGGCCCATGGACCCTAAAAAAAGAATTCCTAGCCTAATGTCTCTCAATGCCAGCCTTGGAAAACACAAAAGAAAGTAGTTTAAAAGCACAACTTCCCAGGACACAAGAATGCACTGGAGGAGAAGGCACAATAAAAAATGTGATTCTTCTATGTCGTTTGCTCCTCTTTGGGCACTTTCTAAATGGCTTATGTCCTCTTTATGGCATACTTCGTATGCTTTTAAAACTATACTGATTTATTAAGACTTCAAATCATATTGTGCTTGGTCTCTATTAAAGACAAATAACCACTTTTAAAATCTATTTTTCTAAGGGATTTCCTCTGTGCGGTGACTATCATTCACACGTTGGAGAGAAAAAGAGAGAGGGACTTTGCTGGAGCCTGGGTGGTGAGGGTTTCCCTGCACGTGGCAGGCTCAAGGTGAGTGCCTAGCTCAGGAGTGCTCTTTGTTACATATTGTCCCTTGGTTAATGCCATCTTCCATATACTGGCTGGAGGTGTCGGTGCTCCTGCTCAAGACTGTGGATGGAATCCTGGAAGACCGCCTCTCCGGGCTCTCCCCATGAGAACAACAGCAGATCATCCGTCTCATGGTGCTGTACATCTCTTCATCTTTGTAGGAGTAAATGATCGGATTCATGACAGAGTTGAGTAGGGCCAGCAGCAGGAACCACCTTTTGACATGCTGCACGCCACAGCGGGTACAGTTTAGACCATCCAGGAGCAGGACTACTAACCCAGGAGTCCAGCACACGACGAAAGCTCCTAAAGGCAGAGAAGAAGAAATGGTAAGATTGGAAAATCCAGGTGTTCCTAGCTACTTCTCTCCAGGGTCACACTTTAAATCTCACTGGATCACAGACTCTTGGTCCAAATAGATCTGGACCGGTTAGAACTTTGGCTCAACTCTTATAAAGAAAAAAAGCCAGAATAAATATAAAATCTTACACTTGAATTCCAAAAATTGACTTTGCAGGTGAGTATAGTTTAGGAGAGGCATGGTCAGACCTTGTTTCTATTTGTGATAGGGGTTTTAGTTTTCTTTCATTCTTAATTGGGAGAGATGGAAAGTTGAGATGGACAGGAAAGGCAGAATTTTGCTGATGAAAAATTTATGTAATTGTTTAAAAAGGATCTGGAAGGTTTTAGTAGGCTACTAACTCAACATATATATATACAAAAACAGAACAAAAGATTTCCAACTCTGAAGAGGCTTACATGTCAACACTAAAAAGTAATTTGGGGGGAGGGTAAGGTAACACTAAAAACAACACAAATATACACAACATGTACATAAATAATTAAAATGTAAATTAAATGAGACCAGGACATAAGTGAAATCAAAAAGAGTGGTATGAGGAGAGAAAAGGGTTTTGCCCAGCTGGGAGGAATCAGGAAAATCACCATGGACAAGGTAGCACAAGAGCTGGGTAAGATTATATAGTGAGAAATAGGGGAGGGGAAAGAGATTCTTCTAGGCCATGAGGTATGGTGCCGGCAAATGCACCAAGGCAGAATGTAAAGGGTGAAACTCAGAGAGAGCTTCAGGTCAAATCAATAAGCTTTTATTACGGGTTTTCCCCCTATATACCAAGCACTATAGATACAAATATAAGCAAAAAAGAAAGAAAAATCTCAACCCTTAAGGAGCTTGTATTTTAACAAGGAAAAGACCAGACCCAGAACAGAGCTGAAAAGGGGGAAGAGTAACTGATAGAGCATTATGGTGGCAAAGACTGGAGGATAAACAATGGTAGATCTGGATGCTTCCTCAAAAATGGAGGTTTTGAGAATTCATCAATGAAAGAAGGGGCCCAATGGGGCAGATAGCAAATGCCTGTCTGTAATTTAGAAACCTCCAGGGGGTAGAATACCATGAAATATGGGTAAGAAGGTAGGCTAGATCTAGAACAGGATGGACAGTGATGGTCAGGTCAAAGAGTTCACTTTTTGTTCAGCAAGGACAATAACAACTCACGTCTTCAAAGTACTTCAAGGTTTAGGGATCTTTTATAATCAGTAGACAATTAGGAGCTATGGAAGGTTTCTGAGCAGGGAAGTAACACAATCATTTTTGAGCTTTAGGAAAACTGCCTTGGCAGTAGCATGATGGACAGCTTTAAGTAACAAGATATTAAAGCAGAAGGACCAATTAACAGGCTATTTTAACAGATAAATGAAAGAGCCCTCATACACCAGGTAGGCCAACTTCTGCTTGACCAACACTAGACCTTTGCTCAAGGCAACACAGCTCATTTAGAGGAAGGAGCTGAGATTCTTTTCCTGGCACCAAGTCTAACACATTTTCTACTCCGCAACACTGACTTCCCTACACAGGGCAAGACCAATGTCATACTTTTCTGTGCCACCAATAACATCTCAATCAATATCTTTGTCCACAGTTGGAATTGAATAAATATTTGACTTTCTGATTAATATTCAAATAGGCATAAAGTAATCATCAAAGCACCCCACTTCCCAAATATTCTGCTTTGCTGAAGTTTTACTTCAGCTCATTAGTACAAGAAAAAATAAACATATCTCATCTGCAGATAACAAGCAGGAGCTACTTTTGTTGATAAATGGTTTTTTTTTTCAACAGGGTAACACCCAGGAAAAGGGTATTATTTATGTTGTGCGGAAATTAAAAGAACTAGATGAGTCAGACTTTAAAAGCTACGGTTACTGCAGCTGATGTTAAGGGTCCTTCACCCCCACTACTCCCTTTGAAATTAAATAATTCCTCAAAATCCCTGCGGGAAAAAGAGTACGTTCCCTGTGCACACAGTCACTTTCAGGATGTCAAAATGTCAGACCATTGTCTGGAGACAGGGTTTTTACTAAAGTTACCAAACTTGTAAAAATGAAAATGTTACATAAGGACATACAACTAACTCTGAATTGCCCAGTAATGGATTGTACCACTTTTGAATGAACAGGGGCCCCGTTTTCTGCTTCTGCTTCCTACTTTCAACCAGTCGATCTGTACACATTGAATGTCCCCTAATTGTACAAAAATAGTCATAGTTACAGCTTCATTTGTGATAGCAAAAGAAAATTAGCACTAACAACAACTGGAAACAACCTATATGTCCAATAATTGGAGAATGGGTAAATAAATTATAATATATTGATGCAATGGAATTTTATGATGCTGGAACATGCACACACACACACACACACACACACACACACACACACAAAGAGCATATAAGGAAATATGGAACAACTCCCCCGAAGTGATGAAAAATAAGAACAGCAGAACCTAAAGAGAATAACCATATAATATATAATTGTATGTATGTATGTATGTAAATAATATATATAATGTATACATATAACTGTGTGCATATTTGCATATATACTATATTAGACATATATGTACATACTAGAACAAAGTTGGAGGTGATGGAAGTAAAAAAGGACTAAGGTACAAAGGTACAAAGCAAAAGTAATTTTGTTATTTTGTTATTTTGCTTTTTTAAAACATTCAGTAAAATCTGCCATGTTTTTTCTTTTTCTTTGATCAGGATGCAATTGGGGGATTTTGTTGGACATTTAGGGTATAAGTTCTCTGAGACGAGGGCTTCTGTATTTTTATCTTTATAACCTCAGCACCTGAGCATAATTCTTTTCACGTAGTGGGTACTTAAGAAAAGCTTGCTAATAGGAAAATTACTCCATGTTTACTCCAAGATTTACCCCGTGTTATGTTTGTTCGCTCATTGACTGGTGTTGTAAATTTTGCAACATATTTGCAAATATTTTTATAGAGTTCCATTGATATGCCTAGCCATGTCCACTTTTAACCATCTTAACTGCAATTTAATACTTAGAGCAACACATAGGTAGGTTTAAGAAGATATCAAAGTTGAGCTTTCAGTATTGATTTCCATTACTTTCACCATCACATTGAGCCATGAATGTGTACTCTGGAGCCATGAGAAGCAATAAAATGAAGTCTTCCTGCCTATCACTGAACTTCTACCAGGGGCAGGGAACCTGCAGCCCCGAGGCCATATGTGGCCCTTTAGGTCCTCAAGCACAGCCCTTTGGCTGAATCCAAACGTCACATTTATGTTTAGGGTTAGACTCAGTCAAAGGTCTGTACTTGAGGACTTAGCATGTGGCCTCAAGGTTACAAGTTCGCTACCCCTGTCTACCCTGTAATAATAACTGTAAAACCCCAATTTTAGGTAATAGTATTTTATGGGAAATGATTATAAACTGAAAATGATGAAGGGAATGATGAATTCCAAGCCTTCTCTGGAATTTTCAAATCGGGATGCTGTGTATTCTAATTCTTAAATACGAGTCTGCCTAAATGAATACCTACTCTAATTGATTTGGAATATGTTCCCTCCAACATGCAGATCTCAATCCCTTTTATGCTCATTTATCTTGAAAACTCTTGTCTGTAGCCTTGTACACACTTGCCATGGGATGGTGCCCAGTGCTTTCTTTGCTTTCTCTTAATATAGCATGGATACAAATGGTGCTGTCTACCTGTTATTCCCTCATCTTCTCCAAAGCGGTGCAGTGGATAGAGAGCCTAGAGTCAGAAAGATCTGAGTTCAAATCCAGATTCAGACTCTTCCCAGATGGGTAACAGAGCACATTATTTAACTTCCGTTTGCCTCAGTGTCTTCAATTGAAAATGAAACTAATGACAGCACCTACTTTACTGTTGTAAAAATCAAATGAGATTTGTAAAGTGCTAAGCACAAAGCCTGGCACACAGTAGGTACTTTTAAAAGCTCATTCCCTTCCGTATCATCAGTCTATCTTTTTATACCCTAGATTTCCCTAATAATATCCTTTTCCCCAATTCTTCAAAGTTCTTCATTTGTTATATGTAACAGTCAGTAGCACATCCTTTATGTGCCTCTCCATGTGATATCCATTTTCAGTTCATTTTATAAACTATAATTATATACTTGGAAAGGCTTTGTTCTCATCAAAATCCCAGTTTCCAGTAAAAAAAAAAGTGATTTTCAGAAGCAGTGTAGATAGTAGCGAGACAAACCTGGGTTCATATGCTGCTTCAAACATTTACTAGCTGTTTAACAACGGGAAAGTTGCTTAACCCTGTTTGCCTCAGTTTCCTCATCTGTAAAATGATGGAGTTGATTGGCCTCTGCAGCCCTTTTCAGTTCTAAATCTATTACCCTATGAGATATTTTTAAAAAATCAACAAAACACAGAATGACCTTGGAATGACCTGACCCATTCTCAAAATAAAATTTTACCGGAAAAATCACTTTTAATGGCTCGAGCCCTTTGGAAAATAATTTACACAAATGATAACTTTTTCCTTTGCTAACTTTACAGAGTCTATTAGTTTCAGCAGGGATCCTAATAAGTGCTAAATGGTGAAGCCTAAATTTAGCATAATCTCACAATTCTTTGTTTAGAGAAATCTAGAGGTTTTTTTTTTTCTTTTCCTCTTTACCCTGAAAAAACAAAGAGTTGACTAGAGTTTTGGTGATCGATGAAAGTTCTTATTAATGAAGCTTTTTATGGTTTGTTCTTCCAGAGGATATCAATCAATAGTGTTTGAACAAAAAACTGGATCCTGGCCAGTTCATTCTCCGTGTGATATCTGTATATTCCAAACTTGCTCTTGACAAACAATTCTTAAGTCAGGTTAAAGGAATAGTCTGTCCAGTCTGAAAAGGAAGAAGGTGTTTTTTTCTACCCAACTGTCCCACCTACATCCCAACCAAGCCAAAGGTGGGCCTTGGAGTGAGACCAGACTGACAAAGTGTTGACCTTATCACTTCAAGTACAGCATCATAAGACTCTGAACTGGAAGGTCCCTAAGATAATACAAACCCTTCTTCCAATGAAAAACAAAAGGCCATGCTGACTGTACAGAACAACAAACTACTACTATTAAACAAATGAGCAAAACTCTTTGGGAATACTGACTTTACATGATGTATACACTTCACAGCAGACAGTCATGGTCTCCTATGCTACATTATCTTTGAAACACATCTCTAAATGAATGGTCCTATTTACCTGATAGGCCATCCTTTTGGTGTTTTCATTATGTGCCAGCATGTAGCTATGAGATATATAGTATATATGTGTGTGTATATAAATATATATATGGATGTATAGATGTATAGCTCTGAGTCCCCCTATCCTTCAACACAAAAGGGAGGAAGGGAAAGAAGAGAAGAAGGGAAGGAAGGGAAGGAAGGAAGGGAAAGAAATAAGGGAAGGAAGTAAGGAGGGAGGGAAGGAAGGAAGGAAGGAAGGAAGGAAGGAAGGAAGGAAGGAAGGAAGGAAGGAGGGAAGGAGGGAGGGAGGCAGGGAAGGAAGGAAGGAAGGAAGGAAGGAAGGAAGGAAGGAAGGAAGGGAAGAAGGAAGGAGAGAGAGAGGGAGGGAGGGAAGGAAGGAAGAGAAAGAGAGAAAGAAAGAGAAAGAAAGGAAGGAAAAGGGAAAGAAAGAGAAAGAAAAAGAAAGAAAGAAAGAAAGAAAGGAAGGAAGGAAGGAAGGAAGGAAGGAAGGAAGGAAGGGGGAGAGAGAAAGAAAGGAAAGAGAGAAAGAAGGAAAGAAGGAAGGAGAAAATGAAGGAAAGAATGAAGAGAGAGAAAATCATGATCATAATTCCATGGTATTTTTTAAAAATCTTTACCCATCATTATGCCATTATCTCCTCAGAAAAATTTTATCAATGAGCATTTTGACTCCATCCCACTCCCCAGGTATCCATCCCACAGCCTAATCAGAAAAGGATAAGCCTGCTATAGAATGAAAAATTTGAACTCATCTCTAAATCTTTGTCTGGAGCCAGCTCACATTTTAATGGTTTATGCATTTTGTAGATGATAAAAAAATTGGAGATATAAAGTAATTTGTTCATGGTCAAAAGCTACCAAGTATTGGACATGGAATTAGAATCAAGGGCTATCTTGATTTTACATCCAGAATACTTTCTACTAAGGCATGCCCTTCTTGAGCTTGGACATATTTGGTCCTGTTAGATCAAGGGGGATGCCAGAGACATGGTATATATTGATTTTAGCTAAGCCTTTGAGAAATTTTCCATAATAGTTCATAGACAAAAGTGTGAAATGTAAGCTATGTAACAGCACATTTAGAAGATTTATAGAAAATTGGACAACTGTATTTAACAAATATGGATTTATGGGAAGATGGGGGTGGGGTGGGTGTAAGCAATGTCTTGAGTAGATTGCCACAGGACCTCTGTGCTTGATTTCATATTGCTTAGTATTTCTATCAACTTTGAACGAAAACTAGAAATTAGACTTCTCAAAGTTACAGATTATACAATAAATACGATAATCAGTTACTAAGCATCTTTATTTTATTGTTAGGCTCAATACTCTGCCTTCAGAGAGCCTGCAATCTAAATGAGGGAAGATAACAAGAAAGGCAGCTTAATGGAGGTGGGGGTGTGGGACTAAAAGGTACCTGGAACAGCATAACAATTTTGAAATTAGAACCCAGCAGAGGAGTTGGTGGCAAATAAAGAAATAGCCAGGTTTTTTGGTGGTGGTGGTTTTTTGTTGTTTTGCTTTTGTTTTTTTTTTGCACCATCTATGAAAAAAGGTTATGGGAGGAATTTTTTTTATTCTTCCCTCGAGTCCTCTAATTACAGGGACAAAAGTAAGCATTTCTATAGCTCTTCAAAGTATGCACATAGATGTTATTTCATTTGGTCTTTACAACAAAGCTGTGAGCCTAGATGCCATCATTAGAAGTATTAACCTAACCCAATGCCTAGAACATTAGGCACTAGTAGGCACTTAAGAAATGCCATTTGATCCTAACAACAACCCTGTCATATCAGCACTACAAGAACCCCCATTTTACAGATGGGGAAGCTGAGGCATGGAGGACTTAGTGACATGCCCATGGTCACATAGCTAGTAGGTATCTGAGGAGGGATTTGAACCCAGCTCACAGATGTTCTTCTCATGTCAGTATTGTGGTCTCTCCTCATCTTTACCTCTTGAAATCCATAGCTCCCTTCCAAACACCACTCAGTTATCCTCTCCTACAGGCCTTTCCTGATGGTCATTGCCATCACCACCCCATTTGTTAATGCTCTCTCTCTCCCCTTTAAACTGTTTTATTACTTATATATTACTTTATATTTACTTAGTTATGTATATAGAATCAAAAGATCATAGATTTAGGACAGAAGGGGATCTTAGAACTCATTGAATCTGATCCCCTTCGTCTGGCAGATGAAAAAACTGAGAAGCCACAGATTAAGTGACTTGGCAGGCTCATATAACCGGACAGCAGATGGGGTGGGACTTGAACCCAGATCTTCCTGACCTCAAATCCAGAATACCATCCACTATGCCCATCTGTACCTAATCTATCTCAGCCTCAGTTTCCTTAACTGTAAAATGAGAGAGTTGGACTAGCTCAAGGATTATCTTTTTTTAATGTAATGGACCCTAACCCTTTGGTTGTCTATACCTGTTTTCAGAATAATATTTTTAAATGCATAAAATAAAACATATAATATTTCAAGGAGTCAAATACTGAAATGTAGTTATCAAAATATGTATTTTTTAAAGTTCACAGACCCCTGAAATCACTCCACAAGAAGGGGTCATGGGCCACAATTTAAGAACTCCTAGACTAAATGACTAAGATACCTTCTAGTTTGAAATACCAAGAAATGTCTGAATAATTGTCATCCAGACAAAGGAAAAGACTCATTCTTAGCACAAAGGGGTATAAGTTACTAAAGGCAAAGGAAGAGAAAATAATTTCTATTGAGTTCAGATGCCTGACAGTGGAATAGAATGCCCTGGTACAGAGTTCCCTCCCCTTGTCTGGGAGAATTTAAGTAGGAGGTAGATGGCTAGCTGTCAGGGACACAGTAAATGTGCTTCCTTCTCAGGTGGGATGTGGGATTAGATGACTTTTAACAAGTCTTCCAAGTGTAAAATTGGACAATTCTATTAATCTATGAATTTCAACCCCCACACACAACTCAGATCCTTTTGAGTTATTCCTCTCCCAGTCACAGGGTATATTTGGAGGAAGATTTATAAGGTGCTAAAAAGCCAGAATTGATTAGAACAAAATCTCTACATCCATCCAAAACTGCCTAATGCAGCTGGCCCTGATTACTGATACCCTGGAGTCCTTACCGAACAGACTGAAGAGCTTCTGGTTATTTCGATGAACTCAAGAAAAGAGGACATAGGTGCTGGGAGACTTTTAAAAAGATAAAATAAGCAACCCGAGAAATTACAGCCAATGCTAGAACAAATTATCCCAATCAATGTAATGGATACCAGGAGCCAAGCTTGACTATTCACTGTTCCTGAAACATGCTGTAACCACTTTTGCCTGTTTTTTTGATCAGACCTTGAATGCCCTTCATTCTTATCTCCATTCACCTAAGTCCCCTCCTTCTTTCTGTAACCAGACTATGTCCCATGTCCTCTACATAAGACCCTCCCTTATTGCCCCAACATTCTGTAGTTACTCTTGAGATATGCACTCCCATGCAACTTATGAGGTAGAAAGACCAGGAGAGAGGTCATTGTAATCAGCCAGCAAGATGGTAACAGGGGCCTGCAATGGGGTTCACTCCTCCCTTCAGGAATGAAGAAACATAGCTGCGGAGAGGGAAGTGTTAGATCTCGGTAACAAACTCAATGTGAGAGCGAGAGAAGAGTTTTACAATAACTAACAGTCAGGTTATGAACTTTGGAGACTAGAGGAATGGCGACACCATGACAGAAACAATAAAGTGAAGAGAAGAAATGCATTTAGGGGAAGATGGGTATACATTAGGTTTGAGGCTTGATTTGTTTGAGGGTCTCAGGCTAGGCTATTTGGATGGAGATATCTAGGAGATAACTGAGGATGTGAACCTAGAGTTCAGAAGGGGAATTGGGTCAACAGATGCAGATCTAGAGTCCTATTTATGTTCGGTGGCTAAATCTGTGGGTGACAAAAACTGACAAGGGAATGAAAGTTGAGAGAGGAGAAAAAAGGACAAAGACATTTGCATGACATCCACATGAAAGCGTTGGGGAAAAGATGAAAAGTGATCAAGGAAGATAGAAAAGAAATAGTTGGAAAATTAATAAAAGAACTAGTGAAGAGGAGAGAATATCTAATAAGCAGGATTGGTCAGCAGCATCCGAACTCCATCAAAAATCCTCAAAGAAGTCTGAATAAAAAAAATTAAAGGACATTGGGTTGGTGATGAGGAGATCACTAGCAACCTTTGAGAGAACATTTTCAACAGAGTGTGTTTGCAAATTACCTCTCTACTGAGCAGACTGGAATGGATATTAAATTATAATGGTTTGAGAAGAAAGTGACTATGGAAGAAATGAAAGCAGTTGGTGTGGACAACTTTTCCTTGAAGTTTGGCTGTGAAAGGGAGGAGAGACATAGAACGGTAACTAGGTAGAGGAGAAGTGTCAAGAGAAGGCTTAGGAAAAGTCAATAAACCTAATGAACATCTAAGTAGTTCAAGAACCATACTCAACAAAGTTATCTAGGCTTCAAGCTCTATGAAGTGGCATTATTACTAACAATCATGAGAATTCAATAGTCTCCATTGAAACAGCACTTTACAGAAACAAAAGCATTTTCAGAGTTGTTACTATTTGATGTATTCATGGTATCAAATCAATCAACAAGCCTTGATTGATGGCATAATAATAATGAACACAGAACCTTTTGATTAAGTTACTCAAAACAGTCTGGAGATGGTTGGTATTTGAGAAGGACTTAACTCAGAAAGACGTGCACTTTCGTTCCCCTCACTTGTCATATATAATAATACATATGACATAATAATAATAATATTATTATTATTATTATTATAGCTAACATTTATATATCATTTGCTTTGTGTCAGACACAATTCACAATTATTATCTCATCTGGTCCCCACAACAATCCTGGGAAGTAGGGGTTATTATTATCCCTACTTTACAGATGAGGAAATTGAAGTAAACAGAAGGTAAATGACTTGCCTAAGGTCACACAGCTAGGAAGCATCTGAGAACAGATTTGAACTCAGGTCTTCCTGACTCAAGCCCCAGTGCTTTATCTACTGAGTGCTTTCTTATGCCTCAGCTATACTGTAAACTCCACGAGTATTGGGAATGGGTCTTACCTAAACTTTCAATTTCCCTAGAGGCCTAACAGAGTCCTTTGTACATAGTAAGGATTTAAGAAATGCCAGTTGAATTGAGGCGAGTTGAATTAAAAAAATTAAAATAATGTTGACAAGAGAAATGGAAGAAGGAAGGACAAGAGGCATTATATCCTGAGAGTTCCAGATGACTAATTAGGCCATCTGGATTTGAATCAGGTCTTCCTTACTTTTTACTCATGATGAATCTGAGGGAAATTTAAGAAAACATTTTATGCTACAGTAGAAAGAACACTGGACTCAGAATGAAAAGACCTAGATTCAACTCACATGATTGTGGGCAAGGCCTTTAACCTCTCTGGACTCAGTTTCCCCATCTGTAAAATGTAGGGGTTGGACTTCAGTACTTCTAAGACCCCTTCCAGCTCTATCCATGATCGTATAAGTCAGGAAAAACTACGTTGGAATCTCTTCCACCATTCTCAGTAGTTTGTAATACCATGAACAAGCTCCTTAACTTCTTTGAACCTCTACTTCCACATCTATGAAATGGGAATGATAAGATCTGGAATATTTTCCCTTATGGTTGCTAAGAAGTTCAAATGACAAGAACATATAAAACAATAAACATATAAAACACCCTACACATCTTAAAACACTATATGTGTCAATTAATATTATTCTCCTCTTCATGGTCCTACAGTTAGACAATCAATAAATACTTACTGGAAGTTATCACAATGTTTTATTGAATGCCCAAGTTAACATTTTTACCTATATATTATGAAAATTGTGAAGACTCTCTTTCCATGTGGAAATAAGGATGAGTTCAGGAAATAAGGATGAATTGACTGAATTTGATCAAATTTCAGAATTTACATGGTGATGACCTAGATTTACGTCTGACACTTTAAATCCTACAATTGGCCTTTTGTCTTTCAATTTCACTTTGAAAATCTTGAAACAAAATTTTCTTTCCATAGCATTCATTATGTGATTTGGTGCATATAATTAAAAAAACCCGTCTCTGATCAACACAATGACCAACCAGTATTCCAGAAGGCCAATGATGATACATCTTTCTCCTACCCATCACCTTCCAGAGAGAGGTAATTGGCTTAGGGGGCAGAATTACATACATATACACATGCACATGTATATGTGTGTATGCATGTACACACATGAAATATGTACATGCATGTGTGTACATAATATGTGTATATATTGTGTGCATGTATGTATATGTATATGTGTGTATGTATCTATATGGGGGGTTGACCTAGGCAATAGGAAAACATGTTTTGCTATGTATATATATTTTTTTTACAAAGAATTTGTTTTTCTCTTCTTGTTCACTGGAATAGGATGGCAGGGTAGGAGAGAGAAAATATAGATTTCTATTATTTTATCAAAAAAAAAACAAATCCAGTCATGTGACATGTTAGACATTTTAAACAATTTTTTAAAAAAAGGTTTTGTGCATACTATAGACCTTGTATCAGATTGACTCTGACCAAAGCACATCAAAGAGGACACCCTTTTTAAAAAGTGAGTCTGGTTTCCTTTGTTTCTTAACCCGAGGAAAAGCAAAAGGGCCCTAGTGATAATGCCAGCCTCCACAGCCGCAAAGGCTGTCTGATGCCCCAAAATAGAAAATTATAACTCTCTATAAAAATCCAGTTGTGGACTCCATCTCAAGAAGCTCTCTCCTTATTTGAAAAGGAATTTTCCCATGATTGTTTTTAAAATCCTACCTGTCCTAAATAACCACCATCCAGTAATGCAAAATAAATCATGCACTAACTGTGATGAATATTCTTGTTAAAGTACTCGCCCATTGCTCAGGAACTCGTGTACAGCTAAAAAGCTTTTCAAAGTGGTTTGTTTAAAAAATGTTGTGTAAGCTCAACACCTCTGTAAGTGGGCGGCTTGATATTTATGCAGAAAGTAATTAAAGGATGTACATTGAATGAACACAATTGTTATTTACAAGCATACTCAGTAAGACAAAAAGCAAGCTGAGATTCTATTAGAAAAGAAATGATTGGGAGATGAAAGATTTCATAAATGATGCATTTGCCATTACTTAACTCAGCTGTTTGTACAGTCAGATCCTTCAACACTAACTGCTAGTTTCATGCACTTGTTTTGAATTTGTGGTTAGCGCTTGGAAAATTGAAAATCTCTGTGCCAACGGCTTCTGGGTGAAGATTGAAAGCAGAGGTGTACAGTGCGGCCAGGACCTAATTCTAGTCATTTAACTTGGGCCTGAGTTGGAAATCATAAACTGTGTAAAGAGCCAAACCCTGGGATCTGTCTCCTCCACCTCCCTCTTTAAGAATCACTCATAAGGAAATATTGCAAGCTTGGGATCAAACATTAGCTGCTATACTGAGGGCTTTAACAGCTGGAGGAAAGAACAGAGCATTCCAATATGGAAGAAAGATAAATCTGTCAGTATGGTGGGAACTGGATGATCACTGCCTGTGAGCTGCAAGATAGGGCAGACAGGGCATGAACATGGCCCAAAGATGAGACATATCCACTAGGGTGGGTAATCCAAGTAGATCCTAGAAGTGCATACTGGGAAGAGGCTTTTAGAGGTGTAGGCAGTTCAACGGTTGCTAGGGAAGGGAAGTCCAGCATAAGAGTGGTAGGAATATGGTTTCCCAATCAGTCATTTATTAAGCACTATGTACTTCGGTTCTATTCTAGTGTTGGTGATAGGAAGATAAAAATAGGATAGCAATCTGCCCTTGAAGAGCTTATATTCTATGAGATAAAATGTACAAAAATCAAAACGAATTAAACGTGGACTGGTAATTTCATTAGTTTAGGGAGCTTCCTCTGAGAAACTTCAGTCAGTGCTGGACAGGACCTTCAGCTTATACAGAGCTGCATACAGCAATGAGAGTGAAGCAACTTGCTCAAGATGACAAAGTCAGTGTGTGTCAGAGGTAAGACTTGCTTGGGTCTTCCAATTTTGAAGGAAAAAAGGAATTCTAAAAGGTAGAGTTGAGATGGGAGCTCATAACAGATGCTAGGGACAGCCAGGACAAATAAGCAGAGATGGGAGAGGAAGTATCATGTGTGAGCTTATCAGTTTGGCTGGGCTTGAGTTTGGAAAGGTTGATGGGTAGTCAAGTGAAGGGCTTCAAAATAAAACTAAAGAGAGTTTATATTTTGTCCCAAATGCAATATGGAGCCATGGGAGGAGTGATACAGTCTGACCTGTATTTTAGAAAAATCATTTTGGGAGTTTGTGGAGCAAGGATTGGGGAGGAGAGGAGCTTGAGATCGGAGACTATTTAAATACTTGATGCTAGGGGCGATCTCAGAGCCTGAAGTAGGCCCAGGAAGCATGAGGTTAGGATTGTGTGGGCAGTGGTAGCTAGGCAAGCACAGAGTCAGGGAAGTCAGAAACAAGAGAAGGAAGGTTATGGTTTGGGAGTTAAGATTTCGACCTCAAGTAACACTTGCAAAAACACAGTAAGATCCCAGATCTGGAAGTGTAGGGAGGGACATTAGGATGCTGATTTGAGAATAAGGATACAAAATAGGGAGCACTCATTGGCATGAGTGGTGAAAGATTTGGTTACAACAAATAAAGAAAGAATCCTTTCCTGTTCCTTAGAAGTGAGATGAAGGTACCTTGATGCTGACTCTCTAGAGTAGGGGCAGAGAACCTATGACCTCAGGGCCACATGTGGCCTTCACTTGGAAATTTAGATTCAGACAAAGGGCTACACTTGAGGACCAAGAGGGCCACATGTGGCCTCCAGGCTACGGGTTCCCCATCCCTGCAGTATAAAGCTATGAGTCCTTACATCTGCCTCCCTAAGAGTCAGATTGGTTCTAGATTCTGGGGGAGGATAAAGGATATAGGTGGAAGTTAAAGGATATAAGAAGGTATATAGTTATTATAGGAGTCTTATCTTTGTGGGAGCTTTTTGTTCCTAAGACTTACAGTGTCCTTGTAGTAGGGAATTTCCAGTGGGGAAAATTCCTTTGACAATGCAGATCAGCAGCTGGTCTACATCTTATAGTCATAAAGAGTAAGTAGGCTGGGATGCTGAGAACTTAAGTGATTTGCCCAGAATCACTCCAGCAATGAGTGTGTAAGACTTGAACACGGGTCTTCTTGACTCCAAGGTCAGCTTTCTATCCACTCCCACTATCCTGCCATAGTAACTGAAACTCCTGCCAATTTAATGTAAGTCCTCTGGCTTAAAGTTTTCTGTCCAGGTCTTCATTGAAGCTGGGAGGAAGGACACAAGGAAGGTCAGATGCTATACAGAACAAGATATTATCACTTAGGGTCATACAGGTATTGACAACAGACCACAGACCAGGTATAGAAACTCTTCATGAATAGGTGACAGTGTCTAGAGTCAGAGTTTTGGAGTCACAGAAAATCTGGGGGTATGTAAGGACAAAAAAACGTTCTTCTAGTACTGTTCTTCCAATCTCACATCCAATGCTAACATTCGTTTCATAAAACATGACAGACAATGAATTATGAAGGAGAAGCAGAGTAGAGTTCTTTGTCCTCAAAGAAATATATGATCAAAAAAAAAAGATGCAGGGAGAAAGGCAAGGAATAACAATTGGATAGCTTGTATGCCCAATTAGCAACCTCATGATGCCAAGAGAAAGCAAAGAAGACCCTCCTGCCCAAAAGGCAAGCCCCTCTGTGACATGTGAGGACATGAGCAAAAGTTTCAAGGGATGGATAGGCCTGAATGGACTGTTAACTTGTGTGACTGAAGAAAATGCTCATATTGACCGCAGCTAGGTGGCTCAGTGGATAGAAAGACCCAAGTTCAAATCCAGCCTCAAACACTTATTAGCTAGACAAACCACTTGATCTCTGTTTAAGTCTGGTCAGCTATGAAAAGGGGATAATAACAGCATTTTCCTACCAGGGTTATTGTGAAGATAAAATGAGATATTTGTAAAGTACATAGTGCCTGATATACAGTAGGTGTTTAATGAATGCTTATTTCTTTCTTTTCTTGATGAGAATACAGAGCCACTGTGAATGCCATAGGACCAGAAGTCAAGAACACTAGATTTCCCTCTAGCTTTTGCCACAATTTGATGCTTGCCAAGTCATTTACCCCTTCTATGTTTCAGTTTTCTGACCTGTGAAGAGTGAGCCACTGTGGTTAAGAGTTTTTCTTCCTAGCTCCAATGTTGAATGATTCTGAGCTTCCCAGTAACTCCATATAGAGAGACTTTAAACCTATCATATTATGACGGTTACCATGATCACAGTCAACAGATAAAGCCAGTTTTGAAAAGTGAAAGTAAAATATCGATTCCAATTTAGTTTTGCAATTACGAAGTTTAAGTAACTTGGGGGAAGGCAAACATACTTGTTTCCCTATGTACCAAGCAAGAGATTTAGTTTAATAGAACTAAAAACCCAAGTTCCATTTCACATATTCCAGCAGAGACCAGAGGCTAGATAAGGTCCTCAGAAGTTCCCCACAATGCTCAACATTCTACTATGGTCCAATAAAGAAAAATCACTAAATGATGTCAAGAAGCTGATTCAATCCATTGACCCATCTTGATTATAGAAGGCTATAGTAATTCATAGCCCTAGAGCGTGAAGGGCCTTCCAAGGTCATCTACTCCACCCCCCTCATCATAGAGATGTGGACACTCCAGGCAAGAGAGATGGCTTGTCTAAGGTCACTCGGGCAGAAGCAGGATTGAGCTCAGATCTTCAGAACCATTATTCCTCCATGTCATGCCAAACTACCTCTGGCAATGAAGCAAACCTTGTTCCTCTTAATAGAGAGGCAGGAGGCTATAGATACAGAATATTTCATATACTGTCACATGTGGTTGTGGGTTGGTTAATATTGTTCCATTGGTTGGTTTTGGGGACATAAGAGAGGATTATATGGAATGGGGTGGTTACTGGGAAGTAACTATAATCTAAAAACAAAAACAAAAATTAAAAAGAACCAATATAACTTTAAAAAATCTTGTCATCGTACTTTTCTAAACAACCGCATATAGATGGAATCAAAAGATGTTCAGCTGCTCCTTTGCCCAGCAATTAAGAGAAATCCTGTTGTTAAATGGAAATAGAAAGACTTCTAGAAACATGTACCATGGGTAAAGATGATGGAAAAGAAAACAGATCATGGTTCCCCCTTTTTGCAAAGGTCCCCAACTCTGAATCCCCCACTCCATAGTCACACATCTCTAGAAGAAAGTCACTCAAGCTGGGACCAAGTGCCTCGATGTAGCCTGCATCACTCAAGATGAGGAATAATGTCTCTTCTATTTAAAAGTAGCACATTAAATAAAGTACCCTGCTTCCAAATAGGTCTTCTTTGTGGTTACTTAAATCAACAAACCCAAAGGGATGTTTTAGAATTAGTATTCAAAAGCTGTATGGGAGCCAGATTAGAACATGGCGAGAAGAAATGAGAAAGCCCATAAAAAGCCCGACACACCACTTGGAAAGCACGGAGGCAATTTATCAGTATAATAGGGCTGCATTTCCCAAATGGTGACCTGCAGACCCCTGCCATTCTGTATACTGTGAGGAGGGCTCAGGGAGGAAATTGTGGCACTGGCAATATTCAATGTGAAACTATGTGTAAATCAAAAAATATTAAGTGTGGCAATTCTTCATTATGAAAATAGGCTTGATTTCCTCTCTTTGGCTCCAAAATGTTCCTGACCTTCCTTTATCCATACCATCAGACCTACTCCCACCCCCAGTACCAATGATTATGGGGTCCATCAATATAATTCAAGCCCCCAGAGAGTTTTGTGGCCAAATTAGTTTGGAAAATTCTCCAATGTAGTCTAGGTCATTGCAACTTCACCAAGCAGAGTTTAGTCAACAGTGCCCCATAATGACCCTTGAGCTCTAGGGCTTTTATCACAAGTAAAGCACAAGCAACTGGAATGGAGACATATTTATCAAGCTAGCATTCTCCATTTAGATTAAAATGCAGAGCAAAATCATATTCCAGAGAACTGTGGCTCTTCCCTATCTATTTTCGGTTTTAGATTGGTTTTCATTGGTTTCTGCTTCAAACCTTTGCTCATGCCATGGCCTATGTCTCAAATGCCCTCCACTTAATGAAGCTCAACCCATTCTTCTAGACTAAGCTAAAATGCCACCAGAATTCTCTAATCAAAGGGCCATGATCACTTAACTTCCTTTCCCCCAAAAGATGTTTCCCTTTTAGACCTTGAAGGTAACCTTAACCATACAACTCAATCTAGCATGTTGGGAAGATTATCTATGGCAAATTTATGGAAGCTCATGGACAAGAATCACACAGGATGAGTAAAAAAACATGGCCTAGCTATAGATTAGGATGCAAAGAGAGGGTCCGTGCAGATGGGATCACAGACCCATCAAAGCTGGATGGGTTGATGGAAAGATACTCTGTTTAGCAAGGGAGGGATATTAGAGAAAATTTTCAGTAAAAATAAAAGGCATACAATTTTTAAAATTAAACATCAGTAGGAAGTATGAGAAAAGTATGGCCAGATCTTCAAGTACTACAAAGCAGTAATTATTAAGACTATCTGGGAATGGGTTAAAAAAAATAGATAAATGTGACAGAATAGAAATTTCCAAGATTTAGCATATAATGGATGAGTGTTTGAAAAGTCCCAAATAATCACTGTTAGAACTGTATGTCAAATAAAAGTCAATAGAGTTTTAAGTAAAGGCTTCAAGAATAAATTTTATAGTTTAAGATTCATTTTTATTCTGGTTTCAGATCCACATTCTATCCCTCTCGCTTCTAACACTTTGCCCCCTCCCCATAATTGAGAAAGCAAGAAAAACAAAATGCCCATTTCCCTGTTACAAAACACATAGTGAAGCAAAAACAAATTCAGGCATTTGCTACATGCAAAAAAAAATTTCAATCTGTATTCTGAGTACATCAGTTGTCTATCAAGAGATGGGCAGCAAATTTCATCATGAGTCCTTTGGAATTATGGCTGGTCATATTTTTGATCAGCATTTCTAGGTCCTTCAAAAGTGTTTGTCTTTACCAAATCATTGTTACCATATAAAATGTTTTCTTGGTTCTATTCACATCACTTTGCATCAACTCATACAAATCTTTCTAGGTTTCTCTGAAACCATCCTACTGTGGATATTTTATGATAACTGCTTTTACTTAGGGACTCTTTCCAGCTTAGGGTTAACGCTGAAGCTACTTTGAAAGAATAAGCTTTTTCAATCAGTGGAATATCATCATCTATAGACATGTACACTAAATAAATTTAAAGGAGTTGATAAAAGATAATCCATATCTACATGGGCTAATATGAATGGACTTTCACTCTCCATGAAAGACGGCAATATTCACTCAACACCATTATTTCAGGGGGGAAAACGGAAAGCAGTGATACCATAGTGTTCCACATTTCTAAGTTATTTCCAAGATCAAGTAACTAGAACTAAGGAGAAGAAAAAAGAAAACACAAAAAATGAATAACTAAAATAAAAAAGAAAAAACCATCTCTCTATTTCTATTCTAGACTCAATATAGAGAGTATTATCAGACACTGAATTAAGAATGGGGGGAAAATACTGTGAATAAGTTTTGATGACATTTTAACAACACTGCCCTGCAGGAAAACACATTTTAATATTTTTAGAGGTCCCTTAGCCAAAAGGGAAAAAAATGGATTCCAAATTAGAAAAACATGTACAGTTGTAACTTGGGGACGAGTATAAATCAGAGCGCTCGGCAAATTCTAACTAAATACCTCCTGCTTCTTACTTATATCTCATTTCTCCCCCAAGCAAGCCAGCTAACACTGACATTTGCCACAGTTTCCTGAAAAGGCATAAACATGACACACCTCATTTGGCAGCCAAGGATTTCGTGGGTATACATGTTGTGTACAAAACAGGGATAGCAAAGACATGTTGTCTGATCGAATCATGAAAACTGGACCAAAATTAAAAAATACGTTTGTGATACTTGAGTCAAAGGACTAGGCTCTCATCATTTCCTGAATTGATGTCATATCCTCCTACTGGCACCCTTTGTCTTGTCTTTTTCCACTTTTATCTATCCTTCAAGATGCCAGGTTGACCTTCATGATGCCCAGTTTCAACCATGTCATTTGTTGGTTCAAAAGTCATGAAGAGCTCCCCACTGCCTCCTAAATAATGCCTGAATTCCTTAGCCCCATCCAAGGCCATCTGCAATAAGGTTCCAAATTGGTCTTTCACATTGCAGTCTACAGCAGAGGTGTCAAGCACACAGCCCACTGACTGCATTCAGACTCTCAATACTCCTGAATACAGTCCAAAACAAATTAAATGTAACTGGGAAATATTTAATACAATAAAATATTGCTAAGATTATATTAGTTTAATAATTGTTCAATTGAGCTGATTTCCCAATAAAACCCTTTATCGTTTCTATCCTAAGTTTGGAAACACCACTGATACCCAGTGACCTGTGATCACCCTGACTTAAAGTCTTAATTTTGCATCAGAAATATTTCTATTCACATACCATTAGTTCTATTCTAGGTGACATATAAGCAGGCTAGACTAGGGGCGTCCTCTGCCCTCAGACTAGAAGGATGCCCTGATGTTTCTTTTGCTAGAAAAGGGAAGTTGTTGAATTGTCATCTGCCTTGGAACATCTCTACAGAGTTCCAGAAACAGGAAAGGTGAGATTCGGCAACCCATGAATGGCATCACATCCATAGATTCAAATACATTGCCATTTATCAGCCAAGATCATGCAGAAGATAAGAGGTCTACCTAGAGGGTATAGCCCAGATAAATAAGCATAACAAAAGCCTGAAAGGGGTGAGGGAGGAGAGGAGATGAGGGAGAAAGACAGAAAGGGGAAGGGA
>CM053593.1:35397820-35401374 GCA_028646575.1 Pseudocheirus occidentalis | reverse complement strand
GGAAGGAAGGAAGGAAGGAAGGAAGGAAGGAAGGAAGGAAGGAAGGAAGGAAGGAAGGAAGGAAGAAAAGAAGAGATTAAATGATGAGAAAGTAAGTTCGCTCTCTGCTGGATCTTACCAATGGCTCACTTCCAAGGTCCAGTTTCCAAGCTGAGTGCTTTTAAAGCAATCAGTCATCATTATCCTTCTGTAGCATTGGGTTATGTTTATGACCACATTACCAGAAGCAGTCTTTAATTTACAAACTTATTCAAAAACAGGCTGAGTTCCAAAAAGTGCTTTTGTTAGTTGATTGTTTAGCACTCAGAACTCATTTCCCATTAGAAACAACAGTAAAGTAGCTCTCAAACCACCACGGAAAAGCTCATTTAACTGATATATAGCTGAACTTTGTCTTTAAGAATGATTATCTTGAAGCATTGCAGAGCACTAGGAAAAGTCAGGCTGGGGACTGGACGGTGAGTCAGGAGACCAGAGTCATAGCCCTGGCTGACCCCCTGATGAAGGAATAAATCATTTACCCTCTTTTGGCCCCAGTGCCTTCATCTGTAAAGTGAGGGCTTGGAAATTTGGGCTGTTGTGGTATAATCTAAGGAATGGCAGGTAGAGAGTTGGAAAACCTGGGTTCCAAAACTAACTATCCCATTTGTATGACCCTGGGAAAGTCAAATGACCTTTATGGCTCTTAGTTTTGTTTGTTTGTTTTTATCCTCTAGATTGGATGATCTTTAATAAATCTTCTGGCTATAAATTTTTATGACAAGATGATTACAAGATTGTCTTAGGGCAACTAAGTGCATAGTGGATAGAGCACTAGGCCTGGAATCAGGAAGACTCATCTTTCCTGAGTTTGAATTTGACCTCAGACACTTACCAACTTTGTGACTGGACAGGTGACCTAACCCTGCCTGCCTCAGGTTCCTCAACTGTAAAATGAGCCAGAGAGGAAAAGGGCAAACCACTCCAGTATGTCAGCCAAGAAAACTCCAAATGGGGTCATGGAGAGTCTGACATAACTGAAAAATGACTCAACAGCCACAGATGGTTTCTCCCATTAGAATGTAAGCCTCTTGAGGGCAAGGACTGTCTTTGCTTTTGCATTTTGTATCCTCAGAACTTAGCTCCATATATTTCACATTTAAAAAATGCTTTTTCATTCATTCGTCTGTAAGCATCAAAGACTAGGTAGAACCCTTGTTTACAGGTAAGGCTCAGGGTCGGATGAAACAAATAGACCAGAGAGATGGCTGACCTACTCAATATTTATTTAGCTTTTATTTTTCATTTTTTTATTTCCAATGCCAAGTTTTAGATAAGCCTTTGGATCTGAAAGAACAAAGCAAACAAAAAATCGCTAAGAGGGAATTGAAACCCAAGAGAAGCAAAAAGACACTAGGAAAACACCAGACAGCCTCTAATGAGTTTAAAGTTACTAGGTCCAGAAAAACTACATTCCAGAGTTCAGAAAGAACTGGCGTTACTAACCCCCCATTGATGACCTCTTATAGATCATAGGGAAGAGGAGAGGTGCTGTTGGAGAAATGCAAACAGTACTTAAAAATAAAAAAGCAAAGTGTAACCTACAAGTCACCCACTACCAAGTACTAGAACATGTAGTTAAAGGCAGCATGGAGCAGTGGATAGAGATCCTGCCATGGAGTCAGGATGTTTTGAGTTCAAGTCCCACCTTTAACCCAAGCTACCTAAGTGATGTCAAGTTACTTAACCTGGCAGTAAGTGTTCCAGGCAGCTCTCTCAAACCCTCCATACACCACAGAACAATTGCTGATTTGTAATGGTAGAAGGAAGGAGATTCCTTAATCAAGAAGTTTCAAACAGAGATGAAATAACATATCAAGACCACCACCTTCCCCCCTACCACAAAAAAAAAAGTTTAGGAAATTAGCATTGAACCTGACATAGTCTAGCTTCTGAATAGACGCTAACTGAGGGGCTGGCTAAGATATAATTGACCCATATTTTGGCCAAGCCAACGATAAAGTCTCTGGTGCTTTCTCATGGAAAGGAAGGCACATGCCAGATGGATCTGGGTCTGGTTTTATGGCCTGACCTAAAGAGCAATCATTAATTCTGCAATATCAACCTGCAAAAAAAATCTCTAGGAAACAGCCCCAGGGATTTGGACTTGACCTTGTATTACTGAACACTTTTCTCAGTGACTGGGATAAAAGCAGAGATGTCACACTCATCAAATCTGTAAGTAATACAAAACTGGGAGAGTAAGCTAACACAGAAGGCTCTCAATGGACTTGAACACTGGGCTAAACCTAATAGGAAGAAACTAATAGGGGGAAGCGTAGTGTCCTTATGGATAGGTTCAAAGAATCCTTTTCACAAGTACAAGATGGAAAGGGAAATATGGCCAGATAAGGAGTTCATGTTCTGGTAGTGATAAAGTAGGGAAGGTTTAAGAATGAAGAAGGAGGGTCTAATGAGAATATGACCGTAATGGAAGAGAGGTGGATAAAAGACATTCCAGGCAGGGTGCTCTTTATGATTACCACTATTCTTACCACATACAGATTTACCAAACTTTTTTTAATCCTGTATTATACCCAACTATTAAAATACAGACAGGTCAGGACAATTTACTATGTACATTTCACCCAAAGGGATTATAGATCTTGTCCTAACTTGTACATCTGGGGCCTGTTTCTCTTACCTTGACATTTGCATGCTTGATTTTAAACAGTGCCCCAAAACAAAGATGTTTATGCTCCCTTTCCAGTCTCTCTTTCTTCCCTCTTTGGAGAAATGAGACTCATTGAAAACACAGATGATCACAGTTTAAAATGACCTTCTTCTGAAAAGTTCCTTTTGCCATGCCGGTTCTCAAATGAGATGAAGAAACCAAAATGTACAAAGCATAACCAGATAGTCTGTAAACTTGGAATTGGTGAGACAAACACGCTGAGCCACGGAGAACAGAAATTGCATAAATATTGATGCTAACAACCCTTTCCAAACTTAAGAGAAAGAGATAGAGATTACCTTAGTACCAGAGACTACACTACTTACCTATCTACCCCTGCTAAAGCTACAAGACAAATTATAGACTATAGCAACCAGAAAGGCACTTTGGGAGAAAAATTCTAACTAAAGAGACTTCCAAGTCAGAGGATCATAGAATTTAGAGTAGGAAGGGGGCCTCAGAGACCACCTAATCCAACCCCTTCATTTCTGAGATGAGTCCCATAGTGGTAACTGATTTGCTCCAGGTCACACAGGAAGCTGGGTAGCTGAGCTGGGATTTCAACTCTGGCTGTCTAATCAGGAAGCCAGCTTTCTTTCCCCTCCACAATGCTTCAAGCATAAACACAAACAACCAAAGACCATCCTCTTCTAGCTTGAGGTTTTTATTATTTTTTCTTCCTGTAATGGAAACATTAAAAACTTCTTCCCTCAAAGAGAGATGGATGAGGGAATTGGATGAAGTGCCCAATACTCTCTCACCTCCCGGGCTTCTAGTTACAAATGCAATTTGAACTGGCAGAGTTAAGTTGAGTTTATACTTGGCAAATGAGGCAGGTGTT
>CM053593.1:35385320-35392820 GCA_028646575.1 Pseudocheirus occidentalis | reverse complement strand
TTCAATAGAGTCAGTCAATAACATTCATTAGAGGCTTACTATGTGCCAGGGCACTGTGCCAAGTACTGGGGATACAAAAAGAGGCAAAAGATGATAGCCCCTGCCCTCAAGGAGCTTACAGTCTATTGGGGAGACAACAAGTATGTACAGAGATCACTAACAAATGGGGTGTTGAGGGGTTTGGGGAAAGGGTCAGGAAAAGGTCTTGTGTGGGAACTGGCACGTCAGCTGTGCTCTGTAGGAAATGAGAGATTCTAAGAGTTTGAGATGAAGAGGGAGTGCATTCCTAGCATGGGACACTGCCTATACAAAGACAAAGAAGCTAGAGACAGTGTCATCAAAGGGGAAAATTTGATAGGAATAGAGAAAACACGAAGTGGGGCAGGGGTTGAACAATTCAAGACTGAAAAGACAAGAAGCCAGACTGTGGAGGGCTTTAAATGGAAGGCCAAAGAATTCATATTTTTGAACTTGAGAGTTTGTTAAAATCCTTGAATGGCAGACCAAAAAAACCCCATAGTTTTAAAATTATATAATAATAACCATTAGAATTTTATAGTTGTTTAAGTTTGTAAAGGACTTTAAAAGTTAGCTCATTTGATCCTCACAATATCTCTGAGCTGCTGTTACCCCCACTTTACAGATGAAGATGCCGCAGTAGTGAGAACTTAAATGATTTGCCCAAGGTTCCTTAGCTAGTGTCTAAGGCTGGATTTGATATCAGGTCTTCCTGACCCCCAACTATAATAATCTATTCACTGCATCACCTAGGTACTGTTATATCACACACAGCAGTAGTCCTCAAACTTTTTAGTCTCATCATCACTTACACCTTTTTTTAAATTGATTTATTTACTTTTAGTTTACAAGATTCAGTTCCACAATCCCTTGAGTTTCAAATTTTCTCCCCTTTCCCCACCCCCAACCCCCGCCACGGCGGCATGCAGTCAAGTATAGGATATGCAAATACTTTCACATTGGACAATGGTCTGGTTGTAGAGAAGGGTTGTAACCGACGGAACAAACAATGGGAAAGAGGAAACAAAACTAAACATGGAAAAGAAAGAGTGTAGTTTGCTTCAGTCTCCATTTAAACTCTGTTCTTTCTGGATCTTTCTCTGAATGAAGATATCTTCTTCCATCCTGAAATTTTCTTAAAAAGTATTGAGGACCATAAAGAGTTTTTGCTTATATGATATCTTTTTGTTTATAGACATTTATTTTGCAATATATACTGCTTATGTAATATATATTTTGCTTATAGATATCTATTTATAACTACCATCTTTGAAATTAAAATGTCTTAATATCATTATACAAGTAATTTTAAATCATGTATCCCCTAAAAGGGTCTCTAGGATTACCAAGAGTCCCCAGATCATCCTGAGAACTGTAGGTATGTATATCTTGCATACATGTTTTCTCATCTGTAAAATGGAAATAACCTTCCAGGGTTGTTGTGATGATAAAATGATGTATTTTTAAAGTGCCTAGCAGGGTACCTGGGACACAGACAATACTTAGATAAATGTTAGCGATGATGATGATGATGATGATGATGATGATGATGATGATGGTGATGATGATGATGATGATGATGATGATGATGATGATGATGATGATGGTGATGATGATGGTGATGATGATGGTGATGATGATGGTGGTGATGATGATGGTGATGATGATGGTGGTGATGATAGTGGTGATGATAGTGGTGATGATGGTGGTGGTGATGGTGGTGGTGATGGTGATGATAATGATGATGGTGATGGTGATGATGATGTCTGGGAAGATGGGAAGCTGCTGTTATCTGCTCTACAGAAATGCCATGGTCACCAAAACAATTGCAGAGAGGAACGCACAGTAGCTCCAAGCCCCAAGACCTGGCTTCAAGACTTGCCTCTTCCAGTCATTATCACAGTGCCTCAGGCATGTTGTTCAGTCTCTGTGAACTTCAGCATCCTTATCTAAGAAATGAGGCTGATAATGATACTTGTTCTGACTCCCTTACAGGGTTGTTCTGAAAATTAAATGAGGTAATGTATATAAAATCCCATATAAATGGAAGCTATTATCATCCTCAAAGTCAGTATTGCTTGATCTCAACTAGACAAACTGTGTGAACCAGACAGAGAACTCTAGGCACAGGTTAGTCACTCCTAACTACCCTAAGTTGGTCCCACCCTACTTAATGGTTTTTCTCCCTTGCTACACCTCTGTTGACAAAGCCTGTGGTCCTGTCCTCTCCAGTCTCAGTCTTCATCCAGGCACCAATATGTCATCATTTCTTCTTCTCCTTCTCTTGCACCCTACCGACCCTATTCCCCCTTCCACTAAGACCCAGTCAAAAGCCATTTTTCCCCCAAATAATAGTAAACAAGTAAAACTTAGAGAAGCTTCATGGGCAATGGGGAAAAGGTTGTCTTTGGGACTCAGGGGATCTGGGTTTAAATTCTGGCTCTCTCACATGTTCCCTATGTAAGCTTGGGTGGATCATTTAACATCTTTAAGCCTCAGTTTCTTTTTTTGACAGAATTACCAATCTAGCATGTGAAAGAAATATTGATGATATAGTTGCCTAAATTTTAGCAAAGTTGTGATAGAATATCTCATGCTCTGTTTTTGGAGAAGATGGAGAAAGATGGTGGAGATCATAATATAATTACAGTTTTGTTTTGTTTTTTAATTTTTTTTTTTGCTTTTTTTTTTGGAGGGCAGTTGGGGTTAAGTGACTTGCCCAAGGTCACACAGCTAGCTTTTAGTGTTAAGTGTCTGAGGCCGGATTTGAACTCAGGTACTCCTGACTCCAGGGCCGGTGCTCTACTCACTGCGCCACCTAGCCACCCCTAATTACAGTTTTTTGTTCTGTAAAATGAGAGGGTTGAACCAGATGGTCTCCATTGTCCTATCTGAGTCCATGATTTTCTGTTTCTCACTCTGCCCCACCCCACCCCCAACTTGGTATCACAGGGCCCATGTTTTATTTTGTTCCATATATATTTTGATGAAGTCATAATTTCATTAGACTGTGTATTCCATCTATAACTCAAACACATTCATCCTGTGCGATTCTTCTTCATGTTTTCCCTTTAATTCTCTATAGACATTACCTTCTTGTGCTAGCAATGCCTCCACCTCTACAGACTTCTTCAGTTGGTGAGCTTGTCCTTGGAACTCCCATTTGAGAAAATGCCTATACTGGCCATATTCGCTTCAAATCCAATCCAGCTGATTCTCCAGACTTTTCAGGTTCTGCCTCTGCCTTTCCACCATTGTGACTTTTCGGCTTCCATATATGTATTATTTCTCCCCATTGGAATGTAAGTTTCTCAAGGGCAGGAACAGCCTTTTGTTTTGCTTATATTTCTATTCCCAGTGCATACCATGGAGCTTGGGGAGCCACTAAATCTATCAATCTATTTCTATCTACTCATCCATCTATCTATTTCTACTAATCTATCTGTTTTTATAAACTTACCTATCCATCTCTATCTATCCATCCATCTATTTTTCCATTTCTATCCACCTACCCATTCATTTATCAATCTATTTCTGTCCATTGATCTATTTCTATATACTTACCTGTCTCTAACTACCCATCCATCTATTTCTATCCATTTAGCTACCCATTTTTCTATTTCTATCTACCTATTCATCCCTCTCTCTACTTCTATTCAACCATCAATTTCTATTTCTATCCATCTATTTCTATGTACTTTCTTACCTCTATCCCCCCATCCATTTCTATCCATCTATTTTTCTATTTCTATTCACCTATTTATCCCCTTCTCTATTTCTCTCCATTTATCAATCTATTTCTACCATCTATATACCCATTTTTCTCTATCTATCCATTTATCGGTCTCTGTCTATCCACCTATCTACCTATTCCTATCCATTTGTCTATTTCTATCAGTCGGATCCTCCCCACATGCCAGAGGACTTCCTCTAGTTCTTTAATAATTATACTAACAACAGTAACAACAACAACCACAAAGAGCACGACTCACATTTACACAGCATTTAAAGCCTCCAATTCTTAGCATCCATTCTCTAGTCTGACCCTTGTCAGATAATAACACTTGTTTTGCTTCTGCTTGCTCTTCCAAGGAAAATGAACTTTGTACTACAGATGACAGAATAAAATGACTAATAGGGAGTTGAGATCCAAGATAAGTAAGAAGATAGTGAGATTATCTAGCCACCCCTGCTAAATTAATGTCACCTGACCTAAATTAATTCTATCCTTTGTTGCTGAAAAATGGACAGCTGTGATTACTGAGCTACTTTCTGGGATGTCAGAAAGATCACAGAAAATGGGAAGTGTACCACAAGACTTGAAAAGGGAAGATGTCCCAATTTTCAAAAATAAAGTGAAGAAAACAGAGCTGGGAGAAGCTACGGGCCAGTGAGTTTGACTTCAATTCTAGGAAAATTCTAGAATAAATCAGAAAAGAGATGATTGATGAACTCCATAGAAAAGGTAGCAGTGACTGCCAAGAACCAGCCAGCATGACTCCATCCAGAACAGGTTATGCCAGACTGACTTCATTTCCTTTTTTGGCAGTACTGTTAATCTAGTAGATGAGGAAAATGCAGGGGATATTGTTTCCCTAGATCTTCAGCAAAACTTTTGATCAAATAGCCCATACTGTTCTTTGGGAGACCATAGAGAAATATGAAGTAAATTAGAATGGGATCAAATGGATTCAATCAATAAATAAATATTTTAAGTGCCTACTTAAACTTAGATACTTAGAAACTTAAACTTAGATGTGCTTGGCACTGTGCTGAGCTTTGGGGACACAGGAATAGATAAAAGATAGTCTAGTGAAGGTGTTTATGATCTAATGGGAAAGATAATATGCAAATTCACAGATTCAGTAAAATATTTTGATTTCCAGATTAGTTTCTAAAGCTTTAATGTCAACATAGCAGGAGATGTCCACTAGAAGACCACAAGAATCATTGCTTAACTTGTTCTAACATTTTTTTTGATCAATGACTTAATCAAGGCACATGTGGAATGATCTCTAAGATACCTAATGACAGAGTAAGGAAATTGTGGTAAATCTAGTGAGATGAAATGTGAAAGGTGTAAATGTAATATCTTACACTTGGTTACAAAGCACTACCTTCACAAAACACTTCCTTCTTGTACCATAAGCACAAGAAAGGAGAATCCCACTAGACAGTAATTGTTTTGACAGAGATTTTTAGTGGACAGAAAGCTCCCCATGAGCCAACAGTAGGATATGGCCACCAAAATGTGATCTTGGACTGTAATAAGAATGGTATAACTTACAGGAACAGAGAAATGAACTGCATTATCCCCTAGTCTGACTTCAGCTAAAGTCTTGTATTTGGGTCTGAGATCCAAGGTTAAAGGAAGATATCGATAAGTTGGAGGAATGTTCTGAGGATGGAACTCCAGTTGGTGATAAAGATTGATGTCCGTGTTAAATAATAATCAATTGAAAGAAGTGGGAGTATTTAGCCTGGAAAGGGGGAAATTTAAGACATGGTAACTGTATTCAATTATTTGAAAGGCTGTTCTGTTTGATCCCAGAGTGCACAACCAAGAGTGAGGGGATGTGAAGAAGAGAATTTAGGCTTGATATTGGGGAAAAGTTCCTAACTATTAGAACTGTGCAAAAATAGAAGGGGCTGACTTGGGTTCCTCCTCCTTACAGATCTTCAAGAAGAAAATGGATGATGCCTTGGTGGGCAAGACACAATGAGGATTCTTTTTGCACATGAGTTGGACCAGACAGCCACAAAGTCCCTTTCAGTGGTCAAATGTTATGATTTCATGAATGGCCCCTTGAGGAAAGAAAATCCTGTTATCATCTCCATTTTATAGACTAAGAATCTGAGTTTCAGAGCAGTCCTGGGACCATAAAATCATAGAACTGGAGCTAAAAGGGCCTTAAGAGACCGTTTGATCCAACTATCTCATTTTACAGATAGAACCTGGGTAAGTGACTTGCCCAATGTCATACCACTAATGAGTGTCAAAGGTTGGGTTTGACTCAGTTATCCTATTTCTAAATCTACCACTCTATGATACAGATATAGATACATACATATATAACATAAGATATGATATAATGTATAAGAATATAATTTTAGTGTAATATGTAATATGAGATGATGTAATAATATATTTGTAATGTGATATATAACATAATATAAATTGTAATATATTAGTATATCTTAAGCACTCCAGTGTATCGCTTGGGATATTCAATTGTTATTCTCAGTAAATGACTGTCTCATCTCTTTTTCTGGTCAAGCCTGTATTTGATCATGTCTTTTATAAGTCATAACATCACAGATTTAGAGCTGAAAGAGACTCAATAAGCAACTGAGTCCAAACCACTGATGCTCCATTTTACAGATGAAGAAACTGAATCTTAGGAAGGTTATATAAGCAGCAGCATCATGATTTGAACCCAGGACCTCTGGTTGAAAATCTAGCACTCTTTCTATTAAGATACCACAGCCTACTTGGATCATCAGGCATCTCTGTTTTGCCTTTAGGGTCATTTGTAATTTTGATTCTTCTAAAAGCATGGTATTCAAGGACTGGTGACCATTGACATATATGAATATGGGCTTTTCCTTGCACCACCAATGGCCTGAGGGGATGAAGAAGGGCCAGTAGTAATGCTTTCCTAGGCAATGCAGCCTCTTTTATTCATATTTATGCGTGCATATGTGTATATACATGTGTACATATACATGTATGTACCCATATAATATAGAATAAAATATAACACAATGTAAGATATTATATCTACACATCTATACAATCTTTTACATACAGAAAAAGAAGAGAAGGGGAGAAAGAGAGGGACAAAGGGAGAGAGAGAGGGAGAGAGAGAGGAAGAAGGAGAGGGAGTGGGAAGGGAAGTGCTGGGTTTAGAATCAGGATAACTGGTTCAGACTCTGTCCTTGAGACTTATGAGTTGCATGACACTGGAAAATCATTTAACTGGGTCCCATCTGCAGAAGGAGGATATTGGGTTAAATGACCTTTAGGATCTCTTTCTGCTCTAGTTCTATGATTTTATTATCCCATGGCCTCTCAGAAATTCAGCTTCCTCTTCTATAAAATGAGATTGATAATAGTATGTGGTTCAAGGGGTTATTCATGGAAATGAAGTATTTGACTGCTGAAAGGGACCTCTGTGGCCATCTGGTCCAACCCATATCCAAAAGGAATCTTCACTGTAACATGTCCATCAAATGCTCATCAGCGTTCTCTATTGAAGACCTGTAAGGATGAGGAACACTGCTCCCCAAATCCCCCAAAGCAGCTCTTTTCTATATATACACATATATATGGAGAGAGAGAAATAAAGGGGGGAAAGAAAGGAAGAGAGTTAGGAGACAGAAAGAGAGAGAGAGAGAGAGAGAGAGAGAGAGAGAGAGAGAGAGAGAGAGAGAGAGAGAGAGAGAGAGAGAGAGAGAGAGAGAGAGAGAGAGAGAGAGAGA
>CM053593.1:35338380-35377583 GCA_028646575.1 Pseudocheirus occidentalis | reverse complement strand
TTAATTTCCTTACATTTTCCTTAATTTCCTTACATTTTCCTTAATTTCCTTACATTTTCCTCAGTTTCCTTACATTTTCCTTAATTTCCTTACATTTTCCTCAGTTTCCTTACATTTTCCTTAGTTTCCTTACATTTTCCTTAATTTCCTTACATTTTCCTTAATTTCCTTACATTTTCCTTAATTTCCTTACATTTTCCTTAATTTTCTTACATTTTCCTCAGTTTCCTTACATTTTCCTTAATTTCCTTACATTTTCCTTAATTTCCTTATATTTTCCTTAATTTCCTTACATTTTCCTTAATTTCCTTATATTTTCCTTAACTTTCCTTAATATGATCACATCACTTTGCTCATCAACAAACTCTAGTAGCTGCTTACAGCCACTAGGTAGGATAAACTATAAACACCTCTGTTTGACTCTGCAAGCCCTTCACAGCCTGATCCTAACTAATCAATCCAGCCTCATTTTACATTAACCCCACTTCCTGTACTTTATACCAAGTTTAAGACCAAACTGGTCTTCTCCCTGTTCCTCCAATATGGCAGTCCATCACCCAGTGGTCATCCCAAATGCCTAGAATGCACTCCCAACTCATCTCAGTTTCATAATATTATCATTCACTAAGATTAACTCAAGTACAGCCTTCTCCACGAAGCCTGTTGAAACCTTCCCTGACCTGAATGCAGACTGTAGCAAACTACTTGCTCTCTCTCTTTTTGTGGTTTGTTTCGTTTCATTCCTTCTTTCTCGTTCACTCCATTGGTTATAATTCTTCTTTACAACTTGACCAATGTTTAATGTGAAGGTATTTGTAGAACCTATATCTATGACACCATGGGGGGGGGGGGCAGGTAGAAGAAAGAGGGAAAGAAAATTTGAAACTCAAGGGATTGTGGAACTGAATGTTGTAAAATGAAAGTAAATATTTTTTTTAATTTTAAAAATAAAAGAAATTTTAAAAAATAAATAGAATTTTATTTTATCCTCATACTATTTTGATCTCTATTTTACAGTTAAGGAAGTTGAGGCAGAGGTTAAGTGACTCAGGTTTACACAGCTATTAACTGTCTGAGACTGGATTTGAACTCAGTTTTTGGTTCAACAAGTTGATAGATCCCCATTGTGGGATCAGAGTCCTGGAGTCAGGAAGACTCATCTTCCTGAGTTCAAATCTGACCTCAGACACTTAACTGTATGACCCTGGGTAAGTCACTTAACCTTGTTTGCCTCAGTTTCCTCATGGAAAAGAAAATGGCAAACCACTCCAGTATCTTTGCCAAGAAAACCCCAAAATGGTAACACAAAGAGTTCGAAATGACTGAATAACCCAAAATGACAACCCAAGAAATTGAAAACAAAAGCTAAGTCACTGGTCTAAGACCTGCCATTTCCAAACAGTTTTGATCAATTCTTCAATAAACATCTGTTGCCTTCCAAGTGTGAGTCATACTATGTGCAGGAGGAAACACACTTAAATCAAATAATCAAGCAATAAACAAGCATTAAATGCCTACTAAGCTCCAGGCACTGTGCTAAGACCATGAGGCGAAAGAAAGGCAATGCCCACAAGTAGCTTACAATGTACTAATACGAGTAAATAGAAGGTGTAAGTGGTGGGAGAAGGGGAGGCAGCAGCAGTAAAAGCTTTCTGTAGAAGGTAATGCTTGGACTGAGCTTTGGGAGGAAGCTAGAGATTCTAAAAGGCAGAGAGGCCAAGAGGGGGTGTGATTCAGGCATGGGTGACAGCCTAGAAAAAAAAGTACCAAACTGGAAGACAGACTGCAATCTATGAGGAATGTCCAGCATGTCACACCCAGGGAAGTAGGAGCTCCCTTCAATTCTCTGTATCTAAAAATGTGATTTGATTATTATGCAAACCATAAAAATGGGCTGAATCACATTTGGGAAACTGCCTGGTATTTTCAGTGATCCCCAGCTGCTCTCTGCCAACATCAACGTTCTCCCAGTAAGGCAAATCCCAAAACAGAAGGTTCAGACCTGAATGTGACCCAATGGGCAGTGGAAGCGGAAAGTCTGTGAGAAGGCAGGCATCTGTTATCCACATTGACTAGTATGCAAGAAATGGCGTGGAAGGCACTGTGGCACCTCTGAACTTAGGATCTTCTATCTAGAATTGGAAAGAACCTTCTAACAATTTTGGGATCATAGATGTGTGCTAAGAAGAGACCTCAGAGGTTGGCTAGACCAAATGTTTCATTTAATAGGAAACTGAGGGCTCAGAGGTTAGTCAAATGACTTTCCCCAGGAAATCACCCCTTAGAGCTGGGGTTTCGATGGAGGTCCTCTGAGAAGAGAAACTCCTTCTGTTGTACAAAGTATTTTCCTTAAATTGCCCTCATATGGAGGAATAAAAAATGTACAGTCAGATCATGGTACAGCAGAAGGGCCGTAGAGTTTATAGTTAGAGGACCAGGAGCCGGCTCCCAACACTGCTTCTTATGACTTGTGGGACCCAGGTCATTCTCTGGACCTTAATGTTCTTATCTATAAGGTGAGTGGCATAGACTCAATACCCCTTCCAACTTTATAGCTATGACCCAATGATTTTTGTTATTGAGTCATTCCAGTCATTGGCCAATTCTTTGTGACTCCACCTGGGGCTTTATTAGCAGAGACACTAAAATGGTTTGCCACTTTCTTCTCCAGTTCATTTTACAGATGAGGAAACTGGAGCAAACAGGGTTAAGTGACTTGCCCAGGGTCACACAGCTAGTAGGTGTCTAAGGCCAGATTTGAACTCATGAAGTTCACTTTTCCTGGTTCCAAGTCCAGTTCTCTATCCACTATGCCACCCAGCAACTGTATCTTAATAAAGGAGAGAGGGCACATGACATGGTGGAGCTCCTTGAGGGCATGGACTGCCTTTTTTCTTCATGTTTATATTACCAGAGCTTAGCACAATGCTTGACACATACTAGGTGATTAATAAATGTTTATTGACCGATTGATGGATGAATGGACAGGTGGACTTGGAGTCAAGAAGACCAGGGTTCATGACATAACTCCGTCACTGTCTATGTGACCACGGGCAAATCATTTAACATCTCTGAATCCCAGGCAATTCTCTAAGATGGAGTTCACTCCATAGATGTACGTTAAGAAAATGATACCTAAGTTGATAAGGCCTCTGAGGCTGGATTGGCTCAACTTCCTTCCTGCAGGACTGCACCTATGCCTGTCCCCAATTGTGCTGCGATGCTCCTTGAAACAGGAGCCATTAGCCAAAAACCAACTCTTTTTTGCGATTTATGTTCTGTTAAAAGTGAAGTGGTGTTAAAGACCTGCATTGGTGAAGGGGGTTTAGTTCATTGTGTCAGTGAAATAACAAGTCCAGCCCCTATCCCCTTTCTTGATATGTTTGTTGATTCATACATGGTGGATGAATAAGGGATTTGTTTTTAGGTGGTCATGAGGAAGAAGCTCCTTCTAAAAGGTAACATCAATTATAACCCAGCCCACCAATTAAAGTCAACATCACACTTGCCAAAGATTTCTAAGTCCAACAGCGGGGGCTGCTTTGTTCTCAAGGAGGTTTTTCTTGTTTGGACCCTATTGCGTAAGAAATTTGGAGGAAAGAGAAGGGGAAAAAATGAAGATTCCAATCAACTCTCAAAACATGTTAGGACACAAAGGAGTCTGGTGCACAAAAGAAAAGCAGCCATCAAAGAGTCAGTGACTGAACATTTATACAAAGCCTAAAAAGTCATCCTTTCCCTAAAAAAAGGCAAAAGGTCCAAGAGTCAACATAACAAATATGATTTTTTCAAGACAAAGAGCTTGGTTTGCATTGGCTGTGTTTGGTTCCTGGTTTGTGTGCCTAAGGAACTAAATCCCCATAGTGAGCAAGGAGGAAGGGGCCAATTAGGTCCCCATTGTCACAGGTCTTCAAGCAGCCTGGATGACCATTTGATGGATATGTTCAGTTTGGGGTTATAGTTGGCTCTGATGCCCCATCCAGCTTGGGATTTCTGTGCTTCAGAACCCAGTCCTCCAGTGGGTCCACTTCACTCCTCCTTTCCACCATCACTACTTCTCCATGGCTTCCATTGTCTCAATTCTTCATCTCTGTACCAATTCCTACCTCCTCCCTGCACCCACTCCATAAAATGTAAATGCTCAAAGAGCAAAGCATTGTTTTGTTTTGTCTTTGTGTACCCAACAGGTAGCAGTTACCAGGACATGTTATTGTTCAGTCAATTCAGTTGTATCCAACTCTTCATGACCCCATTTGGGGTTTTCTTGGCAAAGATACTGGAGTGGTTTGTCATTTCTTCCTCCAGTTCATTTTACAGAAGAGGGTTAAGGGACTTGCCCATGGTCATACAGCTAATAAGTATTTATTCAGGAAGACTCCAAACCCAGTGCTCTATCTACTTTAATACCTACCTGGCACTTAATAAATAATTTTTGATTACCATCATTCTTATACCCTTAGCCCCAGTCGCTAATAGCTATTTAACCCCTGGTTGTCAAAGGTACCTGCAGGGCAGGCAGGCAATAAGCATTTATTAAGCGCCTACTGTATTCTAGGCATTAAGCCCATTTTACAAAAGTCATCCCATTTTGTCCTCACAACAACCCTGGGAGGTAGATCCTATTATTGGCCCCATTTTATGGCTGAGGAGACAGAGCCAGGCAGGTGTTAAGTGACTCTTCCAAGGTCACAGAGTTAACGTGTGCCTCCCTGACTGCAAGGCCAGCTCCATAGTCATGAGTGACACAGAGTCTCAGCAGATAGCACCCAACAGAGATTTCTGTTTTTGAAAAAAAAAAGTTGTTTTTTGGCTAATGGTTCCTGTCTGAAGGAGCATCACAGAACAATTGGGGACAGGCTTAGCTGCAATCCTGCAGGAAGGAAGTGGTATCCATCCAGCCTCAGGGGCCTTATTAGCCTTACCTCCTGTGTCCTACTTTATAATACATTTTACACGCTTCATGAACCTAATTCTGATTCAAGATCGACAATACTGCCGGGTATAGAGATTCTGCAAAAACAGGATCTTGTCTGGACTTCTGAGGAGGCTCATTGATTGATTTTGATCACTGCTAATTCCTTTTGACTTTTAAGAGAGTCCTTCTGAAAAGATCAAAGCCTTTTATAAAGTCGTTCATACAAACTGAGAGCAAGCTGGAGAGACAGAGGAATGAAGTGTCCTGATGAGCAACCTCTACCAAGTCAGATGCAAAACTTCAGTAAGAAAAATAAAAATCGCTAAGAATCTCAACCTCTGAGGAGTAAAATGCCATAGTGGCTAGAAAGAGCTGACTTTGGAGACAGGAAGATCTGTATTCAAATCTTGCTTCTGACCAATAGTGGTCATGTGACTTTGGGCAAGACACTTCTTTTCTTGGTACAGGAAACTCAAACACTCTTCAGATTTGAAAGAATTACTGATTTGCATGCAAGAAATGAAGCTCCACACCAGGAAGTCCCCAAACAGATGAAACCCTCCCCAGTACAATGACCAACCTCAGTCTCCCGCCTTGTGTCCAAACTACTATTCCCAAAGCAGACATCCATAGATGCCCAAATGTCTTTCACCAGCCAACACCTTCCCTGACTTCCTCCAGTTCAGAGTGCCTTTCTCCATTATCTTGTATTTGTTATGTACATATCTGGATCATATGTATGTACAGATTGTGTGAATGTATATGTAGACACATACCCATATTGTTTAATAAAATGTAAATTTCTTGGTGGTAGGTATTAATTTTTTGTCTCATCATAATGCCCAGCACATAGTAGGTACTTAATAAATTCCTGTTGATTCAAAGTCCCAGAACCACCAACAACATATTGATCACTGTTTCTTAGGTGTTACTTAAACTTAATCTATAAAAGAAAGAGGCAGCTTCTAACTCCCACTGAATTTATTATAAAGTGAAATTGAGACACTATATTTGAAATGTCTTGAAAATGTTGGGGGAAAAAACACATACTAAGCAACTGGAAGACACTGTTACTACACGTTCATGAAAAGTGCAGTGCTCCTGCCTGAGATCAGTTGCAGTACAAGCCATGGGAACGTAAGCAACCATAAGATTAAAAACGAAGAAGAAAATATGAAAAGGTCTTTTCCTTTGTAATGCAAAAATGTCATTAAAGGATACAATAAGCATTGTTTAGCTATAATCAAATTAAATGATTTTATGAGCTGATTATATAGCAAAAATAAGGTTCACCAGGGAAATGAATAAACATTTATACTCTGGAGGAGAGAGGGAGGCTGAAGATTTTGACTTTTCTCAGCTCTGCTTTATTCAAGTCCAGTTCAAGACATCATGCTTTTGATGTCATTGGTCCTCTTAGGGAATAGAACAACAATAACAGTAACTATGTGCCAGGCATTATATTAAGCACTCTCACAAATTTGATCTCATTTGGTCCTCACAACAATGAAGTGGGTGCTACTGTTACTCCCAATTTATAGTTGAGGAAACTGAAACAGACAGAGGTGAAGTGATTTGCCCAGGGTCACACAGATGGTAAGTTTCTGAAGCTGGATTTGAACTCAGATCTTCCCAATTCCAGGCCCAGCACTTTATCCACTGCATTACCAGCTGTCCCACTTGCACTACCAACTGCCAAAATACCAGATAATCAGGATGCTGTGAAATATTAAGGGACTTAGAAAAAGACCTGTAACACATTAGATAAGATCCCTTAGGAAAGATAGCCATAAAATCACACGATTTGAGATTTGCAAGGGCCCTCGGTGGTCGATTAGTCAACACATACTCAAAATAATCCCCAGCATCCTTAAGGAAACACATCTCATTGTTGAGAATGAGAAGGCATAGATAGGCTGTGGCTTCTCAACGGTGGAGGAAACTCTCCATCTACCACTCCAAGAAAATCACACAGACCCAGCAATGGAGCCAGAAATTGTATTCTTTTATCTTGAATCAAGACTAGAAACTGGAAGAAACTAAAGAAATTCCCTCAAAATAAACATAACAAAAGCCCTACGATTTCATCAGTGTGAGAACTTCCACACTAAACCCAGATGGCCACTTACTTATAACTTAGTCTTAGAAGGTTGTTTGAGACTCAGACTTGTTCTGGGTCACATAGCCATTAAGAATTGTTTACAAGACTAGAACCCAAGACTCCTTAATGTTAAGTCTGACACGCTATCCCATCCCGTGTCCTGACACATAAGATTTCAAAATGAAGAAAAAGGGAATCTGTTAATGAGGTAAACATGTTTGATCTTTGGAAAGATGGCAGGGGAATGAGCCCTTTATAAAAATATGAACTGAAGGTCCATCAAACCATAGAAAGTGAAACTTCTGCCCCCTATGAAGTTATCTTTCACAATTATTGGTGACAGTTGTTTTACAGTGACATAGAAAACATTCGGCCAAAGTATTTGCCTTGGACAACACAATACAAATAGTAAGAGTTTGTTTCCAACAGAATCATTCAGTCGTGATCTCGAAAGCAATTTTTAGTTACTATTCTCTCCGTCAAAGCTGCAAACAAGAGAACTCATTTGTATATGGGCAGGCGGGCTCCAGTTCCCTCAGACAATAACTATGTATTTTACTATGAGCTAGACCAAAAAGTTCTATAAACTTCTGAAAACCACATGCCGGCAATGAAATCATTAAAATTGTTTTATGATGGCAAGTGGGTAACTAATAATAAATATCCATTTGAAAGACTGGTTTGAATAATTTCCTTAAGTATCAACAGATGCTCTTAAATTTAAAAAGAAAAAAATTAAACCCTTTCCAGATCAACAAGGAGATGATGGAGTCCCATCAATCACAATCCCTTTAGAAATTATTTTAAAGGGGTGGCTAGGAGGCACAGTGAATAGAGCATCAACCCTGGAGTCAGGAGGACCTGAGATCAAATTTGACCTCAGACACTTGACCTCAGATTTTTACTAGCAGTGTGACCTTGGGCAAGTTATTTAACCCCAATTGCCTTGCCTTCCCCCCTCAAAAAAATTAGTTTAAAATTATAATTGCATCTTCCTCCCTCCCATTCTCAACTGTCCCCACTGAAAGTTAATTACAAAGTACATATTGGCTAAAAAAAAAATTGCTCTAGAGCCAGAAAAGACCCTGTCACCAGCATAGCACACCCAGTCTTTGTATGCTTATAAAGAGCTGACTGAAGCTATGTAATCTAACCCTCTTGGGTTAATGGACTTGCCAAGTTGCTCACATAGTAAATAACAAAACAGCATTTGCACCCAGGTATTCTGACTAAAGAAAGAGAGCACTTTCCAATAACCTTATGGGCTCTAGTAATGCTAACTCTTTGGTCTCAACACAGACCCAGAGTTAACTTGATTCTCTTTTAAATTCTAATTGCAAGAAGAACACAGACCCCAAACATCTCCATACTGTTGAAAAGGAAGATAATATATATGTGAGTGTATGTGTATGTGTATGTATGCGTGTGTGTGTATGTATGCATGCTTAGGTCCTCTATTCAAGCCCTTCACAAACCTCATCATGGGATAGAGGTGTAATGACAATGGGAATTTGAAGATCTTCCCTGTCCCTTAATAGACCTAGGGGGAAGTTTGAAGATCTCCCTTGCTTTGAAAATAAACTCTGCCCCCAATAGGCTGAACGTAATTACGTGAAGCCTGTAATGGAGGGAATGTGCTAATGGGTGGAGCAGAGCCCACAGGAAGCTGATCAGAGCTAGCCAGATGGTGGGGGAGAGAGAGCTCAGGCAAGGAGATAGAGAGGTTCATGAGTAGATATTGGTTTCGTATTGGTTTGTGGGAAGGCTGAAGGATGCTGTGGCTCTCAGCATTATTATGGCTTCTGAATATCTTTGGTACTATGATAGAATCACCTTACTGGTTTGGGGATTCAGTTTTCTAGTGTCTAAATAAATGCTTCAGTTCTATCCTCCATCTGGAGAGTTTGGTATATTTTGTGATCAAACATCATGCAATACTTACAGTCACAGTCTTTATCATGATCGTGGATGCTGTAAATATTGCATTGGTGCTACAGGAGACAACCATGGCTTCCCCAAAGGTTGGCAGGTAGGACATAAGATCTGACAGATGCAACCAAAGCTGGAAAAGTTTTGAGCATAGGCCCAGCTATAGTACCCCTCTGTCTACCACCCAAGGTACACCCTAGCCCAAGGAGAGAGAAGGATAAAGTTACTAGAGTGGTCACAATCAACCTCTGTGGAGGGAGTGACCCATACCAAGAAATTAGAGCTTCTTTAAGTATTTAAGTGAGAAGATAAGGTCGTATGTATTTTTTCCATTTCAGAGACACTGGTGTTTAAGGCAGAATGCTGCAAATTAATACCAAAAAAAAATCTTTATCTAATTAATTTGAGGAATCACTGCTTTCCATTTAAATACCCCTACTTAAATTTCCTTGCTTATCTTTATGCATTCTTCACAAGTCTCTAAAACCATTCCAGGCAAGGGATTTTTCATTCCTGGCCTTCTCAAGAGTATAATAACATGAGATGCTTGTAGCTTATGGGGTCACCAGGAGGGTTTTGTAAGTTGTTCCCTGGAATTAATAGTCTCACATAATAAATATCATTTTCACTTTCAGCCCACAACGTTAAATTGTTTTACATGGCCCACATAGGGTTTGTTTGTGCCCCAAGTAAATAAGATTTGACACAAATTTAGGCTAATTTTCATGCCTTAGGGAAGTATATTTGTTAATTAAAAATAGAACTATGTGACAAAAATGTTTAAGGTGAAAAAATTCCAAGGGGGGGAGAGAAGAGAAGAGGAGAGGGAGAGAAGAGAGAAGAAGATAATTGATTTAAGATAGTGAAGAGAATACTGGATATTGATGTAGAAGACCTAGGTTCAGATCCTAGTCCTCCTACTTATTAACTTGTGTCACACTGGGCACAACTCAATGATAAAATGAGGGATCTGGGTTAAATTATCTCTAAAACCCACCACTTAATGTACAAGCTTCAACAGGTTACTACTTGCTCAAGAAGGTCCAGTGGTTCTCTAATGCCCTCAAGATAAACTAAAATCCCTTCTTCTTAGCATCTAAAGCCCTTTCAGGGTCCAGCCCCAGCCTCCATTTCTAGACTCTTATAGCTCCTCTCCACACACTCTACATTTTAATTAAACTGGTCTATTTGCTGTTCCTGGGACATAACATTCTCTATCTCACCTTGTTGCCTTTGACTTGGATTAACCATCTTGCCTGGAATGCTCTCTTTCTCTTTATCTGGTCCTCCTGGAATCCCTACCTCTATTTGGGGCTTGGGTTCCACTTTCTACCTGCAGCCCTTCCTGTTCATCTCAATTATGAGCCCTGCTCCCTACCCTTTATTGTACTGTGTCTATTTTTTGCATTTTTAATGCATTTGTCTATGTGCACAATAGAATGTAAGCTTCTTGATGAAACTTTTCATTTTTGCCTTTCTGTTCTCAGATGGTGTCCAGCACATAGCAGGTGCCTTAGTCAGGTCACAAACATTTATTAAGAAAAGTTTCATGGATTGAATTGAATAATCTAATATCCTCCATATTTATCAAACATAAGTGTCTTTACCTCAAACAAACTGAAGAAAACCATCCGTCTAGAAAACATCTGAAATTGATTTTGATCCCACCTACTGTGTTTCTTCCCAATGTAAACAGGAGATGTGTTAAAAAGCTTCTGAAGGTTTTAAATGGATTTTTCTGCTCCCTAATTATATCTTCACTTGTTCCCATTCTGCACTCCCCAAATCTTAGAAATTATTCTCTGGAAAATCATACTTCATCTTCTGCCTTTCTTTCTCCCCAAGTCATCCTACACATTCCCATTGGCATCATCATTTCTGTTCCCCTAGTTGAGGTCCATATTAATTCATATCAAGAATACAACAGGGCTCTTAACTTCTCTATCTGCCCTTCGTGTCTTGACATCCAAAGCATCCTCTCGTTACTTGATTGTTGAGCACAAGCTCAAGGATGGCCAATAATCAAACATTCATTAAGCACTTATTATGTACTAATAAGTACTTATTATGTACATTGTGCTAAGCTGGAAAGGGATTCAGAAGTCATTTTGCCCAAACCCGTCATTCTCCAGATGGGAAAACTGAGCCCTACAAAGATTGTGACTTTCCCAAGATTACAAAGGTCCTAAATGGCAGCAGCATGATGGAACCTGTCATAGGATTGTAGTAACATAGCTGGCTAGAGCTTCAGGGGCCATCTGGTCTGACTGAGGCCTACAGAGGGAAAATTAATTCCCCCAAATTGGACAAGTAGCAAGAGACAGAGCCAATATTTGAAACTATGTCCACTAACTCAAAATCCAACTGCATCTCCACCTCTGCTTCACCCTCCACAGACAGACTCAGTGACATAAACTGTGACTCATAAACCACGGTCTTTTGCCCCCAAAATCACCTTCAGTACTTCCCCACTGCCTATAGTTTAATGTCCAAAGACCTTAGCTTAACATTCAAAGCAAAATTTGGTCCTTATTTACCACTAGGCAGTGAGGTGAACAAGTAGATATAGTTCTGGACCTGAGGGCAAAAGACCTGAGTTCAAATCCAACCACAAACATTTCCTAGCTGTGTGACCCTGGGAAAGTCACTTAACCTGTTTGCCTCAGTTTCTTCAACTGCAAAATGAGGGGTTTTTTAAATAGCATCTACTTCCCTGGGTTGTGGTAAGGAGCTAATAAGCTCTTAGCACAGAGCCTGGCACATGGTGGGTCTTGTATAAATGCTTACCTCCTCCTTCCTTACTATCCAACCTTATTTCTTGCTACAGCTAGGTCCAGATTAGTGTGAATAATGAATAAAGTGTTTTCATTATTTGAATCTGCATGGCGTGTTTCCATTGAGTTGGAACCAATTACCATATTTTGCATAATTATAGCTTCATAGAGTGAGAATTCTAATACATGCAACTCGTTCAAAGAATTTTTTTTATTCACACTAATGTGGCCCTGGTTATATTAGTATCCAATTTGCTTATGTAGCTTATACCCCTCTTCTATGTCCCAGCTCAAATTCCACTTTCTCTATAATGGAGGGGCAAGGAAGAGGCCTTCCCTCCTCCAGATCCTATGAATGAAATCAGGACTGGAGGCTGGAGACTTACCTTCCCTTACTCTTCTTTCCCAGACTCTCCGAGATAGCCTGATAAAGACACAGAACCAAGGGGCTTGCCTCTGTCTTGAGTTCTCTTTTCCCAAGGGGATAAGGTACTTCCAAACTCATCTCTGGAAGGTAATAGCAAGTCAGAAGCTATGCTGGGTAAAATTTTGAAGAAGCTTTGGTTGGACATACTAGATATAAGGCAACATGCTAGGCATAGAGTATATAGGAAAGAGCCTCTTGAAATGTACAATCTAACTGGGGAGATTAATCAATTCATCAAACAGAATTCATTAAACACCTACTTTGGGAATGGTAACTGAAAAAAGGAAAAACAAGTTGCAAGACAGGCAGTCAGTCAACAAATATCTATTAAGTGCCTTCCATGTGCCTGGGCACTGAGTTAAACACTGAGAATGCAAAGAAAGGCAAAAGACAGTCCCTGACCTCAAGGAGCTTACAGTCTAACAGGAGAGACAAACATGCAAGCAAGCACACACAAATAAACTACAGGACAGAATAAACAAGAAATAACGAATGCAGGGAAGGCACTAAAATTAAGAGGGACTGTGAAAGGCTTCTAGTAGGTAGAAGGTGGGAATTTAGCTAAGACTTGATATAAGTAGGAGAAACCAGAAAGTAGGGGTGAGGAAGAAGAGCATTGCAGGTGTGGGGGACAGCCAGGGAAAAAACACCCTAAGAAAGAAGAAACTGGGGCAAACAGAGGTTAAATGACTTGCCCAGGGTCACACAGCTAGGAAATGTTTGTGGTTGGATTTGAACTCAGGTCTTTTGACCTCAGGTCCAGAACTATATCTACTTGTTCACCTCGTTGCCTAATGGTAAATAAGGACCAAATTTTGCTTTGAATGTTAAGCTAAGGTCTTTGGACATTAAACCATAGGCACTGGGGAAGTACTGAAGGCAATTTGGGGTGGCAAGAGGGGATAAAAAGGTTTAAGACAACTGGAAAGGTAGGAGGGGAAAGAGTTAGGTTAAGAATGGCTTTGGAGACACCAGATAAGATTTCATATTTAATTCTGGATGTGAAGGGGAGCTATTGGAATATTAAGTAAAGGGATCTACAGGGACAGGCTGAAACTTTAGGACAGATGAGAGCGGGAAGAGATTTCAAGTAGGCAGACCCACCAGCAAGCTATTGCATCAGTCCAGTGTGAGGAGATAAGAGCCAGCACCAACATGGTGACAGTATCAGGAGACAGAAGAGGACAAGATGTGACAAAGGTGAAGCTGACAAGCCTTGACAACAGATTAAATATGGGGGTGAGAGACAGTGAGGAGTAGATGGTGACACCTAGGCTGTAAGTCTGAGTCCTTGAGGATAATATGGAATTTTGGAAGGCAGGAGGGTTTGGGGGGAAAGATGATGAGTTCAATTTTAGACATGTTGAGCTTGAGAGGTCTACTCAACATCCAACTCAAGATATCTAAGAAACAGCTGGAGTTACAAAACTAGCTGTCAACAAAGAGGTTAGGGCTGGAATAGGATGATTTGAAAATCAGCAGCATGGGGGTGAAAATTAAATCCATAGCAGCTAATGAGATCACCAAGGGAAGTGGGATAGAGGGAGAAGAGGACCCAGGGCAGAACCTTGTGGGACACCTACAGTTAGTGGGTATGACCTAGATATGTTTTTCAGTCATGTCCCATTCTTTGTGACCCCATTTGGGCTTTTCTTGGCACAGATACTGGAGAGGTTTGCCATTTCCTTCTACAGCTCATTTTATAGATGAAGAAACTGAGGCAGACAGGTTTAAGTGACTTGCCCAGGGTCTCACAGCTAGTAAGTATCTGAGGCCTGATTTGAACTCAGGAAGATGAGCGTTTCTGCTTTCAGATCTGGCATTCCATTCACTGTATAACCTAGCTCCCCAATAGATCTCTAGATGATAGAATTTGGGCTGGAATGTGAGAAATATTTTGGAGGTAAAGGGGATTTGAGGGGGGTGGAATGGGGGAGGCAGTATTGACAAAAAGTAAAGACATTCAGATGTCTGGGTGTCTGTTCCTCATGATAACTGAATTGTAGAATATTATGAGTTGGAAGAAATGGCTCCAGATGTCATCTGGTCCAACCCTTTCATCCTATGCATAAGGACACGGATGTTCAGAGTAGGGAAAAAAAGAGTTTTGTGGATTCTAAGCCTTCTCCGGTGCATAGGAACCACCAGTATTAACTCTTATCTCCATCTTGGAAAAAAAGGTGCTCATTTACATCAAGAAGCCAATGATTTAGAGTAAGCAGAATTTAGCTTCAGGAAAATGCTTTACCTTACCGTTGTGTTTCTTCTGTGATGATTTAATAGCGTTTAATTACCTAGGTAAATTAGAAGCCAAGTCACCTAAAAGGAATTGGAAATAGACTAGGCTTTGCAAACTCTTCTAAAAAAATAGGAATTGTGTTTGCTGATAACATGAAAAGCCATCTGCAAACCTTGAAGGTTACATTTTAATCAGGAAAAAGTAAAAGTTTTGCAACTAATTTGGTATTGTATCAGAAAATGTGTTCATTTTCAAAGGAGAGATTAGGTGGTCCGAGTCCGAGGATAGACTTGGGCTAGGACTGGGGAAAAAATAAAGCTGTGAGAGACAGAAGCAGTGAAGAAGGCAAATGAAATATTAAATCAGAATATGGACAGTGAGGTCTGAGGAGGTTTGGGGATCTCACTGCTATAAGAGAAATATGGCAAGATTTTGAAACCTATAAACTAGTGAGCACAATTTGGAAACACCTATTAGAATTGTTTTTTGAGATTTTTCATGACCTCTGAGTTTTAGTTTAACAATTTGGATAATTTTGTGGATGTAAAAAATATATATATCTGGAATCACAGAGGAGTATTTAAAGCTGGTAGTATTCTATCCAATTATATTTACCAAAGGGAAAATATGGAAATAAATTTGTAGCATGGAATTATTTGACTAGAGTACACTAGAATTCTGTCCCTGAGGGACCATTAGAAAGGTATATTCTGGGGCAGCTAGGGGGCGCAGAGAATAAAGCACCAGCCCTAGAGTCAGGAGGATCTGAGTTCAAATGTGAGTTTAGACGCTTGATACTTACTAGCTGTTTGACCTTGGATAAGTCACTTAACCCCCAATTTCCTTGCCCTCCCAACTCTAAAAAATATATATATTCTAATCTTTATGAGGAAAATTTTTATTTGTTTTTTTTTCAGTCGTGTCTGGCTCTTTGTGACCCCATTTGAGCTCTTCTTGGCAAAGATATTGGAGTAGTTTGCCATTTCCTTCTCCAGCTCATTTTATAGTTGAGGAAAATGAGGAAAACAGGGTTAAGTGACTTGCCCAAGGTCACACAGTTAGCAAGTGTCTCAGGCCAGATTTGAACTAAGGTAGATGAGTCTTCTTGACTCCAAGGACAGCATTCTACTCACTGCACCACCTAGCTGTGGAGGTAGAGAACATACATATTTATAATTTCATTGCCATGTAACAGGTTATATTTGCAATTTGTGTGTTTCAGAATAACCTCATGGACCCTCAAAGGAGGAAATGAGAAGGCAAGACTGTCATGTTAATCTTTGGCAAAATACTTATTGAAAGGAGAAGGTCTTATAATTTGAAGTGCTGGCAATAAATGACCCCTGGAAAAACTCAGGTTTTGTATGGTACCATGGAACTGTAGGATGACCAAAATAATTGTAATGCTACCTTATTTAAAGAGAAATGCGTTTTTCCTATTAGGAAAATGTTGATATTTGACCCTCTATAAGAAAATCAGACCTTGATAGAAAATATACTCAAAATCTGACACTAAGCAAACATGTTTAGAGACTGTAAAAGTTAGAATTATAAGTATAATTAGATCAAAATCACTCTATTTTGATCTCTGAATGCGACCTGTGTAGAATGCCAAAACTGATAGATGAGTAAAATGATTTTCCATTAAGATAATTTTTTAAAATACGTTCAACTGACTTGATGTCATTTAACTGGCCAATAAGTTTTGTCTCATCATTTTAAGTCCATTCTATCATTTATGTTATTCTTGCTTCTAATTTTTTCTTGAATTTTGAACTTTGGGAAATCGTGGCATAAGAAATGCTTTTAATAGGATGATACAACAACATCATTAGAAAGTTAACTACTCTTTTGATCTGAGTGCTGTCAAATTCTGAATTTGAATTACCACTTATCAGAGACATACTGTGGTATATTTTGATTAAAATGAATAATAATTCATTAGTAATAGCAATTTGAATAATAAATTAATAAGTAATACTAATCCAATAAAAACGAATACTTAGTGTTGGGGAAAAGTACAAAAAAGACTTTATAAATTCTCATCTGTAAAGTTTTGGGGGAGACTTACCAGATCTAGCCTTAGCAAGGTCATAAAACTTAAGCAATATGGAAATAAGGGTTTTGGGAAATTCTACCCTGAAACTAGAAGTAATTTAAGTTATTGTCTTACAGTAATAAGTCCTTTCCCCACAAATATGCACAGCCTAAAGTGGGGAACAACTTGTTTTCTATTTATGAGATGAATTATCTAATCACTGATTCTTAAAATTATAAAATTACATTTGGAACAGTATGCATCATAGTTATATCTTTGAGCCAACATAGTTTAAAAGGAGGCTGTTTTTAGGGATTATCTAAATACCTTGATACATCCAAGCTAACAGTGGCCAGTGGTTGTTGGGTTTTTTGGAGGGGAATGCAGGGGGTATATCCATTCACCTTATGTATAGAACTCCAAAATGTAAATGTTTTCTTAATTTCTTCTTAATTGATTTTTATCTCAGAATGTGTTGGGGCGGCTAGGTGGCACAGTAGAGCACCAGCCCTGGAGTCAGGAAGACTTGAGTTCAAATTTGATCTCAGACAATTAACACTTACTAGCCATGTGACCTTGGGCAAGTCACTTAACCCTAATTGCCCTGCCTTTCCCTTTACAAAAAAAAAAAAAGGCAAGATGAACTAAAAACTAAACGAAAAAGAACGTGTTTAAACTAGGGAAGTAAAATGATGACCGAATGTAATTGGTTTTCAAATGTTTCATTCAACTTTCAGATGAGTTACAGGTAGCTTAATTTGATATTCTCCTTATAGCTCTGGTGTTTATAAGGTTAACTCAAAAAAGTTTAACTTGGATTTCACCAGATGAACTCATTACTGAAAGGTCAATGTAATTTGATTTTGTTAAGGCCCTACTAAATTATACTAAGTCATATTGCTAGCAGATTTAAGGAACAATTACCTAGGAAACCTCCATAATTGACCTGGAACCTGGAAAGTTGATCTGGTGGAAGGAATCCCTTCATAAATATCCCCAGAAACAAGATCCATTCCAGGTACTGTTAACAGCCAGCACCCCAGTGAAAAACACTGATAAGCTGATTCAGTGATACATGTCTCTGAGTTTGAGTGGACCTAACTGGACAATTTGTGTGCAATGGTCAAGGGTAGATAACTTTGAGACAGAATTTCTAAGGAAAAATGTTACCCAGAAGCAGATGACTTCACGACAAAAACATCTAACCCCAAGACAACAAAATAAGAAATCTGCTGTTTAAGTAGACATTAACTAAATTATTGCACATATGTATTTGACCAAATCCTTAATATTGGGAAGTACCTAAATTTCATTAGGGAAGGGTCTGGAGATATTAAACAGAAAGAATTTTTAATATAATTTAATACAAATATGCCACAAAGACTGGGACATTTGGGGTTAGTTAAGAAAGTTCTGGAAAACCCCATATCTTCTGATACAAATAATTATTGTATGAATTTGTTTTATTGTGATTTCAGAGCTTCCCAATACTTGTATCTATCTATGAAAATGCCTGCCAGAAAATGTATACAAAGATATTCCACAAAGAGAATGATGGGCTGTATAAGAATGTGTTTACAGACAGACATGTCATCTTCACCCAAACGGGGGAACCATACACAGCATAAGAATTTCTGGCTCAAGATTCTTCCTGCCACTGGGATCAAAAGGAAAGATGTGATAGGGAAGAATCTCAGGCCCAGTCTTCTTGATAAGAAGATACTGTCCAGGGTCTCTATTTTGAGTTTCCAGACATTGTTCCTTGAAGCCCGAAGGTCACAACTCAGGCAGAATCAAGGCTGGGAAAGAAATCGTAGCTCCTGTTTTGACAAGCTGGCAGGTTTCTTTATCTTCTCCCTTCTGTTACTTGTTTCCAGACATGTCTCCCCTCATCCTCCCCTTCTCCTTTCTGTAAAATTCCATTTTTCTATGCTGCTTACTGATTCATTTCATATAAGGTTCCCTGCTGCCTACAAACATGCCCATATCTCCCTCATCCTGAAAATACCCTTGTTTGATCCTTCCATCCCTGCTGACTATCAGCCTATGTGCCTTCTGCCCTTTGTAGCCAAACTTCTCAAAAAGGACATTTACAACAGGCACCTCCACTTTCTTTCCTCTCACTATTTTCTAAATCCTTCACAATCTGCTTTCTGACTTTATCATTGCACTGAATCTGCTCTCTCCAGAGTTACCAATGACTTCTTAGTTGCCAAATCCAATGTCTTTTTCTCAGTTCTCATTCTCCTCTACTTCTCTGCATCCATTGGCCCCTTTGATTACCCTCTCCTCCTCAATACTTTTTTTTCTTTCTAGGTTCTTGAGATACGACATTCTCCTTGTTCTCATCCTACATATCTGACCGCTCTTTCTCAATCTCCTTTGATGGATCTTCATTCAGATCACTGGAGGTATCCCTCAAGGATCTGTGCTGTCTCCTCTTCTCCTTCTGCCCTATTTTCCAGCCTCTGCTGACCTTCAGTTTAGCATCTCCAAAGGCCTTTCAGATATCCCAAGTTGTATGTTTAGTAGATATCCTAAAACTAAGCACATCCAAAACAGAACTCATCTTCCCCTCCAAACTCTACCCCATCCCCACCTTCCCTATTACTGTAGTAGGCAACACTATCTTTCCAGTCCCTCAGGCTCAAAACCTAGACATCATCCTGGACTCTTCATTATCTCTCACCCTACATACCCAATCTGTCGCCAAAGCCTATCAATTTCACCTTTGCAGCATCTATCAGAAACACCCCGTTCTCTGCTCTGACACCCCCACCCATCTAGTACAGGCTCTCCTCCCCTCATGCCTAGACTGTTGCAATATCCTGCTGGTGGGTCAGCCTGACGCAAGTCTCTCCCCACTCCAATCCACCCTCCATTCAGTCACCAAAGAGATTTTTCCCAGAGTATGACGAGTCTGATCACGCAACCCCTCTACAACTCAATAAACTCCAGTGGTTTCCTATCACTCACAGGATCTAATACAAAATCTTCTGTTTGGCATTCAAAGACCTTTATAATCTTGCCCCCCCCCACCCTCCTAGTCTTCATACTCCCTATCATGGACTATTCAGTCCAGTAGCTCTGGCCTTCTGCTGTTCCACAAACAAGACACTCCCTATCTCATCTCCAGACATTTTCTCTGACTGTGCCCCACTCCATCTACTGACCTCCCTGGCTTCCTTCAAGCCCCAACTAACATCTCATCCTGTGGAAAGCCTTTCTCAACCCTTCTTGACTCTATTGCCTTCCTTATATTAGTCATTTTCTATTCATCCTTTGTATAGTATTGCTTATCTGAATATATTTGTGTACATGTTGTCCTTGAGAGCAAGAACTGTCTTTTGCCTCATTTTTTATCCCCAGAACTTACTTAGCACAATGCCTAGCACACAGTAAGTACTATGTTGATAAATGTTGATTGATTGGTTGATCAATTAAAGCTGATGCTCTGGGCTCTCTCACTTTTTTCCCCATAAAGAAGGTTCTATGCTCTGAGAATAAACTCTGCAGATTAAACTCTGAATCTCAGGGTCATTGATTCAGTGACTGACAGGAGTAACTAATCAATTGGACCCTCAGATAATTTTTATCTCAAGTGGCATGGAAAGAAAGAAACCCGAAGGAAAAGGGTGGTTAGGGCCAGCAGGAGATCAGAAATCATAAATAGTTCTAAAATGGCCTGGCCTCCTGTGATCAGATATTTAGTTAATATCAATACCGCTACCTTCCCCCCTCCCCAAACTTCCTCCTCCTCAGTTCCCCCTCAGCAAGTGAAAGAGAAAGCCTATGTAAACAGTGTCCTTAGGGGGCAGCAAGAAGGAGATAATTACACTTTCTGCACTTAGCCATAAACATCTTGTCCTGGAGAGAAATGCCTCCGTCCCCCAGAAAGCTGCTATCTCAGGAATTAAACCGAGCGTCTCACACAAAGGACTGCCTTCATCTAGGAGCTGTTTCAAGACAAATGGACTCAACGCTATTGTACTAAATGTACCAAATCTCCTGGTTTGGACAGACTGGTGAGGAGAGAGAGTGGAATTAGGCATTCTTCGTCTGATAAGGCTATCAGTACTAGCAGCCATGAGAGCCTGCCTGCTTGCTCTCAAGTCTTTTGGATGGCTGAGCTCACAGCCCACACTCCTCGCTTTTAAACATCTTAAGTGCTGTTTGATTATTAAGGGCTCTACAGAAGCAAGCACAGTTTGTACCAAACCCAAGAAAGCCTGATCCTTAAGAGTTTCAGGGTCTTGGGCTGGTTTCCATAGCACCCAGTAGCCAAGTTCAAACATTTTCAGAGTTTTCTGAAGGACACCTAAGGGCAAGGGTAGCAGAGGAGGCAAAGGGCTGGATTTGGAGTCCAGGGGCCTAAGGTACAAATCCTGGTTGGTTCTGCTGCTTGCTTTCCATATGACCTTGGGCAAGACAAAGGCTAAATCATTTCCTCTCTCTGGGTCTTAGCTATAAAAACAAAGGGATGGACTTCTGGTAGATCTGTGAAGCAGTCCAGTTATTATGGAAAGCAATTTGGAACTATGCCCAAAAGCACTCAATTGTCCATACCAGCTGATCCACAATAACACACTAAGCCTATATTCCAAACACATCAAAGTAAGAGGTAAAGAATCCATATGTACAAAAATATTTAGAGCACTTCTCTTTGTAGTGGCAAACACTGGAAACTAAGGGGCACCTATCAACTGAGGGAATGGATGAACAAATTAAATCTAATGGAATGTTTTTACACCATGAGAAATAATTCCAAAAAGATAGTTTCAAAAAGATCTGGGAAGACCAGATGAACTGAGCAGAAGCAGGAAAACAATTTATCCATTAACAACACTGTAAAGACAAACAACTCTGAAAGACCAAAGTCCTCTGATCAGCGCAAAGACCAAAAATTGCAGAGAACCAATATAGACCAAGTTACCCATCTGCTGATGGCAAAATGAAAGATCCAAGATACAAAATGACACAAATTCTTTGGATATGGCCAATGCAAGATTTTGCTTTGCTTGCTTATGTTAGTTACAAGGACTGATTTTCTTTTTTTCTTTTCCAAAGGAGGTAGAGACAGGAGGGAAGGAAAATAAACGCTTGCTCATTGAAAAAAAATTAAAATTTGGAAAAAATAAAGTGATCTCTTAATTGCTAAATCAAATGGCCTTTTCTCAGTCCTCTTTCTTCTTGACCTCTCTGCAGCCTCTGGCATTATCACTCTATGTTCCTCGAGACTCTCTTCTCTATAGATTTTCACTTTCTCTTGGTTCTCCTCTTACTTATCAGATTGCTTCTTCTTAGTCTATTTTGTTGGGTTTTCATCCAGGTTACACCCTCTAACCTGTAGATGTCCCACAGGGTTCTGTCCTTGGTCCTCTTCTCGTCTTCCTCCAAACTACTTCGCTTAGTGACCTCTTCAGCCCTTATGGATTTAATTATCATCTCTCTGCTGGTGATTCTCAAACCTGACTATGAAGCTTTAACCTCCCTGCTGGTCTTCAGTCTTGCAGCTGCCTTTCAGCCATCTCAAACTGGTTGCCCAATAGACATCTTAAACTTAACATGTCCAAAATGGAATCTTTCCCCCAAACTCTGCCCCTTTCCAAACTTTCCTGTTATTTTCAAAGGTGTCACCATCCTTCCAATCCCCTAGGCTTATGATGAATCTCCTATATCCAACCTATTTCCAAGGTCCGTCGATTTCATCTTTACAATACATCTAGAATAAACCCCCTTCTCCCCTCTGATATTGCAACCACTTTGTTGCAGACCCTCATCTCCTCACACTCGGATTATTGCAACAGTCAGCCAGTGGGTCTGCCTGTTTCAAGTCCTTCCCCACTCCAATCCATCCTCTAGCCATCAAAATAATTTTCCTAAAGCACAGGTCTGATCATGTGTCTCTCACACACACACACACACACACACACACACACACAGAACTCCCTATCACCTCCAGAATCAAATACAAAATTGTCATTCAAACCATTCACAACTCTTCATCACCGACTCCACCTCTGTCTTCCAGTTGTCTTACTACCATTCACATACTCTTCAATCCAGTGATGCTGGTCTCTGCCATTCCACAAACAAGACCCTGCACCTCTCAGTTCTAGGCATTTTCTCTGGCTGTCTCCCATGCCTGGAATTCTGTTTCCTCATCCATGCCTCCTGATCTCTTTGGTTTCCCTAAGTCTTGTCTAAAACCCCCCTCTTCTACAGGAAGCCTTTCCTACTTCTAGAGTCTTCCCTCTATTAAATGTTTTCTATTTATTTTATATATAGATTGTTTGTATATCTGTTTGTTGTTTTCCCCATCAGATTGCTGGCTCCTTTAGGGCATGGATTGCCTCTTGTCTCTTTTTATCATACCCAGAGCTTATTTAGCACAGTGTCTGGAACATCTTAGGCACTTAATAAATGCTTATTGACTGATTGACTGGATGTCCTCTGGAGTTCCTTCTGAGTCTAAACCAATGATTCTATGATGTTCCCATTTGGACTGGGCATTTGCTATCAGCATGCATAGGACAGGAAGCAAGGCATGTCTAAGTCCAAAAGAACTAGTCCCAGATTCTGCTTGACACATACTACCTGTGAAACTCTGGACACATTATAATCTTTCAGTACTCCTGAAGCAGGTGCAGCTGACTGTAAACTAATCTCGGTCCAGGCACCCTTCCTTCCCCCACCCTCATCCACAGCTTCTCCCCTGCTGTACAAGTCATACATGAAGGAAGTATCTTTAGTCAGATAGTCAACAAACACACCTACTATGTGTCAGGCACTGATCAGTTGATTTCACTGGTAGAGTCCTCAACCAACATCAACAGGCTTGATTTTAACACAAGATAAATCATTTAACTTCCTAATTTTCCCTTTCCTGAAACTCATCACAATAATTACAGAACCAGAGAATGTCTTGGTTGGAAAGGACCTCAAAAACCACTTAGTCCAATTTTCACCCTGAGCAAGAACTTCATCTGGCATATCTGAGGTCTTGCCTACCTACCCAGAATTAAAGCTGCAGGTTCTTGTTTGTCGCTGCTGATTAAATGGTTCTTTATAGAAGCCTGTGGGTAATTCAGCATTGTAGCTCTTTCCCTTGGTAGACAGAGAACCAGATAAAGAGATGCGACATACATCCACCTTATAACTATCATTTCTGTCATAACAGAGGCTATTTTTCACAGTAGGACTTATTCAGACCAGGGCCCTCTGAGTCCCAATGTCCTTGGATGAAGAGGCCCAATCAGACACCCAGAGGGCAGATTTTTCTCTCTTGAATCAACTCTGTTAAGTCCATAAATAGGACTGGCTCCCCAAGTGTGGAGCTTTCTTTTTGAGGGCGGAAGAGCTTTCATTTTTTGTCTCTGTAGCCCCAGCATTGAGCATGGTGCTTTGAGTTTGACATCTACAAGCACAACACCATGCTGGCTCTTTCCACATCAAATTTTTAGTAGTGATTAAGATAATTCACTGAAGAGCCAATCATCCATCCAGGTCTCCACAATAATACTGCACCAGGGAAAAGGGAAATGGTCATAGAATGATAATTTGAGAGCTAGAAGGGATGTTCAATGCCATCTAGTTCTGTTTCCTCATTGTACAGAAGAGCAAAATAAAGGCCAGAGCAGTGAGGTGACCAAAGGTTATATGGGTAGTAAATAATAGAGGCCAAATTTCAACTCAGATCCTATAACCCGAAATTCAATTATCTTTTCCCTTGTACCCCTGGCCCACAGACATTATGGTCCAGTGGTCATCAAAGATGAGCCTAATGTTGGGGGACAGGACTATCTAGGATGGTCACTTCCACACCAACTGATGGATATACAAGTCCTTCTCTCTAGTGGAGGAGTGAAGACTATAGCAAGAACTCATCTGAAGAATTCTGAAGGCTGAAGGAATGGGAGTATCCTATCTTCAGAGAGGTTCAAAGACACCATTTGTCGGCCATTCAAGGACCAGACTAGTTCATGTTCTGAAAAGTTCATCACGGAGATGACCACAGAACTCTTTTTCTTCTCCCTTTCCTTCCACCTCCCCCTGGCTATAGCAACTGTCTACCAAGTAGGAGAGAAACTGTGATCTGCATTGATGGAAGAAGTATTCTCACCAGGGCAGATGAAAGGGAGGCTCTTTCAAATCCTAAAGTATCATTTCTTATAAAGAAAGTGCTGCTGATATGTTTGTATATTTTTATGGCCCCATTATTCTATGCTAATGCTACTGCATAAGCGGCCAATGTCTTTACTTGTGATGTTTTATTCGTAAGTGCTCAAAGAGTGAATTGAATTATTAATGCAGAGACTATCTATCACTAAGAGGATTCATTAAAAGGATTTCAGGGGAAATGGGGTAATTTATTGGACTGACAATGAAATGCAGAGTCTTTCTCCCTAGATTAGATCATTGATGCTGGTCTGGCTCGAGTCCTTGATATTTAAGACTTGACAGCTTTGTTGGATGGCCTGCGCAAAGGAAGTTTGGTCAGCTTCTTTGGGGCCAGGTATCCACTCCACAATTTGGCACCAACTTTCCTTTTCAGCCTTATGTCATACCACTACCCTTCATAGCCTCTAAGTGCCTTCCAAATTGAATGGCTAGCTATTCCCTAAACTCAAACAACCTACTCTCATCTCCATGCCTTCACTCAGGCTTGTCTCCAATGCCTGAAAAATGGCATCCCTTCCTCAACTGCCCCTCTCAGATTCCTTCTTTCTCCAATCCTCATTCAGGCATAACCTCTTTAGTGAATCTCATCATTAAGATCTCTCTCACTCTCTGGTATCATAGTTACGTATGTGTATTAGAAAGACTGTGCTGAAATGCATCAAGTCTGTTGCATGTGGAAGTCAAGAAGCCCCAGGTCTGAATCCCTCTTCAGACATTTATTATCTAGGTGAACCTGGGCAAATCATCTGCCTCGGTGGTCTCATCGGTTAAATGAGGATGATAACAATAGCCACCTTACAAGGTCATTGTAAGGATCTAATGAAATAATCTAAAAGTAAAGAGTTAACCATAAAGCACTATGGATGGATGGATGGATGGATGGATGGATGGATGGATGAACAGATATAGAGAGACAGAGATAAATGATAGAGATAGGCTGATATAGATAGATGTGGATTAATAGATAAATACAATTAGACTATCTAATCTAGCTATATATAGATATAGCTAGATAGAAAGAGAAATTTAGAGGTAGAAATAGAAGATAGAAATTGGTAGAATAATAGAGACAGATTGATAGATGAGCTATGGTGTAACTCTCTACCCCACACACACCCCCAACGTAAATTCCTAGAAGGCAGTGCCTGTTTTTGTTTTAATCCCCATATCCCTGGTGCCTGGTACATAGGGTTAGGCATAGGAACTAAACCTGTGATTTCATGGCAATTCTTGGAAATGAAATTTCCTCTACTTATGCACTTCATTAGAATTCATTGTTTCAGAGTTTCCTTGAGCACAGAGAAATTTAGTTGCTTGCCCAGGGTCACATAGCCAGGATATAGCAAGGTCTGAATTTGAACTCAGATCCACCTAGCTGCAAGGCCAGCTTTCTATATACTACACCAGGGCTGCCTCTCACTATGGCATACAATAGGCACTCTGCCCAACTGAAATTAACTGAATTAAAAAGAAATGAACTGAATTGTCCATATTGGCCCTGTTTACTATTCCAATGGCTCTATCTGTGGTTCCATGACCTGCCCTAACTGGTATGAATTGGGGTGGGGTAAGGGAAGCTGGAGGAGCATATCTCATTAATATTCCCTGTGTGTGTGGAAGGCATTAGTTTTTCTGTTTCAGGTCTCTTCTGAAGAAGTCTGGCAAACAACATCCTTGCAGAGAGGAAAGGGCTTCTAAGGATAACTCCTCAGTCCCAGAACAGGTGGAACAGACAGCTGGGTTGGTGGATCGATCAATCTATTAATCAATAAGGCATTTATTAAGCACCAAAGAGCCAAATGCTCACTGGCCCCAGAGCGTCAGTTACATTAGCTCTTGCATCAGTGCCAATGAGCTGGTAGCCAGGAGACGTCCTCAGAGGGCTATAAGTTTCAAACAGGAGGAAACAAGTTTTCTTGGGTAATTGGAGGGTTAGAGGAGAGAAGGAACCTCTGCTAGGCCATTTTGATAGAATGGAAAGAGGACTGACTCTGGAATCAAAAGACGTGGGTTCAGATTCTGCCTCTAATCTTTAATATGATCACTTAACCTACCTGGCTCTCAGGTAACAAGAGGAAGGGGGTAGAACTAGGTGACCTTCAGAGTCTCTTACACCTTAAGATCTAGGATTCAATAAGGATGGCCCCTTGTGGTCCAGGGAATGAGACCTAGTTCAAATCTTCAGTAACTTAGGCCACATGGTCTCCAGAGAACATGGAAGCCAGGTATGAGCCAAGAACTCCTTTCGATACTTTCTCAAATTATTATCACTGCTCCGGCTTCACGTTCCTCCCTTCCCTACCATGAATCTATGGTGAACCACTTCCACTCCACACTGTACTCTTCTTGAAGCTCTCATTCCATCACTGTCCATGCCTCTGGATGCCTCCTATCATCCCCCTCCCCCCACACCTACTCTCATGTTACTCTGTTCTTCTTGAAGAAGTTGCACAAACCAAGTGGATCCACCACAAAATCATGTCACCTAATCTCAACTAGGCCCTCATGCAAAAGTCAGTCCCTTCACTCCTCCCCAGGCAATTTCCTGTCTCATAGAGGCTGCTCCAAATCTTCCCTTCTCCTCAAACCTTCTGTATCTCTCTCCTTCCACCCTTCCAGCTGTTGACCTCACCTCTTCCTTTCATGAGTACAAGAGAGGTCATGCACCATGAGATCCCTCTTCTTTTTTCTTCATCTCAAAAAGTGGAGGATGGGATCCTCCCCTCTCTCCTCCTTTACCTCAGTCTCTGATAATGATGTGTCCTTTCTCTTTACCAAGGCCAACACCTCTACATATGCCTTTGATCCCATCCCTTCTTATTTTCTCCAAAAGATTGCCTCCTCCTCAATCTCTCTGTCTTCCTCTCTCTCTTCTCTCCCTCTCTCTCTCTCTTCTCTCTCTCTCTCTCTGTCTCCTCTCTCCTCTCTCTCTCTGTCTCTCTCTGTCTCTCTCTCTCTCTCTCTCTCTCTCTCTCTCTCTCACACACACACACACACACACACACACACACACACACACACTCCAATCTTCAGTCTCAGGGAGTTGTCAAACAACCAGCATGGGTAAAAGAAAGGGAAAATCACACTCAAAAGTATCTAGTTCTGGGGCTTTTAACCATTTTTGTGTTCTGGATTCCTAACGATCCCTTCTCAGAATAAGGTATTTAAATATATAAAATAAAAAACAATGGCTTAGAAAGAAAGCTAACAGGGTTGAAACACAGTTACCAAAATGTTTTCCACGCACATAGGACTAGGATGAACTATTAGGATTCCTTTGTTTCTTAACTAAACCTCTTGTTTGTGTTCATATAATGCTTAGTAGCAAAACGCTTAAAAAATTTTTTTAATAAAGTAAAGAAGGGAAAGGAGCTGATTTCAGGGAATAGAGGGAAGGTGAAAGCCTGGACCCTCTCGAGCAGGCAAAGTTGAATCCAACTGAATTCAGTTCAACCACTTATTAGGTACTTATCATGGTGCAATCAGATGGTGAAGTGGAGAGAGTGCCAGGCTGGAGTCAGGAAGACTCGTCTTCCTGAACTCCAATCTGACCTCAGACACTTACTGGCTATGTTGCCCTGGGCCCCTCTTTGCCTCAGTTTCTCATCTGTAAAATGAGCTGGAGAAGGAAATGGTAAATTACTCCAGTATCTTTGCTAAGAAAACCTTGATACACTTTGGATTATAAGCTCCTTGAGCCCATGGACTTTTATTCTTTCTTTTTATAATTCGTTTATATATTGTTTTTCCCATTTGAGTGAGAGCTTCTCAAGATCAAGAACTATCTTTCACCTTTTTTTATCCCCAGTACTTAGCACAGGTACCTGGAACATGGTAGGTGCTTAACAACTACTTATGGACTGAATGGCCTAGCCCAGTGCCTGGCACATTGTAGTGGCAAACCAAATCCTACATTTCTCAGTGGAAAAACAGTGGGGCTCTCAAGGATTGAGGTCTTCAGCACCAAAGTGGCTAATTACATTCCCGGGGATCAAATAAGGCTAAAGTAGGAATTTTTCTTGAATACAGAGTGAGGCTCTTCAGATCCACTGGAGGAAGAGCTGCATGATGCAGTTATGCAGAGAATATTCATGCAAGGAAGAAAAGACGTCAGAGCCTCCTACTTAAAAAACACTCAACAGCCCTGAGGACACATCGGAGTGATGTAGGTTCTATAAGCCTCACAGAAACAAGTATCGCTTAATCAGACTGAATTTAAAACGATTGCCCTGTTACTGATTAGTCTAAGATCACCCAACTGCTTAATTTCAGTTTCATCATTTGTAAAATAACTGATAATGTATCCAAGGCAAGCAATCTTTCCTTACTACTCCACAAATGATAAGAAGGAATCAAGATTAAGCTGGATAGGGAGACAGGAGAAGCAAGACTCCAACTCCTTTATTTCTTAAATCACTTTAAGTCCTGAATGTCTATAAAGTAAATTTCTCATTTTAAAATATTTCCCTTTTAAGATAATAAGGCTTTACTCTAAATGGGAGGGGAGAAAGAGATAAAAAAGGGCAAATGAAATGGGGGAGGGTTTTAACCCACAAGCCATAAATCTTTTCAACATGTCCTGCCCATTTCAGGTATGGAAACAAGAGACTTCCCTGTGAGCACTGTTCGCAGTTGTTTGACAATAAGACAGGCGTTTCCACTTTGGTCAAGTTGTGTGTTTTGTGACTTAATTTATTTAACTAAAGGATATCAAAGTACAAGCCTCTTGATGATGAGTGAAGGACCCTTAGGAAGGCAAGATCGGATGCTGGCCTTGAATTCCAGACAAGGATATTCCCAGAATCACATGAGGTCCAAGAAGAAAGAAACCAAAGAGGCCACCTTGCCTAGACTGTTCTTTAACAGCATTTCCCTCTATGAGAATTTCATTGCTAGAAGGAACCTTAGAAGTGACCTTGGAAGCCAACTCTTATCCCCCAAAAAGAATCCTCATTAAAATATACCAAAAAGTGGTCATATATAGTCTTTGTCCGAAGACTTCTAATAAAAAGAAATCTGCTTCCTCCTGAAGCAGTCCCCATTTGGGAATGGCCAAGGGGCAACCCAGCAAAGTGGATAGAGTGGCTTGGCATAGCAGTAAACATCTATAATAATCTTGGCCTCTTGCCCCAGCTGCAGCCAAATACTGAGAGACAAACATTGGTTGACCATAGTGCCCCAAACTGATCACCTTCCCCAATCTTTGAGGCATTCTCCAAGGAAAAGTAAGCTCCTTGAGGGCAAGACTAGACAGCGTTTTTTACCCCTAGCAATTAGCATGGACCCAGACAAGTGTCAGGCCTTTAATAATTGCTTCTTCCTTCCTTCATTCACACCACTCCTCCATAGCCATTTTCTTCATCTCCCTCCCATTTGGGAACCTTGGACTCCACCCCTGATTGTTGACTTTTTAGGATTAGCCCAGCCTGAAAGAGGCCTCTGATCCACTACCCAGGCTCCCACCCCAGATTTCCAGCTCTTTCCTCATTATAATGTAAGCTTCTAGGAAGCAAGGATTGTCTTGCTTGATCATCATCTGTACACAGCACCTAGAACATTGTAAGTGCTTAATAAATGTTCTATCTACCTGTTTATCTTGGAGTTTTGGCTCCCAACTCTTGCAGAGAGCTATACGGGCTACTTAGTCTGATAAAAGGGATCATACATTTGTATAATATGTATTCAACTAACACTATCACACTTGAACTTTGAAACTTCACACAGTGAGGTAAGTACTATTACTGTTGCCATATTGCACACAAGGAAACAAAAGTGAAAGAATGACTTACGCTCCTAGAAAATGCAGGAGACTGGATGTGAATTCAGGCCTCTCTTGCCACCTAGATGCCCTGGTATGACTTGTCCTTGGTGAAGCCACAAAGCTAGGCTAAGGGCATACAAATAAAAAAGCAAAAAACAGACCTTGCCTTCAAGGAGTTTGCAATCTAATTTGGGAGACAACATATAGAAATTAGAACATACAAAATAAATACGGAACAGAACCAGAGGTCCTTGAGAACAGGAGCTTTTCTGCCTTCCTTTGTATCCCCAGCGCTTAGCAGGGAGAAGATGCTCTGGACCTTTCCCAGTCACCAATGGAGTGAAGCAAGGCTGTGTGCTTGCTACCATACTTTTTTTATCATGATATTTTCATCAATGTTGCCAGATAGCAAGGACAAAAAACAGCATCAAGGTCAGCTACCAAACTGATGGTAAATTGTTTAACTTGATAAAGCTACAAGCTAAATGTACCTGGCACATTTCAGGGACTTGTTGATTGATGGGTAACCCCATGAGGATTTTGTCTTCCTAAGATGGCACCAAATATCTAGAAGAAAGCCTCCCACAAACTGAGTGAACTATTTGCGTTGGGGGACACAGAAAAAAGTTGTACAGGAGAGATGGGTCAAATATGCCTGGCTAAAGAGAATACTCATATTGATGAGATCACAGAGTCACTGCAATGTATTAGCACATTATTCAAGGTCTATTGTTCTTAGTAAAGGTAAACATATTGTATTCAATCGATCAAGGTGCGGCCTTCCACTCCTGCGTACCATCAGCCAGAAACTATGGGTCTTGAATATTTTGACAGTCTTGGACATTCTGTGTTGGCGGCTTCCCCAGTAACACATCATGCACAGACATATTTTACTTCCCACCCACTCTCTTTAATTGCCTGGAGTAGAAACATCGAGTTTAGAAGCTGAAAAGGAGAGAAAAAATCATCTTGCTCAGCCCCCTCATTTTACAGGGGAAGATACTGAGGCTTAAGGTCACACAGCTCATTAGTGAGAGCACTGGGAGTAGAATCCAGGTCTAATTTCTAGTCATTTAGGTTTGATCTTACAACACAGAGGGAAACAGTAAAAGAAACTAGCCGATGAGTTCAAATTAACAAGCCCAGACAAATTGTATCCCAGGGTACTGAAAGAAGGGGCAGATATGATTGCTGAGTCACTGTCTGTGACTATCTTTGAAAGGTCAGAGAATGAGAAAGGTACCAAGGGGCTGGAGAAAGGCAAATGCTGTCCTGACTTTTTCAAAAAAAGTATCAAGGAATACTAAATTAGAATTGGAAGAGTCATTTGAGGTCACCTAGCTTGAGCTTCTCATTTTAAAGGGGAGGAAACTGAGACCCAGGAAACATGTGACTTGCCCAAAATCTCACAGATGAACAACAGAAAGAGGATTTGAACCCAAGACTTTTCATTCTAGACCTAGTGTTTGTTCTCTTGTGTCATGCAGTAGAATACGAATGATAAAACTATTAAAGTAAATTTGCTGCCTGGGAAAATTCTAAAGTCTTATTATTGAAGTGATGGTGAGCAAACATCTTAAGAAGGAAAACCAACATGGCTTCACCAAGGACAAGTCACACCAGGGCATCTAGGTGGCATGCTGGATAGAGAAGCGACCCTGAAGTCATTAGGACCTGAATTCAAATCTGACCTCAGAAACTCATTATCTGTGTGACCCTGGGCAAGTCATTTAACCCTGACTGCCCCCCCCAAAAACAAAAAAACAAAAGAAACAGGTCATACCAAGGTCCTAGGCTAATCAAGGGGATTCCATAGTCAAATTTTATCTAGATTCAGCAAAATATTTCACAAAGTCTCAGGTGCTAGCCTTCTGGTAAAGATGAAGGGATGGGGGCTGATATCTGAATCACTTTCCCTCTGCATTTGTGACTCCTTGATTTCTTGGATTCCTTCAAGTCTTAGCTAAAATCCTACATTCTGCAGGAAATCCTGCCTTCAAGGAGTTTACAATCTAATTTGCTTTTCTGCATTGCTAGTACCTACGGGTCAGTCAGTCAATCAATTAGCATTTATTACGACCCTGCAAATGTTCAAGGTACTGTACTAAGCATGCATGATAGAAAGAAAGGCAAAAAACAGTTCTTGCTCTCAAGAGTTTATAATCTAATGGAAAAACGGTGCCTGAGACATTGTAGGCACTTAATAAATGCTTGTTGACTTGACTAGCTAATAATATCACTTAGTGAAGCCAAATGGCCAAATCCAAAGAGAAGTCCATGACAATCTCTGGTGGAGGATCCCAGGGATCTGAGCTTGCACCTACACTGCTTACCATTTTTATCAGTGATTTAGACAAATGCAAAGACATCACGCTCATAAGATGCAGAAATAATTCAAAGCCAGGAAGAAGAACTGGATGAAGGAGTCAGAACCCCAAAAGCTCTTCCTAGTCTTCTCATTAAACCAAATCCAATAAGACTATAAATGGCCTCTGAGGTTTCTTCCAGCTCTCAGTCTAGGCTCCCAAGATGAAAGTCATAGTTTTAAATGTCAAGTCTTACATTTTGCTTCAAAGAATCAACTTCCCAAGTACAAGAAAGAAACTTGGCTTGAGAGTAGTTCATCTGGAAAAGAGCTGGAAGTTTTAGTAAACAGTAGATATAATAACCCCAAAAGTCAACTTAATCTTGGGCTACATGAAGAGGTGATCATCTCTGACCTGGTCTAACCACACAACTGGGACTGTATTTAGTTCTGGGTATTTAGACAAATGCATTTTTTAAGAAGGGCATTGATAAGCTTGATAGTATTCAGAGGTGAATAACCAGGTTGGTGAAGTTTATGGCATATGAGGTTTCATTAAAGAATTTGAGGGATGGCTCGCCTAAAGAGGAAAATGATAGAATATAGTGGTTATATTCAAATATCTTAAGGGCTGTCATTTAAAAGTAGGATTAGAACTTTTTTTGGCTTGGTCCCAGAAAGCAGAATTAGGAGTCAAATGTCACATGAGAGCTTTATGAGAGAACAAACTTCCTATAATTAGAGTTATTCCACAGTGGCATGGGTTTCCTTGGAAAGTAGTGGGGGAGTCGCCCCTTCAGTGGTGATCTTCAAGCAAAGGCCTTGTGATGAATCACTCATTGAAAAGCACATTCAAGCAGTCTGGTATGGTAGACATCAGGCTGGACTTGGAAACTTGGAAACTTTGAATTCCATCTCCCAACTGTGCCAGCTCATTAAAAAGAGCTTACTCACTAAATGTCCCTAAAATTCAGTTTTTCCATCTACAAAATTTCAATCAAAACCAATAACATCTCCCTCCTTGTGAGGTTCAAATGAGAAGACAGCTAAAAGAACTCTGTAAACCACAAACACAACATAAATATCAGCAAATAATAGTTTGGCAGAAAATATCCTTGTTCATGCAAAGTCTGGATTAGCCAGACTTTGAGGGCTCTGACAACACCTGCCATGATCCTATGGAGTTGGAAAAGGAGAGAGAAATTTGAAGGATCCAGATGAAATGGCTCCTCAATTTCATTTCCTCCATTTCTGTCATGACTCATCCTTTGCCAGATTCCTCTGTGCAACCGCTAGAAAATTTTCTCTGTTCCTCCAAACACCAGACTTCTCCCATCATCACCCAGTTCTCCCCACTTCCTCCTACTTCCATCCCACAGCTTCTCTAATCTCATTCCGCAACTTTTTTGTTTAATCTGATTAGTCCCTTCCCCCAATAAAACACACACCAGGACTAGAGATCTTTTTTCCCCTTTCCCAGATTTATTTAAATGAGAAATTGAGGATAGAGATAAGCTTTCCCCTACAGAGGAACTCTGGAAGGCTGAATAAGCCTTTTAATTCCCTTATCTCTAGCTCTCCTATATGTTTAATCTCTCTCTACTTCATTGAATATGATGAGACTTAATGTTGGAGAATAAATGGGATATTGGAAAATAAATCACCCCACAGTCAATGCTCACTTGTCCATGGAGCCGTAAGGAGGATGAAGCAACCAGAACTTTATCCCAGGATGCCAAAATTTAGAGGATGCTGATAGTGTTTTTACACCTTCATCCAGGTTCCCAAAGCTGTTTCCCTCCTCCAACAGCCAGAAGTACTGAAACTTCCAAAATATTTCCCCACGAGGATCCTCAAGCCTTGGGGTTCTCCTCTGAAGTCTCTCTTACATCTAGCCTATAGAACATTTTGTGATGCTTGTCTTAGATCCCAGAACTGATTATCCATGCTAATTAGTGCCTGAAATTTACCAGTCATCCCCAAACTTCACTTAAAAAAAAAAACTTCAACCTCCCCTAAGGATAAATCTCCTAAAATCAAGGGGAAAAGAATTTTAATCTTATATTTTTAACTTGTTCCTACCTATCTTCTGGTGATGTTTCTAATGGATAGTGAGAAGCTCTCTTAAGGAATAGCAATAGAGATCTTCCATATCCAATCTTTTCATTTTACAGATGAGAAAACTAGCATGTTGAAGGGCTAGTTAATAACAGAGTTGGGACTAGAGCCCAGGAATCTTAGTTTGAGCAAGGAAAAGAATAAACCAACTGCATCAGCATCTCCTAAATGTGCAGTGTTTTTACAACAATTCTATTCTGAAGTCCCTGACTCTAAAATGATACCAGCTGGATACCAAATAAAACATAAATAATGATGCTAGCAAACATTTATGTTGCATTTGAAGGCTTACAAAGTTCTTTACAATATCATCTTACTCTTAGTCTCATACAACCACCCTAATAGGTAGGTGCTATAACTATCCCCATTTTACAGATGAAGAAACCAAGGCAGGCAGAGGTTAAGTGACTTGCCCACACTCACACAGCTAGGAAGTGTCTGGAGCTGGATTTGATCTTAGATCTTCCTGACTCCTGGTCAAGTACTCTATCCAGAGCACTACCTAGCTGCCTCTTCCCATTCTTCTTATGGCCTATACCCCACTCCACACAATCCATGTGTTCTCCAGGAACCATTTCCTATGCTAAAATACAAGGTGGTCTAGTGGACAGAGTGCTGATCTTGGAGTGAGGAAAACCTGGGTTCAAATCCAGCTTTGGTCATTTATTGACTATATAATACTGGGCAAGTCACTTGAGCTTTCTGAGCCTCAGTTTCCGTGCCTGTGAAAGGGGCATAAAACTATTCATGGTACCTGCTTCTCAACAGTTTTTGTAAGGATCAAGTGAGAAAATGTATGTGAAGTGCTTTGAAAACTTGATAGTGCTACTTCAATGTAAGTTATTAGTAATGCCTTTGTAATAATTTCCTAGCCATTCTTGGCATGTGTCACCATTATTTTCTTGAGAAATGGCCTGTGTACTATGGAATATTAAGGCCCTGAGAAACAACAAAACAGATGCTTAAATGCACATCTCACATAGCAACAAACCCATTTCTATTACTTGTGGGCAGAAAGTTCTGCAGTTCTTTAACTGAGAGAAAAGTACTCCATCACAGGACCCCTATCCCAGTAAAATTAGTGATAGCAGACTTAGCTTTGGCCTCTTCTCTTACCTAAGACAGTCATAACTGTCTTCATGAGCTTCATGGGTGTCCTTCGGCGGCTGATGGACCCACTTGTGTGTGGAGACAAGACATTGGTTTTCCTCTTCACATACATGTAGATACGCAGGTACACCACCACCATGATGAAGAAGGCCACAAGGTTGGACACTGTCCAGAAAATGAGGTAGCTCCTGCTATAAATGGGAGCCAATGAGGAGCACGTTGAGATGTCACACAGGCAGTTCCAGCCAAGTGTGGGAACCGCCCCCATGAATATGGCAATAGCCCAGATAAGTAGGATTAGCAGTGTCACCCTCTTCTTGGTCAGATTGCTATGCACTCTCATTCTCATGATGGACATGTGCCTCTCCACTGCAATGACCAGCAGATTAGTTAGAGAGGCAGTCAAGCTGGTGTCCAGGAGCCCCTGGCGCAGAAACCAACGGTTGACGGTCAATGTTTTGGAGACAGGACCAGTGTTGAACATGAGGAACACATAGGCAATGCCAGCAAAGAAGTCTGCGGCAGCAAGGTTAGCCAGCAGGTAGTAGAAGGGGAAATGAAACTTTCTGTTCTTGACCACAGCTGCTATGACCAGAGAATTAGAAATAAAGATAAACAGGCAGAAGAAGGTTCCAAAGCAGAGGACAATCACAAGCTTGGTCCCTGTCCATTCATCTGCAGTATCAGTGTTGCTCATGTTATAGAAAAAGTCCATGCGTTTATCATAGTGACACTCGTTCATTATGGAAGTGGGCTGAAGAGCCTAGGAAGGAAAACAAAGCAAAAAAAACTTGAACATATCAGTATGGAAAAATGGATAAATGAATGAACATATTAAAAAGCATTTTATGAAACATTTTGTGCAAAGGAGGATACAAACAGAAAAGTAAGATTAGATTGTAAGCTCCTTGAGGGCAGGGACTCTTTTGCCTCTTTTTGTATGCATCACAATAAGCGTGTAACAAATGTTTCTTGTTTGACATCCCAGAGATCATCCCTGCTCTCAAGGAGCTCACATTCTAATAGGGAGAGTATATTTCAACTCTATATCAGATGGAAAGGTCTAGTGGTCAGTCAATCAAAAAATTCGTATTAAATACCTACTGTGTGCCAGGGAAAGGTCTACCCTGGCAATTTATGTGCCTTTGGATAAAGGGAGAGATGCTAACCTTCTGTGATTCTACTGATAAGTGCAATGAATAAACTCAAGTTACAATGACTTTGAGCAGGAATTAAGGAGAGCCAAAGATTATTGCAGATGGCAACTGCCGCTATCAAATTAAAAGATGCTTGCTCCTTGGAAGGAAAGGTATGGCAAATCTGGACAGCATACTAAAAGACAGAGTTATCACCGTGCCTACAAAGCTCTACATAGTCAAAGACATGGTTCTTCCAGTAGTAACTGTGGCTGTGAGAGTTGGATTATAAGGAAAGCCAGGCACCACAGAACCAATGCTTTGGAACTGTGGTACTGGAAAAGACTTTTAAGAGTTCCTTGGGCAGCAAGGAGATCGAACCAATCAATACTAAAAGAAATTAATTTAGACTATTCAATGGAAGGTCAAATACTTGAGCTTAAATACTCTGACAACATAATGAGAAGATGAGACTGTTGGAAAAGGTTGAAAGCAAAGGAAAAGGGAATGGAAGTAGATGAAATGGATAGACAGTATCATGCAAACAATGAATGTGAGATTTCACAGACTTCAATAGATAGTTCCAGGGTGGCTAGGTGGCACAGTGAATAGAGCACTGGCTCTGGAGTCAGGAGGACCTGAGTTCAAATCTGGCCTCAGATACTTAACCCCCCCCCCAAAAAAAAAACCTAGCTGTGTGACTGTGGGCAAGTCACTTAACCCCTACTGCTCTCCAAAAAAGAAAAAAAGGTAAAAAAAGGCAAAAGCAAAATTAAAAGAAACTGGGCTGAAAGAAGCTTGTTTTCAAATGTATCTTAGCATTTAAGCTATGGTCCTTAGAATTTTTAATTACATGATGGAATAAAATCTCAATGTTTTTCCGTTTCCTTAATCTTCAAACCTAACTATCCCCATAAGAAACAAAACCTCAACACCTTTGAAAGCATGTTTCAGTAAAAATGTACAGGGAGTTTTACAGTAGTGTCTGGTTACAGAGCCTTTAACAATAAGAACAAGAATATTATTAATAACTGACAGGATATAGCATGCCCCAAAAGCCTTAGGGAAATTTTCAGTTCTCAAAGCTTCAAACCTGAGGCCTTTAGAACACCATAGATATATACATGTGAATGTATCTGTGTAGACATAGTGTATGTACACATCTATAAACATATAGATAGACATATGCACACACTCCAAAACTGTGGGGACACTATAGATGTGTGTCTATATGTATAAAAGCAGACTGACAAAACATTATCTCATTTCGGCATTTCAGCACACAGGTTTCCCCCTGGGGGTAGGGAGGGAAGAGTATTTTTTTAGGCTAACATTTATCAATTATTCAAAAAACAAAGGATGCCATTTTTACTCACCAAACTAAAGAAACTAAAACAATTAAGCTCAATTGTTTAATTAAAAACTAAACTTTCCATGAAAAGTACAAAAGGAGTTACAAAACACCAAAATTTTTGAGATGGGGTGGCTAGGTGGCACAGTGAATAGAGCAACAACCCTGGAGTCAGGAGGACTTGAGTTCAAATGACCTTGGGCAAGTCACTTAACTCTAATTGCCCTGCCTTCCCCCCTCCAAAAACAGCCAAAAAATTCAACGTTTTTTTTGAGACATTAGGTGCACCTAGGAACACCCAGGACACCCAGTACTTATGCCTGTGTTTCCACCGCTTCCCTCTGTTTGGGCAGATGACATTATTCATCATCTTCCCCCATACTCCTTTATGTTTTGCAAGAGATCACACACCCTAAAAAGTGTTGATCTTGGCTTTGATGTTCCTCTACTTGGCAAGGTGAAGCATTTGCTGACTGCAGCGATTTCTGGGCTCTTTCCGCTCCTGCGTTGTGGCATTTGTTTTATAATGGTTATACTCTCAAAGAGACGGCAATAATCAAAAGTCTATGTTTTTGCTTTTAACAATTTGCTGTTTGTCACAGTCTACAGGTTATTTAAATAGGTCAGGTTGGAGCTATTGAAAGTGCAGGCTGTGACTTATCATCATTATACTTTCTTCTAATTTGATGTTAATTTTGACCTTTGTTCTAACCAGCCAGTGATCTGACTGCACATAGACAGACGTTCTGACAACTCCCACATGAATACACAGTTATTTCTGGTCTGTTAAGATATGGTCACTTTTAGTGGGGGGGGGG
>CM053593.1:35237534-35337880 GCA_028646575.1 Pseudocheirus occidentalis | reverse complement strand
AAGAAAGAAAGAAAGAAAGAAAGAAAGAAAGAAAGAAAGAAAGAAAGAAAGAAAGAAAGAAAGAAAGAAAGAAAGAAAGGAAGCAAGAAAGGAAGAAAGAAAGAAAGAAAGGAAGCAAGAAAGGAAGAAAGAAAGAAAGAAAGAAAGAAAGAAAGAAAGAAAGAAAGAAAGAAAGAAAGGAAGGAAGGAAGAAAGGAAGAAAGAAAGAAAGAAAGAAAGAAAGAAAGAAAGAAAGAAAGAAAGAAAGAAAGAAAGAAAGAAAGAAAGAAAGAAAGAAAGATCTGGTAACTGTAAAACATCATTATAAAGGAAGTAAAATGAATAAAGGAAATGACCCAGACTTCTCATTTTTCCTTCATGTTCTACTCTGTTGGATGCCAAACATGTTTGTTAGAGTACTAAGTAAATATTAACAATAATGACTGGCTTTGTTCACCCCCAAATTTTCAAGGCAGAGAGTATCCATAGAATCAGTCATTTATGACAAATAAATGACTTTGGGTGTATACAGACCTCTTTCCCCAACTATACCGAAAACATTTTAAGAGCTTTTTTATGTGTGTGTGAGACTTAAAAGACAATGAAATCCCTCCATTGAGAGTGAAGTGTTTGTTAAGCCCTTTCAAACTTAAGCACAAATCCAAAACTTAGAACATGTTCCCTAAGAAAGAAGATGAAAATGGTCACAATGACAATGAAAAGGTATCAACAGAATGATCTGAGAATTAAATTATCTACTACTACTACTCATATGCTAAATAATTTTCATTATAGTTAGCAAAATGTATATAAAAATACAAATTTATCGTAAATAAATAATTACATATTCATACTTGTGAATATGTAATCTATAAAGTTATTGTTTATAAATTTAAATTTATGCAAATGTTTGTTAAAATATATAACTCTCATTATAGGTAGCATTTAACATGTATATAAAAACATAAATTTATTTTAAGTATACAAATTTACATATAATTATATATCTATAAATATATAATTGCCATAAATATAATTTTATAATTTATATTATATAAACATTGGTAGAAATACATAAAACTCATTATATTTAGCATTTAGCACTTCTATACTTATCAGTTTATTTAAACACAGGTTTACATACAGCTATATATTTATAAATACATAATTTAAATAAATATATTTGGTTGATATACTTTAAATTTTTATTTATGTAAACATTTAAATAAGTATATTAATAACACTTATATTTAACATTTATATAACTATATAAATTTATTGTAAATGCACAAGTCATATATTATCATGTATTTATAAATATACAAATTATATAAATTTACATAAACATTTCTATACAGGGTACTTAGGTGGTGCAGTGAATAGAGTACTGGGTCTGATATCAGGAAGATGAGTACCCGAGTTCAAATCTGCCCTCAAACACTAGCTGTATGACCCTGGGCAAGTCACTTCATCCTCACTTTCACTATTTTACAGATAAGCTGGAGAATGAAATGGCAAATCGCTACATTATCTCTACCAAGAAAACCCCAAATGGGTCATGAAGAGTCAGACATGACTGAAAAACAACAAAATAAAACTTTTCAAAACATTTCTATAAATATGCAAATAACTTATAGTTAGTATTTAGCATTTATGTAACTATAAATTTATTTTAAATATGCTATGTAAGCATATATTCATAAATACACAAGAGATATAAATACACTTTTATATAATTGAAATTTATATTTATATTAATAAATAAATAGTTCTCATTATGACCTGTGTATAGCACCTACCCCACAGGGTTGTTTGTGAGGATTAGGATTGTAAACAATTGGCCAACCATAAAGCATTGTTAAATGCTAGTTATTATCATTAATTGTAAAATTTTTTGGTTCTATTTAATTTCTAAATATTGTGTGCCTCTATATAATATTAAAAGATACCAAAAAACCATTTTTACTAAAATACATTTTTTAAAAATTTTTTATTAAAATTGAGCCATATATTGCTCAGATTTAGGGGAAGTTCAGAGACAGTGAAAGTTGGCAAACTTGAATCATGCCAATTGCTAAATTTTCTTTTTTTTTTTTAAGATACTGAAAGACTCAGAAAGTTTGACCAGACTAATCCAGTGCCTACTAAAGCTGCTAAAGACGCAGGGTGTTACCAGAATGTCAAAGCTGGGCAATTAAAGACTTCATAAAATGATGGTTTAGAAAGTCTATATATGGTGCCCAAATGAAAGCTGCATGAGCAAAGCCTTCATTTAGACTCTCCCAGAACATGGTTCTCTAAGAAAACACCAGACTAGCCTGTAATGTGGAAACAATTATCAAAATGAAGCCCTTTGCAAACCACTTGACTGACTTTTATATCCAGCTATATTCTGCAAGACAACATGCCCTCATGCTCTCGACAGGCACCCTTTTCTCTTCTGCCTAACAGAAAGGTTGGTGTATCTTTGCAAGAAAATTTCTATTTAATTCACCAATCTCTCAATTAACGACTCCATGTACCAACTCTGAGCAAGACCATACCTGCTCTCTAGCTTATTATCTGATTGGCTAGGGAGAAGAGATTTAAAAAATACAAACATACAGCAATATTTAAGTGTAACCTGAACAAAAAGCAAAGTGACAGAAGACAACCTCAAGACACATTTCCCCAACCAATTGATCTCATCACCCTCCTACCCAAATATATTTGTTTGGAAACATACATCTCTAGCAGGAAAGGCAAGAGCAAGGCCTCTCTCTGACACTGGAATGAAAGGATTGGAGGTTTCTGAGCCTGTTAACATGATGGCCAACTGAGCACTTAGACCTGTGTTAACCTTGTAAATTCCCAATTTTCTATCTGGGTGGTACACCAACCAGGAGATTTAGCATTCTAATCTCCCACAAATTAAGTCGAAATTTGAAAAGGCCCAGAATTGTTTGGACCAAATGTTACATATAACCCAAGACAGACACATAGGAGTAGTCAATTAATTAACAAATATTTATTAAAGGTCTATGTACCAGGCATTAGTTCTCAGGGCTGAAGATGCAAAGACAAAAGGAAATCAGCCTCTCACACCTCTGCTTTGACAGAAATGATCTTAATAACCAATGATTTAGGGATATTCAGAGTTGTCCCCTCTTTCTAAAATCCTCGTTTTATAAGTACAGTTTCTTAAAGGACATTATTGATAATGAGATTGGACTAGTTTTCTTGTTCGGACTCCACCCAGGTGGAGAAGTCATTGGGCTCTACTCAGGTGAGGATAAATTCTTTGAATAGATTGTCTAAGTCTAAGAGTAACTTAGAATTAAATGATATAATCAAAGCTCATTTGAATAGACCCAGCCCCTCAGAGTAATATTCATTCTCTCATTAACTGTTAACCAACCAAGGTGAATTGCTATTCTCAGGACCACCCTTCTTCCAATGGGCTGCCATGAGACTGCCGCCATGATTGTCTTTGGTCAGAGAGAGAGGTGGCCAAATGATCATCTTTTTATTAATAAAAATACTGGCATTAAGAAAATGATTAATGTATCCAGAAATTATGTCTCTCAGACCTACTTAAAGGCCACAGCTTCTGACTTTCTGGACTTTGCTCTTCTTCCTCAGCTGTGGTGTTGCCCTGGAACTTTCCTCATCCTGCTTCATCTAGCCTCCAGCATGGCCTTCTCACTCTTGAACATCCCTCTGCCATGTTGGCCCTCTTCTCTCACTGGCCAGCTCCTCTTCAGGTCTCTATTTGGGAGATCGGACCAATCTAGACAACCTTCATTCCTCTCCTTTCTCTGCTTCTGATTTTCTGGGTTTTCATTCCCCTCCCCCTCTTTAGCATCTTCCCCTGTTAGAATGTAAGCTTAGTGTGGTACTTGGCACACAATAAACTCTTAACTGCTGCTTGTTCCTTTGTCCTGCCCTCAAGGAAACAGTGGCAAGAGAGATTCAAGAAGCAAACTGTGATATCTTCCTGGGTCCCTTGACTAGGGGCCAGACACTGCTAATCACTGGGGATACAAACAGAAGCAAAAAGAAATATAGTCCCTGCCCTCAAAGAGCTTACATTCTAACAGGAGAGGATAATACATAAAAAGGAGCTGAAAGGTGGGAGGAAAAGAGAGGAGAAAAGTCCAAAAAAGTAAAAGAAAGAGGAGAAGGAGAGCAAGAAGGAAGAGAATCAGAGAAGAAATGGGGAAAGAGAAAGAAAGGGAGAAGAGAAAAGAGAAGAGGAGGAGGAAGGTGAGAAAAGAAGGGAAGGAAGACCTGCTTCCCAGGGCTGTTGTGAGAATCAAGTGAGATCACATTTGTCAGTCTCTTAGCACAGTGCCTGGCACATGGGGGCATTATATAAATACCAGTCATTATTGTTACTATTTATTATTAATACTACATTCCAAGGACTGGAATAAAAAGGGTAGGCGGCCTTTTGTCTTTCCCTGACTTCTCTTCCCTGCTCCCACCTCCCTGATTCCAAACAAGACGGAACATTTGTATGTCATATAAATAAGAGAGGGGAGGCCTTTGCTAAACTAAGCTAATGAAAAAGAGAAGAAAGAAGGGAAGAAGAAAGATGAATGAGGCAAGGGAAAAAGAAAGCCCATACCTACAATAAAGCTAGAAGAGGAAGTTTTTGAGTTCAATCCCCTTCATCTCTTAGAAGTGAGCCCAAAACCCCAAAAGTCAAGTGACTTGTCTACAGCAAGGAAGCAGCAAAAATGGGTTGTGAACTCAGGTCCTCTGCATTTAGGTCCTTATAGCACCACGCCCCCTCTTGGGAAAGAAAGAGGATGTGCAGAAAGAAAATGGAGAAGAGATGAGGGAAGCAAAAGCAAAGAAGGGGGAAATGATAAGGGGATTAATCTAGGTCTGTAGATAGACAGGGTGTCCCAGAAGTCTTCTTACATTATAAGTGAAATGTTAAGTTTTCAAGAACAGAAAAACTGCACTAAGACTTTTGGTACATCTTGTATTTTGGACCAATCCTTTGAATTCCTATAGGGGATTCCTGGTGAGGAAAACTATCTTCACCAGTGCAGACCAGCACCTTTTCTACCAGTTGATCCAGATTAATTGGGAAATGTTTCATAAAAATCAACATACAATAAAAACATAGATAATGTTAACTTGTGACTTTCTAAGTCAACTTGGGCCCACAGGCATCTGTTTCTATTTGAGTTTCATACCACTGCTCTAGGGCACTGAGATAGTAAGTGACCTGACCAGAGTCACACAACCATTATGTGAGAAAGGCAGGACTTCTGAGGTGTGAGACCACCTCTCTTGTCACTATCCCCAAGCTGACTTTCATTCGTGTAACCTTGAACCACAACAGCTGATTTCTGAGTCCAGGGATGAGATCTGACAAAGGTTCTCTGCATGAGCAATGACCTCTTCAGATTTACTATCTTAAAGAGTATTTCCTTCAGTGTGGCCCAACCACAATTATATGAAGGGTTATCTTTAGAGGGTTACTCATAACATTCGTTTGCTCAGAGAACTATTGAGCACAAGGTGCTTCTGTAAGAATCATAGAAAAAAGATTTAGGGGTGAAGGGCAAGAAGGGATTATTGACCATGCTAAGCATTTTGAAACTCTGAAATCAATTCATTAATCACACACACACACACACACACACACACACACACACACTTCAAAAAGAATTCTAAATTTTAATCTTTGCTGGTAGTAAAAACAAAAATGGAGATGTAGTTGAATTGAAATGGGTGCTATAATATTAAAATGCTAAATAAATTTTCCCTCCTTATATGTAAATGGGATGATGAGACCATTGATTTAGAGCTTCAAGGGACTTTGGTACAATCTTTTCATTTAACAGATGAAGAAACTGAGGCAGAAGAATTAAGTAAATTATCAGAGGTGGTAAATGACAAGGGTTGGTGGTGTGCCCAGGTTCTATGCCTTTGTCTAAAAGCAAGGCTCTTTTCATCCTGTCTTCTAAGTTTGACAGAATACTCAAAATTTCTATTGCCTTTGTATAAAGCTAACATTTATGAGGGGGGGAAAGGCAATATTTATTACTCCTGGTACATTAAGAAGCAAATTAACTTCTGATTTCTAAGAAGCAAGACCCTTCCTTAAAAAGTTAGATTCCCTAATTTGCAGCAGACCAGATAGATGAGGGTCAGTCTTATGGGTATGCTATAATGGATACATTTAAGATCCTGAAGGATCCTATAATCCTATAATCCTAACTTGCTCTTCTGTTCAATGTAGGCTAACAAGGTCTTCCTGGCAGACCAATAGGCTTTGGTCCCATTAGTAGAAGATATGGACTTGCTGACAAAAGATAGCAAAATGGTGCTATGGTGAGTACATAAGGAAGAAGGAAGAAAACCAAAAGACTAGTAGAATTTCAAAACTGGATTCCATCTTCCCTCCCTCAGCAGATCTTTGATCTCATTTGTGCAGAGAGGCCCTCTACCAAGACAGAAGGCAATCCCTCCACACCTTGTTCATTCTGAATGATTCTTACCCAAATCTTTCTGTAAATCCTCCATAGATGATCCACCCAGCACATTGGGGCATTATGGATAGCAGCGCAGGCTTCAGGCTAACCACCTGTGACTGTCCCTCACCTTTGCTCCATGATCAGCCCACCTCCTTTTCTACTCTGTGTTCCCTTTCATGTCTCATACTATTTCTCATGGACACAGTGTTGATGATACTCAACTTACACCCACTCAGTGCTCTTTGAATCACCCATAAACAACCCAAATTTGAGTAAACTTTAAAAAAATATTTTGAAGAATCTTAATATAAAAAGGAAGTGTAAATATTTTCCTCATCTTTCACCAGTAGAAGAGAAGCCTTTGCTGGTGGAAACACAATCTGTTAAAGAGAGCCAGACGTGACTTTCTGCAGCAGCCATACTGCTTCCCTGAGGGTTTAATAGCTGATGAGTTCTTCAACCATATTCGAGAGAAATCGTACCACAGACATGGGCTATCCATGTAAAAATGTCTCTTTTCCATAAAGACTGGGAAGATGTGCAGAAAGTAACAGTATGCATGCCACCGCTTAAATACCAACAAATGTTTAATAAACAATTATAAACAAATGCTTTGTCCCCTAGATGTTACTGAGTTTACTAAAGAATGTCTTTAGCCACAGTTTTATTTTGGGTCCCGAAACAAGATTTCTTCCATACTGTCCCTCCCTCTCATCAGTGTGGAAAATCCAACTCCTGATGAAAACCAGAAAATCCATAACTTAGAATCTTTAATAGCTGCCCAGAGCACTGAGGAGACAAATAGTTTGTCTGTGGTCACACAGTCAATAGAATGTTTCAAATGGAAGGCCTGAGCCCAAGCCTTCCTGATGCTAAGGCCAGGTTTCTATCCGTTGCCCCATACTGCCTCCCTCTAACCATACTATGAGACTAGAAAACATACAAAAAACAAGTAATAAACGGGTATTAGACCTTTTGCCAATTTTCTGGTTAATTTTGCCCAGATGTAGCAAGGGTGTCTTTTACATACGCATGGCCTCCCTTGCCTCCAGTAAAAAAAGAAAGGGGAAATAAGCATATAAATCCTATTTTCTTTATTGCTTATGAGACTGTAACATCCCCTATTTCCTTGGTGGTGAATGATTGACTCCCATCAGAGAAAGGATGCACCAACATGTTTAAAATTGGATGTCCCTGTCACATGATGTAGGCAGACTGTGGGTCATATTTCTGCAGTACTGTCTACCAAATAACCTTTAGACATCTGTCGTGTATCTGTGCCTCTGGGGTTTATGGAGCTCTGAAAAAGTCTTTCCACTGAATTCCAAGGAATGACTAAGTTAGGTAGTATGTGAGCTGAGAGAGAAAAGACATGTTCCCCTCCCTGATCAGAGAAACTTTGTCTATCTAAAGAAACATTCTGTTTGAACTAAACATTACCATTTTTATTCATTGCCAAAGATGGAGAGGGGAGGGGAAGAAGGAAGAGAGAGATAGAGAAAGAGAGAAAGGGAAAGAAAAAGAAAGAAAGAAAGAAAGAAAGAAAGAAAGAAAGAAAGAAAGAAAGAAAGAAAGAAAGAAAGAAAGAAAAACAAAAAAGAAGAGAAAAGAGAAGAAAGATTTTATTTCTAACTGGCAAAAAGTGGGTTTTTTTGTTTGTTGATGGTTTGGGTTTTTTTTAATTCATTCAGTTTTCCTTATGTACTTACATAATGCTTTAAGGTTTAAAAAAATACTTTTTTGTACATTATCTCATGTATACTCACAGCAATTCTGTGACATGGGTCAAAGTATTCTTACCCCCTTTTTACAGACTGAGGTTCAATGACTTGCCTGTGATCACACAGGGAAGAAGCCTCAGAGGTGGGGTCTGGACTCGCAACTCCCTAGTTCAGGACCCAGCACACCATAACCTACACCATCTAACCTCTTGGAAGCCTTCTTTGGCATAGAAGTTGTTATAGGTTCTTGGAGGGTAGGCCAGAGAAGAAGCAATTCCCATGATGCCTAACAAGCTTGAAAAGATGCCAGCTCTGGATCCAGCCATGGATTCTCCACTGACAAAGGCAACCACTCCATATTCCCCATCAATCTAATGCTTTACATGTATTATTTCATGTGACCCTCTCAACAACTCTCTGAGGCAGGTACTACCAGCCCCACTCTACACATGAGGAAAATGAGGCTTGGGGGTTAAGTAAGTTCTCAATAGTCACATGCCACTTGGGGAGAAAGATCTAAACTCAGAGCTTTCCAACTCTTGGCCCAGTACTCACTCCATCTACTACACCAAGTTGCTTGTCATAGGAAGAGCTTACATATAGGTATTAATTCAAGGTTCACAAAGTGTTTCATTTGCAAGATAGCGGTCAGTGAACCCCCACCGTACTAAGCCCTGGGGATACAAAGAAATGCAAAAAAATGTATCTGGCTCTTCATTTCTTAAACTCAAATGGTGGAGACAACGTACCAACAACTATGTACAAACAAGATAAAGACAAAGTCAATGGGGATAGTCTGAAATGGAAGGCACTGAAGAGGAAAGACAGCTAGCTCATAGAAGGTGGAATTTTAGCTGAGACTGGAAGGAAGCCAGGAGTGAGAGATGAGGAAGGGGAACAAATATTCCAGGCACAGGGATGGGAGTGGGGAGGAGCTAGAGAAAATGTTCAGATCTGAGCTCAGAAACCATCTAGGCCAGTGGTTCTCAACCTTACTAATGCCTCGACCATTTAATAATCACATGTGGGTGTGTCTGCATGTGGGTGGACCTGCCTGGAGACAGGGGAGCAATGCCTCAGTTCCTTAGACCATCAGAAATATGTATTTTAGGTGACCCCTGTGAAAGGGTCATGGGACCCCCAAAGGGTTGCAACCCACAGGTTGAGAACTGCTGCTCTAAGGCCTACAAAGCATTTTACAAATCTTAACTCACCACCACCTTACTCTGGGTCCAGTAAACAAATCAATTGATTTCCCTATAGATCAACCATCTCTGCTGAAATAGGAGTTCTTAACCTGGAGTCCATGAAATTAAAAAAAAATTGTAAGTATTTCTCAATATAATTTATTTCCTTTGTGGTGCTACATGTTTTATTTTATGTATTTTTTTAAAGACTGATTTCTCTGTCTCACCCAATAGTCACAGACCTGGGCAGGGTCATCCCTCCTTACTTGGCCTCTTGGGCCTCCCAGCATTTGCCATTATTGGTGCTAGACTTAGTGCAGTAACTAAGTGAAGCAACTACTGCAACTACTTAGTACCCAATCACCTCTAGTCCTACTAAAACACAGAACTCCCAAGCTCACGCAATCTATCAGCCTCAGCCTTCCCAAATTGCAGGTTTGCACCGTCATGTCCAACTTTGTCATATGGTATTCTGAGAAAAAGTCCACATCAAACTGAAAAGGGATCTAGGATATAAAAAAAAAGTCAAAGAACTATTGCCCTGAACCAAAAATCTCTCCCCTGGCTGCCACTCCATTAGATGTATTGTCTTCCTCAAAGTAATGGAAGTTCCATGAGGTCAGGGACATCTCTAACCCTTAGTATACTGCCTGGCACAGAGTAAACACTCCAAGTTTTAGCATTCATTCATTCATGCAGGAAGGTACTTTAATAGGGCTGGTGCTGATTCTGGTAAAAGTGATGGGTTTATCAGTACATTCTACTCCACATGTCCTCCTCCTCCTCCTCCCAGTTTTGAGAAAGAAGTGGATTTTTTTCTCTCCACATAATTTTTCTGAAAATAATTTCCCCCATAGCAAGCTACCATTATTAACAGCCGCAGGTAAATAGTGATTGGAAGTGACTCTTTTGTGCTTTGTTGCTTTTTTGAAAAAACAGATCACACCACAATTGAGTTTAGTGTTCCTGCAGGCTCGAGTCAATGCTGAAAATAATGGTCCTGTCTTCTGGAGAGGAAAATTGTTCTCCAAAATACCCCACCTGTGGGGTGAAGCAACTACTCTGATCGACCTTTGAGGCTGGGAAGGGCACAGCTCACTGCTCCTTTTAAAACTAATGGCGTGCAGAGGGAGGTCGTGGGGTATGGTCAAAAAAAGACTGACCGGGAGCCTAGAAATCAGAATTACAGTCCCAGCAAGTCCTGCTTCCCTGCATCTCAGTTTCTCATCTGTAAAATGAGGGGGATGGACTATATAACCTCTGAGGTCCCTTCCAGCTCAATACCAATGACCTTATTATTGGTTCCCAACCATATAAAGGCTCCAAGAGGCAAGCAATATGTTCTAATGGAGAGAATGTTGGGCTTGGAGACTGACTCAGATCCTGCCTTTTTGCTATACTGAGCGCAAAATCACAGGTGAGTCACTCAAACCTGAGTCTCAATTGCCTTAGTTTCCTGACCTGCCAAATGAGGACTGAATGAGATGGTCTGCAAGACTGCTTCAGCTCTAAATCTATGAGCACAAGATCCATGTGACTGTGGGCAAGTCACTTAACCCAACTCCTTGGAGCCTTGGTTTCATCATCACAGAACAGATAATAATGCCCTAGTACTTAGCCAGAGGGGTATCATGGATGAAAGGAAATGCTTGTTGGTGGCATAAAGACTTCTATCTATTGCCTCTGACTGATAATGTTCCCGTGGCCGTGGACAAGTCTAACTGAGAAATGCCTCCAGGTAATTCTCAAAGACAGTAAGTTACATTTGGGGTGTTGACCAACTAGGCAGACTTCCCTACCCTGATGAAGTCACATCCCAAGACTATTAGGAGGCCCCAAGAGATTAGCACATGTTGCAAGAAATAACACACTTTGAAAGCTATATAAATGTCATTTATCATTAAAGCATAAGTGAAAGACATTTCCCAAGATAAGAAGAAAGGTAATCCCCTTTACCTTACCAGGTAATCACCTGGTAATCAATTACCAGGTGAACTGATAAAGTTAGCATCCCAGGAACACCGAATGCAGACTCAAGTCAATAAAGTAGAAAGATTCTAATGTGAAAGAAGCAATCTCCTTATTCCCTATGTAGCCAGGGAAGAGAACTAAGCCCAAAGAATGAAAGTTACAGGGAAACAGATTTCACTGAGAAACAAGGATGAATTTCTGAACATTCATTGGTATGCAAAAGTTTAATGGTCTGCCTTGATAATTAGAAAGCAACTTATCCCTAGCAGTGGTCGAGCAGAAATTAGAAATTGAACAAGAGATTCATGGGTTTGAATTGGGTGCTATTAAAGTCCATTCCAGCTCTCAGTATTCTATACTGACCTTCCTTGAGATTTCTAGAATGGTCTATAGCCTAGGAAAGTTGACTCCATCAGAAGAAGAAAGTGATAAATAAGTTAGACATCTGCATAAAGATGAGCTACCAACATTGTGACCTTGTGTTCTGGATTTCCTCAGAGAGGCAAGGGAAAAGGGAAGAGGAGGAGGAGAAGGAGGAAGAAGAAGAAGAAAAGGAGGAAGAAGGAGGAAGGGGAGGAGGAAGAGAAGGAGAAGGAGAAGGGGAAGAGGAAGAGGAGGGAGAAGAGGAAAGAGAAGAGGAGGGGGAGAGGAGAAAAAGAAGAATTTTTATTTTTACAAAATTTTGTAAGAGTAATATATTTTGTTATACCATTTGCCCAGGCTTTGGGGTCAAAAAATATGCTCACTATACCTATCAGCTGTATTTTCTCCCCCAACCCTCAATCAAGTGGGTTGTCTGGTCAAGAACCCTGTGCTCAGCCCTTGGGAGACAAAACAGCAGTCCAATAAGTCTACTCAACAAGCTTACAATGTGTAAAAGAGAAAATAAGGAACATATACAAATCAGTATGATAAAGATTAGGCAAAGTAAAAAGGGAAAAGCTTAATAAACTGGAGTAGAGAGAGCTCACATCCAGTTGTGGAGAATGAGAAAAAGCTTTAGAAAGAAGGCTGCACCTCGGTGAGACCTTAAATGAAGGCATATTCTTTGTTATAAGTGATGAATTTCTAGTAAAAGGGATAAAGGGGTAAACAGCATAAAAGTAAAAGCAAACATAATTTTTTTAATCCACATTTTTTTAAGAACAAATTTCCCTAAGCAACTATGGGAAGGAAGCCCATTCTAAGACTGAAAGTTCATTGTGACACAGATTTAGGGCTGGAAAGGGATCTTTGTGATTCTCCAGTCGAGGGAAAAGATGAGCAAAAACATAGAAGTGAAAAGAGCGTTGGCCAAGAGTAGGGAATGCTGATTAAGTTCAGTTTGGATAGTACATTGAATGGATGAAGGGGAATTGTGCAAGAAGAGGAGAGAGGAAGGATTATGGAAAGGCCAGATGGTAGAGGGTCTCAAGTGTCAGGTTAAAGAGCTCATGCTTTATTCAGAAGGCATTGGGGAGTCACTGAAGGTTTTTGAGTGGGGGAATACACTAATCAGAGTGGTACATTAGGAAGACTTAAGGCATAATTGTGTAGTAATAAGACAGATTTGATCATCAGTATGATGAATGGGTTGGAGTGGGGTGATTTAGTAGGCATGCCAACCAGATAGAAGGCTGTTAAAATTATTCCAGGAAGAATCTGAATTTAGATAGCTTCACAGTTGGAAGGGCTCTTAGAGCCCATCAAAACAATCCAACCTGCTCATTCTGCAGTAGAAGAGGAAACTTAGGCTCAGGAAGGGTAGAGTATTGTTCTGGGGCACAAAAAAACAAAAGCTACTTTTCAACCAATAAGATTGGAGGAAACTGGCTAGACATCAGCTGTCCTGGAAAAAATATTTGGGGACCTTAACGAATGGGAAGTTCAGCAAATTAACACTATGATGGGTAGTCATGAAAGATCTAATTTTATCTCAGGCTCCATTAAAGAGGGATAGCTTCCAAGAAGAGGGAGGTGCTATGCTTTTCACACTGGTCAGACCACATCTAGAGTATTGAGCTCAGGTGTTGGTGCCACAGTGTAAGGGGGACATTGATAAGCCATACAGTGTCCAGAGGAAGGCAACCAGGTTGGTGAATTGAAGGAGAGTTAATTTAAGGAAATGGGGATAGTTAGTCTCAGTCTTCTTTAAGCATCTGAAGGACTGGTATCTTAAAAAGGATGAAATACATTCTATTTGGTGGCAGTAGGGAGAACCAGCAGTAATGGGGGTACATTTCAAAGGGACGAATTTAGACCTGTCCAAAAGTGGAATGAGCTGCCTCCAGGGGAGGTCTTAAGCAGAGACCAGAAAACCACTTCCTGGGTTTGACTAGGGATTTCTTCCTGTATTGGTTGTACTAGATGACCACTTGAGTCCCTTCCAATTCTCCTACTCTGAATCTATGATCCTGTCAATTGACCAGCCCCTGGTCAGACAGGTAGTAAACACTGGAGGGCAGAGAGTTAAGTGGGAGAAGGAAGAATAGAAGGCTAAAGATAGATAAAAGTGATGAGGGTAGAGGAGGTGTAATGGGAATGGAAATTTGAAGATCTTCCCTGCCCCTTAATAGACCTAAGGGGGAGTTTGAAGACCTCCCCTACTTTGAAAGTAAACTCTGCCCCCTAATAGTCTGAATGTAGGTAGTCACATGGAGCTTGTAGTGGGAGGAGTTTGCTGAAGGGAAGCAGAGCCCACAGGAAGCTGGTCAGAGCCAGAGAGAGGGTGGGAGAGAGAGGAGGTTGAGGCAAGGAGACAGAAAAGTTTGTGAGTAGATAATGATTTTGTATTGGTTTGTAGGAAAACTGATGGATGCTGTGGCTCTTGGTGTTATTATGGTTTCTGAATATCTTTGGTACTATGACGGAATTGGCTTACTGGTTTGGGGATTTGGTTTTTTGCTGTCTAAATAAATGCTTCAGTTCTATCCTCTAACTGGAGAATCTGGTATGTTTTAATGATCAAATGTCACGTAATACTTATACTCGCGGTCTTTATCCTGATTGTGGGTGCTATAAATATTGCATTGGCACTACAGGAGGGGACATCTACAGGACTTGATAATTTACTGGACATGGGTTGTATTGTATAAGAGAGGGAAGAGTTGCCCTGAATGATATGACTTGGTGAACTGATCAATCAATGAGCAATTAATAAACAGCTAATTTGTGCTCCATCTACACTGTGCTAGGTGCTAGGGATACAAAAATTTTTAAATGACCCAATCTTTGCTCACTTTCAAGGTACTTGCATGACTATATGTGGAAGTGTGGGGAACAGGAGTCAGGAGTGTGAAACCAAAGATGGAGCTTGAAGCCTAATACCATTGAAAGAAACAAAAAGTCCCAAGTAATGTTGTATTTGGGAGGGAAATATGCCCCTACTTATGGGTGTCAGAATGTGCTGTCCTCCTCATGCCCGGGCAACACCAGAAACAAGAGGGCCAGAAGTTTGGCAGAGACTCTGTCTCTGTCTCTCTGTCTCTCTCTGTCTCTCTCTCTGTTTCTCTGTCTCTCTGTCTCTCTGTCTTTCTCTCTCTCTATCTCTCTCTTTCTCTCTCCCTGCATTCCTCCCTCCTAGATGAAGTCAGCTACTTAAAGCAGCATTACAGAGTGGAAAGAATGCCAAGATTGGGATGGGAGAGCCCAAATACAAATCTCATCTCCCTCAATACTTATTACCAGTCATAACCTTGAGCACTCCCTCTGGGCCTCCATTTCCACAAATATAAAAATGAGATATTTGCAGTAAATGACCTCTGAGAGTCCTTTCAGCTCCTAATCTAGGTCCCTCTAATTAGAAAAAAGCCATCATAGGAAACAGGAAAAATGGAAGGAAAGGAAAAATACAGGACACAGGGAGAGGATGAGGACAGTTTTTTTTACATGTTGAGTTTTGAGTTTTTACATGTCAAGGCCAGTGTGACATCCAGGTGGAGATTGCTTGGGAATCACATACCAAGTATAATTAGAATAGAAAAGGCTTCACCAGTTCATGCAATGACAAAATAAACACCCTCCGGTATTTAAAGTTAAAATTATAGTCCACCATGATTATATCTTATCCCGACCATTTTTTTAAGCTATAGCTTAAAGTAATACCTTAACAACCGTGTCTCGTAGTGTATAGAATCACAGAATTTCCGAGATAAAAGGGTCATCTAGACCAACCCATACCCAAATCACAAATCCTATTCACAATGTATTCATTCGGTGGTCATCCCATCTCCATTTAAACACATTCAGAAACAGGAAACTCACTCTCCATTCCGTTTTTGGAGAGCTCAAAATGTTTTCCTTATGCTCAGCCTAAATGTGCCTTGTTGCAACTTCTAAAAAGTAATTGAGTGTCTGCCTCTTAGAGTAAAGCAGACCTAATAAGTCCCTGTTCCCTATGACAACCCTTGGAGATAGCATGGTGTAACAGAGAGAATGCTAGAGGTCGAGTAGAAAGTCACTGTGTCTCAGAAGAAATTTGGTATGGGACTAGCTAGTCTCTAAAATCCTTCTAGGGCTAAATCTATGACCATTGAAATACTGAAGATTACTATTGATCTCACCCCACTGTCAAGTCTGTTCTACATCTGAGAAACAGTCCCACTCCCTTCATTCAATGATTCTTGTCAGACATGGTCTGGAATCCTTTCATCATTCTAGTAGTTATTCACCTCAGGATGCTCCAATGTGCAAAAGGCACGGCCTTCCACAGGTTACGTGGATATAAAATTGTAGGATCATAGATTTTGAGTACTAAAACGTCACCCAGACTAACTGTCTCATTTTTCAGATGAAGAAATTGAGACACAAAGAATTTAAGTGACTTAGCCAGGATTTGCATCTAAGTCATCTGGTTCCAAATCCAGGGCTCTTTCCACTGTACTACATATTATTTCTTTTGATCCCCAAAATCATCTTATGAAGTAAGAAGGGCAGGCAGCATTATACCTATTTTATAAAAGAAACCTGAGTCTGGGGGATAAGGAGAGTTTAAGTCACTGGATGAAGATTCATAGTTAGAATCAGTTAGATTCATAGGATCATAGGTGGAGAGCAGTAAGAGATTTCTGGGGCCAATGTATTCTAATCCCCTCATCATACAGCTAAAAATGTAGTTTCTGAAGATTTAATTGAGACTGAGAACTCATTAAGAACAGGGGCTCCGTTCTGGTTTGGTTTGGGGGGTTTGCCTCTTTTTTATATCCCTAGCATTTAGCATAGTTCCTGGTACACTGTAGGCACTTAATAGATGATAATTGACTGACTGGCAGAGTATTATAGCTGCTTTCTCCATAACAGTCCATGGAGGAAGTCATAATACAGGCATCTCAAACCAATACTGGAGAGATTAGGTAACTGAAGTTCAGGTTATGTGACCTGGACAGCATAACACTACTAACATCTGACCAGGACTCTCTTTAGTAAAAAGTTCAATTCACATTCTATTAAGCTGCAGCTCAAAGTGAGCAAATAAAATTCTACCCAATCATAAATAAGTAATTGGTCAAATGAAATTTGACTTCCCAAAAGTTTGCATATCTGGAAGGGACAGATTCCGATTGAAAAAATGTCTTATTCCTTAACAATTGAACCAGCGAACAGACTTTAAACAGTTTCTCCTTGACAACCAAAATGATATGCTAAGTTTTTGTAAACTGTTCGGGGGCTTTCATTCCAAATGACCCAAGAGAAAATAAAAATGGTGTAGTGGAAACCTGGGATTCTCCTTGCTAGTTCTATTGGTTTAGATATTCATGGAATTTGTGTCAGAATACAAATGACTAATTTCCTGTGTGCCGAGTTATCAGTAGGGACATAAAGTGGTAAATCTTCTCATGCCAAATCACATTGTACTGAAATGCTGGGAGTGGAGATCACACAATTGTTTAGAATTAGGTTTACACAATAGTTAGAACTTGGCTATTCTAGTCTTCTCAAATTCAGATGAAATTCACAGGCTCTCAAATAGGAATTGAGAAATCATCTAATCCAGGGTTCCTAACCTTTTTTGGATCATGGACCCCTTTGGCAGCCTCATAAAGTCTATGGACCCCTTCTCACAATAAAGTTTTTAAATGAATAAAATAAAATTGAAAGGATTACAAGGGAAACCAAAATAAAAATAAAGATGCATTTTTTTAACCAGTGTATTTACCAGTGCACATTTACAGATCCCTTGAAATGTATCTGTATTGTAGTTCGGTCACGTACAACTTTTTGTGACTCCACTGAGGGTTTTCTTGGCAAAAATACTGGAAAGGTTTGCCATGTCCTTCTCCACCTTATTTTACAGATGAGAAACTGAGGCAGAGTTAAGTGACTTGGTCAAAGTCACACAACTAGTAAGTGTCTATGGTCAGATTTGAACTCATGGAGGCGAGTTTTCATGACTCCAAACCTAGCACTCTACCCACTGTGTCACCTACCTCCCCAATGTATCTGTAGACTGTACATTAAGAAGCCTTGATCTAGTATAATCATTTCATCTTATCAATAAAGAAACAAGTTTAATTAATCAATAAGCATTGATTAAGTGCCTAATAGAAAAACACTAGAAAAGAATGACAATCCTTGTCTTCAAGGAGTTAACTTCCAACTGAGGGGGGGAGGAGGAAGAATAGATAGAAAAAGGGAAGATATACAGATAAAGACTAGACCTCTGATTTCCTGGGTATTGGGAACTCCCAAGAGGCAGACTTGGAATCAGTCACTCCTAGCATAGGAAGAGTAAGCAGTGACTAAGTGGACCTGTGATTTCACTGGCATAGAGAAGAAGCAAGCGAGGAAACTCATTCTTCCATTCAAAGTAGCCCAGTCCTTTCCATTTATAATCTTAAAAAGTTGCCTAGGGCACAGAGTGGTTAAATGACTTGCCTAGGGTCACCCAGCCAACAGGTGTCAGAGGGAATACTTGAATCCAGGTTCTCAGGTTCTCTCTCTATTTCCCTGTTCACAGTGATTCCATACAACCCAAGGATGTGTATATGTATATGCATGTACCTATACATGATACACATGTGTGGGTTTAAACATATATGTATGTGTGCATATTCATGCACACATACGCACAGTATCAAAGTTACTTTTTCTATAACAATTCTATAAAAGAAGTGGCTTAGGCAGCCCAGTCTATACTTGGAAGATTAGGGAAGAGATACTCAAAGTATCTCTCTCTCTCTCTGTCTCTCTCCCCTCTGTCTCTCTTGGTCTCTCTTTTTCCTCTGTCTCTCTCCTCTCCACTGTCTCTGTCTCTCCTCCCTCCCTTCTTCCTTCTCTCTATCGCCCTACATATTTATTTACATATGTGTGTGTATAGAGCATATATACGTTTGTGTACATACATATTATGGCTTATGTATATGTGTATATACACACATTGCATACATACAAGCATGTACACATGTGGCTCGTGTGTGCATGCATGTGTGTATGTGTGTTGTGTGTGCGTGTGTGTCATGTATGAGCCATGTGTGTATGTGTATGTGTGCACACATAGTGGGGTTATTTCAGATCAGAAGAAAGATTCCAGGTCATTAGGGTTGAAAGGGACCACAAAGGTCATCAAGCACAACTCCTTTATTCTATATATGAGGAAACTGAGGCCCAGAGAAATTTAATAACTCACCCAAGGTCACACAGGCATTAGAGGTCGGACCCTACAACTACAACTCCAGCATTCTTCTCACTGAATAGCACTTCATGCATGATGTACTGGAAAGAACACTGGATTTGGAATGAGCAGGTTTGTATTCAAGAACCAACACAATACTATATGACTTTGGGGAAGTCACAACCTCTCTGAGCTTCAGTTTTCATATCTGTCAAATATATTTATTAATATTTACATTCCCTACCTCACTAGGTTGTTGCAAGTATCAAATACAGTAAAAAAAAAAAAAATTTAAGGAATGTGCTTCGTCATGTTGGCTCATTTTACAGGTGAGGAAACTGAGGCAAGCAGGGTTAAGTGACTTACTCAGGGTCACACAACTAGTAAATGTCTTGAGGCCAGATTTGAAGTCACGAAGACTCTGAGCAAGTCACTTAATCCTGTTTGCCTCAGTTTCCTCATCTGTAAAAAGGGCCAGAGAAGGAAATAGCAAATCACTGCTGCATCTTTGCCAAGAAAATCCCAAATAAAGGAAGAGTTGGACACAACTAAAATGACCAGACCACAAATAGCAACAAAAACCTGCATCAAGGAATGGAGCTTCCACCACCAGTGATCCATTCCCATCATCAAACCTACAATACTGGACTCTCCCTCCTCCTCCCCTGCCTGACTTGTCTCCCTAAAAGTTCATTTTAGTCTTTCTTCTTCCCGAATAAGATTTTAAACTCAATTGGACCGGGGATTACGCTTTTGTGTTACTCCTAACAGTGCTAGGCACACAGCATTCAATAAATATTTGTTGATGACAGAATGAAATAATACAAATGTCTCATGGGGCTCATTATAATAGGATTTTTTTTAATTCCATTACACCAAAGCAATTTGGAAGTTACGAGAAATTTTTATAATGGGATTTTTACCAATATTCTCTTAGCTTGTCACAGGGAATGATTTTAAAATGGGGCTGGTTAATAGAAAAAAGAGGACGTTATTAAATATGAGAAGGCCACATTTTTCAGGTTGACTACAATTCCAATAGGTCTAACAGCTTTGGAAAACTATTATAATTGTAAAGTCATGAATCTGAGAACTTCACCAAACAGACCAAAGTTGACCAACCAGAAGAAGTTCAGCAAAGAACCCACAACCTCCCTCCCCATCCCCTCTGCAAGTGGCTTAATGAAAGAATACTGGATTTGCAGACAAAAGATCTGGGTTCAAATCCCTACTCTGGAACTTATTGGCTGGGTTACCTTGGAAAAACCATTTCATTATTCTGAACCACAACTGTTTTTTCAGCTGGAAAATAGGGAATTCAACACATGCCACAAACATGTACGAAGTAACTGTTAAACCCTAGGGGAAGCACGAAGTTTGGCTAAGATGCCTCCTATGCCCTCATGTAGCTCACAGTGGTAGGGGTGAAGAGACAAATGCAGTTATGTAAATATGGTTAATTAAACTACAAAGATAAGTGAATTAGAAAGGGTGGGGGGGTGCCCTATGAAGTTGTAAGGGAAAGATCATTACCAAGGAAAGGGGAATAGGGGGAATCACGGAAAACTTCATGTACAAATGTTATTTTGGTTGGATTTTAACCAATGGATAGGAGTAAAGGAAGCAAAGAGAGGGAAGGAGGACATTGCAAGTACAGGCATGTTCAGGGGATGGAGTAGGCCAGTTCAGCTTGTTTTAAGTACATAGACAACAGGATCATGAATCAAATCAAATTGTTTTGTTTTTGTTCAATTCAATCATGTCTGACTCCTTTTGACCCCATTTGGGGTCAAGATACTGTAGTGACTTGCCGTTTCCTTCCCCAGTTCATTTTACAGCTGAGGAAACTGAGGCAAAGATGATTAGGTGATTTTATCCAGGGTAAAATTTTACCCAGGAAGTATCTAAGGCCAGATGTGAACTCACAAAGATGAGTCTTCCTGAGTCTATCACAGTTTCCCAGTCCTTTCTATATCTGGAAGGAATCCCTTTCCATCCATAAGTAGACATCCAACCTCTCCTTGAACACTTTTAAGGAGGGAGAAACTGTGAGTTCTAGAAGCTACCCTTGATACTTTTAGACAATTCTGAAAGGTAGAGGTTGGAACATTAAGGTAGGTGAGTGGTTATGGGGGTTCATATGGTGACAGTGAAAATAGAAAGGAGACAGGTTTAAGAGAGAATATAAAAGCGTAATAAAGAGGACATGCTGATTGCTCAGATGTGAGAGATGAGACAGGACCAAGGACAACACCCGTTTCACACAGGGAAAAATCAATGAGTGGGTTATGCCACTGAGAGAACTCCTGGGGTCAGAAGATCAAGTTTAAGGGGAAAGATAAACACCATTTTGGACCTGCTGAGTTTGAGGTTGTGATTCAAATCCAGGGGGCCATCGCCACTCGTCCTGACCTATGTCTCGCTACTGGACATCGATGATTCTGCAGGAGAGTGTGAGGCTGATGACTTTGCACAACTCTGCCTCATTTAAATCCAACTCATGTACAAGTCAAGACATCACCCCACTGATGTCCCTGGTCCTCTTTGAGAATGAAGGACAAACAACAATTCAAATTTAAAGGATAAGATCTTTCTCCTCATTCAAGTGGGAAAAGGATTCATATATACAAAAAATATTTATAGCGGTTCTTTTTGTAATGACAAAGAATTGGAAATCAAGGGGATGTCCCCATTAACTGGGGAATGACTAAATAAGATGTGATATATGAATGTAATGGAATATTATTGTGCTATAAGAAATGAGGAGCAGACAGACTTCAGAAAAAACTGGAGAGATTTATATAAACTGATACTGAGTGAGGGGAGCAGAACCAGGACAACATCGTACACAATTACAAACACATTGTGTCTGTGATGACCATCTTTGACAGACTGGGTTCCTCTCAGCAATGCAAGGCTATAAGACAACTCCAAAGGACTCATGATGAATAGAAATAAGCAGTTTTGTGATGAAGAAATCAAAGCATGAAAAAAGTTCCAAAACCTTAATAGAGAAATATTGGCAAAGTTAACTAGAAAGAGAGGGAGGGGGAAAAAAGTTTGAAGCATCTCTAGAATGTCCAGGTGGAGATACCTAGAAGACAGACAGAGAGAGGTACAAGACTGAGACTAACGAGAAATCAGGAAACACAGATTTTGAATTTCAGGTAGTGGTTGGAGTGGTGGTAGTGGATGAGAGTGCCAAGGGAGGGCCCAAGACCAGGACCTTGAAGAATATCCACAATATAGCCTAGGGCAGAGGACCAGAGGGAAAAGAGGGGAAGAGAAGGAAGGGGAGAGGAAGAGAGAGAACAATGAGACCAGTGTCACAGGATGGCACATCCTCAAATCCCTTCATTTTTTCTGAGGAAGCACTGATAATTTAAGAGACTTACTCAATGTCACATAGCTAAATAAGTATCTGAGTAAGGATGTGAACCCAGATATTCTGACTTCAAGCCCGGCACTTCTAACCACTAGCACCATGCTGCCTAAAGCAGAAATATCATATGAAGAAGGGTTTTTTTTAACTTTGGCAATGAAAGACAGGAGAAAATTGGGATGTTAAATTGAAAGAGGGCTAAAAAAAAACGAGATGGGGTGGGGGTTGGTTTTGAAGATTGGAAATATGTGAGCAACAGGAAAGAGTCATTGGGAGGGACAGACATGGAAGATGGAAGATGAGTGAGAATGAATCTAGCATAGCAAAGTCTTGGGAAAAGATAATGACTGAGGTCAATGACAAAAGTAGGATTAGTCTTAGTCAATAGTGCATAGACCTTGTCTCACTGTGTCAAGAGAAATGGATTATGATGTAGAAAGATTTGGAGGATTAGGGAAAGGGAATAGAGAAAGTTCATTTGAATGTCCCCATTGTCCATTCCCCACTTCCCACCCCACCCCCACCTGCAGAGATCTGATTTCATCTATGTAGGGAACTCCCAGTATGGAGCATCCATTGACATAAATCAATAATTCAATTTCAATTTATACTCCTACAGAAATGACTGGGGGCACTGAGAGCTTCAGAAATTTGCCAGTGGTTACAGAGGCAGCATGCAGCACTTATACTCAGGTTAGGTCTTCCTGCCTCCAACATCAGTTCTCTATAAGCTGTGCCCAGTGATCTCTGCCCTGATATCCACCTGCCTAGGGCAAGAAAGTACCTTCAGCACTCATTTTGTTCAATTCCTTCATTTTACAAATGATGATAAGATCACAGATGGATAGGAGATGGAAACATAGATGGATGGATAGATAGAATCATGATGGACAGACAGATGGAATGATAGAATGCTGCATAGATAATATAGATGGGATATGAGAAAGAGAGAGAGAGATAGAGTAAGAGAGAGGAGGAGGGGAGGGAGAGGGGGAAAAAAGGGGAGAGAGAGAAAGAGAGAGAGAGAGACAGACAGACAGACAGAGAGAGACAGACAGAGAATTTATCAAATGCTTACTATGTGCTAGGTATTGTCCTAAGGATACAAACAAATGCAAGCAAGACAGTCTCTACTCTCATAGAGCTTACATTCTGGAGAAAACAACACATGGGAAGAGGGTCTTGTAGTGCAGCAGTTGAGAAGGAAGACAGTGAAAATGAAGCATAAGGACTATCTAAAATGGTGGCCCCAGAGGAAGAGACATCTATGAGGAGAGAAGGCCCTTGGAAGCCATCTAGTCACAGGATCATAGATTCAGAGCTAGAAGAGACCCCAGAGGTCACTGAGACCAAGCCCCTCATTTTACAGATAAGTAACTGAGGAGCAGAGAAGTTCAATGATTTAGCCTAGGTTTACACATCTAGTTAAATGGCTGAAGCAATATTCAAACACAGGTCTTTCTGAACTGAGTTCAGGCTTCTACCTACTCTACTCTATCTTTTATGGATAAAGAAACAAAAGTCCACAGAGGTTGTGACTTGCCAAATGGTCCCACAAACAGTAACAAAAGCAGGATTTGAACCCCAGTACTCTGACTCCAAAGTGAGTTTCTTTAATAGCTAAGATATATAATAACAGCTAACATTTATATATCATTTTAAGGTTGGCAAAGCATTTTATATATGTCATTTCATTTCAGCATCACAACAATCCTGAGTAGTAGGTGCTATTTGCATCCCCCTTTTACAGGTGGGAAAATTGAGGCACACAGAGGTTAAGTGACCTGCCCAGGGTCACACAGCTAGTAAGAATCTGAGGAAAGCTTCAAACTCAGATCTTCTTGATTCCAAGTCCAATACCCTATCTACCACTCCACCTACCTGCCTAATTCATCTTGTCTCTTAAGAAGTGAGTAGTAGAGTAGGGATTTGAACCTACGTCCTCTTTCTACCAAGTCTACTTAAGTCTTCCTGCTGCACAGAGAGGGGGAAAGCCATATTTACCAGCTGTAAGCCTGGTATGTAACAGGAGAGAGAAAGAAGAAGGGGGCATGTGTAATTAGGGATTTTTTAGGAAAGAAGAAAAAGCTCATACAGTCATGTGGGGAATGAGTTAGAGAATCAATAAAAATAGAACTGATAAATTGTCCAGCTACAGCAAAGGCACAGAACTTCGTGGTCATTGAGACTAGATTGTACTGCCTAATATCTGTCCCAGGACTTCTAGAAGAATGAAATGAGATAATAGCTATACTTTAATGCACTGGGTGAATATTAGCCATTATAATTATGACCCCATGCAAGAAAGCTTTCTTTCCATGTTCATTCTCTGGGAGGAACCTCATTCATCAACAATCATTCCTCTCGGGGAACATATAGAAGTGTTTTTGTTCCTTTACCCACCAGGAACCAAGCTGACCAGGCGATTGTGGTATTTATAATCTCGTGCTTGAGAGCACAGGCATAAAGCAATCTCAGTTGTGCATTTATCACCTCTTACGTTCTTAACGCAGTCATTTCTCTCCACCTTAGCCAGGAGTCCAGTACAGAAAGGAGGGAGAGGCCCAGGACATCTGCAATGTCACATGCAACAATAAACCTCTTATATGCAATCTACCCTGTATATATCTTGCTTCTGTCTGGAGGTTGTTTGTCCCGTTAGAATGTAAATTCCTTTTGGGCAGGAATTGTGTTTTTACCCATTTTCTGAATTCCCAGACTTTAGCATAGTTCCTGGAACATAGTAAAACACTTGACAAGTACTTGCTGAGCCAATCAATTTCTCCTATAAAATTGCTGAAAATAAGTGAATATGGGCAGGGAATGGTGGGCATCACACACATAGAAATGCCCCAAAGTTGTAGAAAAAGCTTAGGGACACCTTTAAAATAGGAAACTTCATTGCCAAACCTCTTGAATAAGTCGTCCATACCTGGTATCAGCACTTCCTCATCAGCCTGCCTCTCCTTGACCCTTTCCCATCAACTATTGGCCTGACATCTGCTAACCTCATCTCAACTGTTTTATCTTCAGAGCCTCCAGAGCAACAGTTACTCCTATATGTGAAGAAAGCAGAGAACCATAAAACCAGGAGAGCAAAACAGACACACTTGAGGCTGGAGGAATGAACAAGCCAATGAAACAAAGCCAAGAAAGGCATGAGGAGCAAGAAAAACAATTAGCCCCACCAAGATCTGGTATGCTTGGGCATTTTTAAAAAGACGACAATTCTCACTAACTCCAGATTCTTAACTGTGTAAATATGTTTTTGTACCCTCTCCAATGAAGGCATATTTGTAAAGGGTTTACCACAGTGCACACAGTGGCACACATCAGGTAAGGAAGAAATGCTTGTTCCCTCCCATTCCCTTCTCCAAAGCTAATTTAAATACTTTGATCCATTTAAAGAAAAGGTTTCTAACTTTTTTTAAAATTTCCCGGTATCTCTGCAGTATGGTGAAGCTTATGCACTCCTCAGAATAATGGCTTTAAATGCATAAAATAAAATATATGGGACTATAAAGGGAACCAATTCCATTGAAATAAAGGAATCAAACCATTATAAAGAAAAAAGACAAATTTACCCAAACCTGGGTTAAGAATTCACATGCTGAATATTTGTGCAATTTACTTTTTTGTAAGTTTTTTTACCCTTGGAACCATGGGCAAGTCCCTGGTAAACTTCTCAGAACTTTTGTCTCTTCTTCTACAAAATTGGGTAGTGACATCTATACTACAAGATTATCAAGGGGAAAACACTTTGTAAATCTTTCAAATATGGCTGTATAGTCACATTGCCTGTCAGACTGTAGGCCTCACCTTTTAGAAAGTTAGCCTTTTTTTTTTTATGCTTTTTGGAGGGGAGAGGGCAGGGCGATTGGAGGTAAATGACTTGCCCAAGGTCACACAGCTACTAAGTGTTATGTATCTGAGGCCAGATTTGAATCAGGTTCTCCTGACTCCAGGGCCTGTGTTCTAGTCACTACACCGCCTAACTGCCCCTAGAAACTTCTCTATATGTTTCTACTTTCTTTCCCAATTCCCTCAACATTTCCCCCCTCAAAAAATTTACTTTGTGTTATTTTATATATTTTAAACACACTTAAACAGATAAGTGTTGTCTTCCCCCAATAAAATGTTAAATCTTTGCTGAGAGCCGGTATTTCATTTTTGTCTTTGTATTTACTCCTGGTGCCTGACCCACAGCACGACTTAACGAATGCTTTTTAATTGATTGGAATAATAATAGTACCTACCACATAGGCTTGGTTCAAACAGGATCAAATATGGAAACTTTGAAAACTTTGAAAACTCTTAAATTGCTATGTAGATGTCAGCTTTTTCATTTTAAGCATTATGTTTAATTATTATTATTTATATTTTCTTATCATTGTCTTGACATTACAGAATGGTGACTTGGTACAGAGACAAAAAATGGAAAGGCTTAGCTCTCTCCTTTAAACAACAGAACCTGTGGGCAACAATACTCCCCACTCACTTAGACTATACTACCAAGCACCTTCTGAAACAGAACACCAAAAAACCAATGATTTGGAAAAGCAGATGAATTCATTAGACACTTATACTAAAGTCTGGTTTTCCTAAAATCGAAATCTATTTAAAGAAGTTCTAGGAAAACACGGCACTTCTGTTGTATTCCCAATCACAAAAGAACCCTAGGATGCATAATTTTTCTTTGAACTACATAAAACTGGACCAAACAAGAACAAGAAGTCACATTAAGTCCCCGTCTCTATGCCAGCACATGAAACCTGCAGATGGTATGGAATATATTTAAGCCTAATCACCATATTATACATAAGCTACAACAGCGAATTCATCTTAGCCCAGAACTCCTTTCAAACCAATACCCCAAAAGCAGCTGAATGAGCAATGGGCAATTACATTAGTCCCCTACACTTATAGTAGGCTACTCTCAAAACAAATGCTAAAGAACCAAGGGAGAGAAAGGGGGAAAAAAAATCCAGCATGTTGTCCTCAGTACATTACATGGAACACACACAAAGCATAATCACACCTGTTTTGTTCGATCTTTATTCTGTGTTCCTAGAAAATGTATGTAAATTGGTAGTAGCAGCTATCTGCTCAGATAGCTAGCCACCTAAAACAGGCAAGGTGCATTCAAAAGAAAACACTCTTTGTACTTGGATTTATTTAATTTATCTGATTTGGAACAGATGATTATTCCATTGTAATTAGCTTGAGGTTTCACAAAGTTAGAAATGCAAAAGGCATAAAAGAGGGGGAAAAAGACAAAATAGTCTATATTTCTAGTGATACATTAGGTGACAACATAAATACTATCTTTACAGCTGGATAATTCTCTGTAATAGCATATCTTCATAAACAGATGCGAGGTTCAACAAACACTCCTGTCAACTAAGCTCTTGCACACAGCCATTACCAGTAAGCCGGGACTGCTGATCTTTTAAGAGTGGCCCAGTTAAGTGTCGGGCTGACGAAGGCAAGGTTCTTCCATGGATCTTTGAGAGCTTCATACAAGGAAACTGCAAAGTAGCCCCATAAATATTACCAAACACCCCCCCCCACACACACACACAGCCTTTCCAATTCCACAAATTTGGATCCTTTATCAGCATATCTGTCCCACTGATTTGTACCCTCAATCCCAGTGGGATTGGTTTGGAGAGAGTCTGGGTGGATCAGTTCTACTCTTGGCAAAAATAACAATGCCTCCAGCATAATAGGACTTCTGCAAAGGGGGGAGGGGGAAATCTACTTATAAGCTGTGTTTAGGGCAGATGTTACTTCATTCTTTTTTATTTTTTGGAGGGCAATTAGGGTAAAGTGACTTGCCCAAGGTCACACAGCTAGTTTTTGCTAAGTGTCTGAGGTCAAATTTGAACTCAGGTTCTCCTGACTCCAGGGCTGGATCTCTATTCACTGCGCCACCTAGCCACCCCCCTTAGTTTATTCTTTAACTGTCATCCTGCCTCTTACTTTGCCAGTAAACAGTACTGGATTATGATAGGTTATTTTACATACATACATATGTATATATATTTGCAAAAGGTGTAACAGAAGAGACATTTAAAAATCAACAAATTATAAGGAGAACATTTTGTGGAAATTAGTTAAAAATTTAGCACAGGTCCTGGAGTCAGGAGGACCTTCTTTCAAATCCAACCTCAGACACTTAATACTAGCCATGTGATCTTGGGCAAGTCACTTAACCCCAATCTCCCTGCCTTCCCCCCCTCCAAAAAGAAAAACAAATTACTGACAAATCACTATGTATTTCCTTCTCAGTGACTACCTTTATATGACTAAATCATTTCTGATCTTCCCAATCACTTCTATTTCAAATTACATGCTGGAAGATAGTCTAACTTTGTACTTGTCCTGGACATGGGACAGCCATAAAGTTATATTACTAGAATATAAAACAGCATTTTCTGACATTTTCAAAGGCAACTTTATGGAAGTAGATTTCCCTGAGATGTTGGCAGGGTATAGAAGGCTGCCCATGGAGCCAGAAAGGCCTGAGTTCAAGTCCAGCTTCTAATTCATGCTGGAAGATCAATCCTGGGTGTTTTAACCTTTTAGTTCCCAGAACATAGTTGCCAAGCAGTAACCACCATGATAAATACTATCCAGACCCTAATAGCTGTGTATTGAATGGTGTGACATGACACCTGCTCCTTTAAGATGAATTGAGGTAGAGAAGAATCCTATCTCTTTCCTCATAATTTCTCCCTCGGGCATTAAGTGGTGCAGTGGTTAGAGAGTTTACCTTGGAATAAGATACACCTGGGCTCAAGGCGGCCTCAGACCGATACAAACTAGCCGCGTGAGCAAAGCCAAGTCCTCAACCTCTCTGTGCCCCCCTCCTCCTCCGGCAATTCTCTGAGACGAAGTTACAGAGTAGACAAGCTCTTCCTAGGGAGGGAGTTTCCATATTTATGAATCTCCCCTCACGCTAATGAAATCCCAGATCCGGCTAAAAAGAATAAGAGTGAGGACAATAACTTGGGGAAAGAGTAAGCTGAGAAAAAGTAAGAAGGGCGTAGTCTTGGTCTTTTCCCGGGAGAGGCATAGGCTAGAACCTGTGCAAAGAACTTTAGGTCCCGACTGCTTTTGCTCCTGGAAATGTGAGTCAGAGGACAAGGTACAATATTCCCTTTACCTACCTGCGTAACACAATCCGCACTTTTTGTTTGGCTTCTTTCTCTCTTTTTTCTGGGCTCCTGAAAATCGTGCTGCCCAGAACCAATTATGGCCGAATTACCTACAGATTCAGAGAGGAACCCAGGGCCGGTCACAGGGCTGCGGGACCTACAGACCTAACCACCATGCAGACGGGAAGGCAGGCTGGCAAGCGTCCTGGGGACACTCTGGCCACCAGTTTCCTCTTCTGGAAAATAGGGAGATTGGACTTGATACCCTGTAAGAATTGTTCTAGCTGTAAAACTCAGCATTCCGTAGGTATGTCTTCCCCGCTCATGAGCTGGGACAGCTCCCTCAACTTTGGCCACCAAGCGGGAGCTCCAGGGACCAGGGAGTGGGAGCGCTGGGGCCGCCAAGATTGACCATCTTGCCACGCCACAGGACCTCTTCGCCTTAGCAGAGTTTCCCAACTTCTCAGCAGGGGACTCGGGGCTTCCCTGGAAATTCCCAGCCCTTCCCAGGCGGGCGCTCTGTGTGGGCACTTGCCCGTCCACCGAGGGGCGGTGTGACCTCACAAGTCCACCTCAAGCACAGGCTGCCTGCCCTCCTGGACCCCGCACCCAACTCACCGCTCACGCTCGCCCCCGCCCGTCTTGGGGCGCTCCGCTCCCTGTCCCGGACCCCGGGAACCGGGTGCCCGCAGCCTGGCCCGAGGACTGCTGCATGCCCGTGCGTGAGTGTGAGTGTGTGTGAGGGTGCCCGTGCCTCCCCCCGCTCTACCTCCGGGTGGAGGAGAGAAGAGGACAGGGAGAGAAGCAGTAGGAGTAAGTCTACTGCAGAGGAGAGTCAGACTGGAGAAAAAGTTTGGCCCAGCCGAGGGCGGGGAGCTGCAGGAGTAGAAGGGGCTGGACCCCGCCTCCCTGCCCTCCCCGTCCTGCCCGTCCTGCCCCACCCCGGCTTCTAGGCTGGCCTGGCGCCCAGGAGCGTCTAGCCGGTTCCCACGGGATAAAAAGAACTCCTCTCCACCCTCACATCCTAGAAGGAGGCTGGGCCACGACAGCGGGCAGTGCTGGGGCAGCCAGCGGTGTGATCCAGCTGCTGCCACCTCTGCTTTCCCGTCCACCTCCCCGAAGGCAGGCAAGCGTACATAGCTTCTTCCTAATATCCTGACCCCCCTGCACAGTGCCCCTCACACCCTTCGGTTCAGGGCATCCAGTTCTGTGCCTGAAGGAGAGAGACCAGGACTAATTGGACAAGAAGACCCTGAGGAAACAATAGCCCCGACCTGCAGTCACACTGGGGAGGAAGGTGTTTAGACAGCCTTCCCAAACTCAGAAGTTGAATCCTAACAAGCTCCAAACTCATGCATCAAAATTTCAGTGGCTCTGTGTCCAACGACGTGGATACAGGCTCTAAAGCCTCAAATGGCAATTCATCTATGCCCTTATAACTCTTGTATAGTGTCCTTCCATGAGTTTTCCTTAGAACACCTACTCAGACCCTGGTGTCTTCTAAGTTTTCAAACATTCCCTCCCCTAGTCCCAAGACCAACCTAAAACCTGAGGACTTAACATAAACAGCAGGGATGACCTAAAAAGGAAGGGTGTGTGTGTGTGGCATGCAGAGTAGAGTAGTTTAAAAGTTTATCCTAGAATATGACCCAAGCTTACATGGTACGGCCGCCTTCCTCATCTGCCCTCTAAAAAGCCACTTAAAAAAAAAACTTTTGAGAATTTTTTTTAAACAGCTGGCATAGAAAGTCTCCAGTGATTCACCATCCAAACAGAAGAAAAACTAATGAAAAGAATGGCAAGGTGGTTGTTCTCTCTGAGCTCTGTAAATCAAAACAGGGTGACAAAGATGCGAAAGATGACAAAGATGCGAAAGGGGGAAAGAAAGAAATTCCCCTCAGTACCTCAAGAGGACATTGTATCAGAGGAGAGAGAGCAAGATCATTCTGGGGAGGTTCAGGAGGAAAAAGGTCACGTAGTAACTGAATAATCGAAATTGGATCCTTCAAAACCTTTAAAGGATTAAAGAATATGGAATTTATGGTGCTTCAAATTTATTTTGAAAATAAAACAAATGGAAAGCTTCAGTCTAAGGTATAATAACACCATCTTCCTGACCTGGTCCATACTATGGGATCAAAAAATTCAGTTCTTCAGAAATGCATCAAGAATGGGGAGGGTCTTATCTGACATTCACTGATAAAGTTCTCCTGCCTTATCTCATATTACTCTTCTTGCAGTCTACACTCATGCCAAATTGCATCATTCCCTCCAGTTCCTTTCAGTAACTTGATGCTGACTTTTCTCTATTCTCTTTACTCGAAATTTCTCCCATCCCACCTTCAGCTAATGAATTACTGCTCATCCTTCAAAAGTTCAAATTGAATGCTGTCTTCTCCCAGGAACCTTCCCTAATTCTTTTCCACCACTATATCTCTTCTTTCTTTAGAGAGATAACCGGTTTGTATCTTTTCTCAGCTGGTACTTCATTTTGCAATTCTTTAAGGCACTTATCTTGTGGTTCTGTGTTGTTGTACAATAGTTGTTGGTGTTTTCTATCTTTTGCCTCTACTAGGCTATAAACTTCACAAGGGCAAAGATTTGTATCTAATCTAAATTTCTAAGTTCCCCTGAATCTAGCAGAGAATTCTGCATGCAGGCGGTACTTAATCAATATCCCTTGAATCAATGGAGTTATCCACACAGAGAAATGTATTTGATACAAGTCAAAGTCTACATATATCAAATGTATGTATTTGAAATGTATTTGATACAAGTCAAAGTCTACATATATCAAATGTATGTATATAGAACAACAAAGAAGTCTACATATATCAAATGTATGTGTATGAAACAAAGAATGTGTTATGCCCAGCTTAAAAGAAGCCAGACATAACACAATGATTGGATGAATTCCTAATACTGTAAAAAATATAGGAGAGGGGGCAGTTAGGGGGTGCAGTGAATAGAGCCCTGGCCCTGGAGTCAGGAGGACCCTGGTTCAAATTTGACCACAGACACTTAATACTTAATTAGATGTGTGACCTTGGGCAAGTTACTTAACCCCAATTGCCTTGCCTTCCCCCCCCTCAAAAAAAAAGACATAGGAAACCTAATATGGAAGGAGTCAAGAAATAAAGTGACACATCAATAAATGGACCCTAAAATTTGCAATAGACACTTCCCCTAAAGGGTTATAATTCAAAATAATTATTTGTCAAGCAGAAATTGTGTTCATTATTTCTTGATCATTGAATCACAGGACTGAACACTCAAGCAGATTTTATAGTTTTATCAAGTTGAATCCCATCATTTTGCAGAGGAGGAAACCAAGAACCAGAGAGGTTAAATGTTGTTCCCAAGGTGATGAAACAGGGGGATGCAGAAGTAGGAGATGTGGTCTTTGTACCAAAAGAGGTTAGAAGAGACTAACCACAAGAAACACATGAAGAGACTAAGCCACATGAAACAACTAGCAACTATGTAACAGTATAAAACATAAATGTTAAAACTATGGTACTGCTACAAAAAGACTTCTCCCCATTATCCAAAAGGGCATGTGAATAGAGTTGTGGTCCTGTTGTGCAGAGAATAAGAGCAAGCCCAGACCTGGGTTCAAGATAAATTTAGGTGTGGATTTATTGATCAAGCCTGTGACTACCTGAAGTGTAAACTCAAATCAGGCAGTGATCTTTGGCATTTGCAGGCTTGATTTTATAGGCTAAAAGCACAAAACCACAATGGGGGGGGGGGGGAGCAGGCAGAAGCCATGATGTACAAAAGCAAAGAATGGCCATTGGTTGGATCTATAGGTCAGGTCTAATTTTGGAATATGGTGTGAGGGTATAGAGTGCAGTCTTCCTGTGACTCAGGTGTTCCTCGAAAGAACAGGGGTAGTCCGCTCTTTCCAGAACAGGGTGGCAGATCATGGGGTAAGGGGGAACTGGAAGATCTCAAATTAGGCCAGGGTGATATTCTGGCCAGAGGGTGTGGGGACCCTGCTTGGTCAGCAGCACAGCACAGGGTGGTCTCTATATGGCACCATAACTCTGAGGTGCATTTTGTACACTCATAGTGATTCAAAGAAAATATATAGAAAAGGGAACTTTGCTCTGAGCCATGCCCAGACATGCCTTAAAGCTGTTCCAAGCTATGACAGGATATAGGACAGAGACAGAGACAAAGACAGAAATATAAAAGGAGGCTTAAAGGTGGGCCAAAAATCAGGTGTGTATAGTGACCTGGGATTTGGATTTGGGTACAACAGTCCCAGACAGAGCCAAAGTGAAGATCCTATATAAAGTTTAGGTGCACACTCTGCTTTCCCTAACTCACCCAAAACTAATGTATGTAAAGCTATTTGTATAAACCGTAATGCTGCATAAGTGTAAATTATTATGTTGGCAATGCTCTTGGTCCCTCCCTCTCCCATTTACTTTAGAAAGTAACCGAAGCTGATTGTCTCTTTCCCATCATTTCCTTTCTTTTCTCAGAAAGATAGTAACAACTGATATGGATAAAATGCTTTATTTAAAGTTTGCAGACTTCAGCACTTTACATATATTATTCAACTATGTAGAATAATTACCATAGGTATTATCTCAATTTTAAGATGAAGGAAATGGGCTGGAGAAATTAAGAAACTTGGCCATGGTCACATAACTAGTAAGTTGCTATGGAGTCATTTCAGTTGTGTCCTGCTCTCCATGACCCCATTTGGGGTTTTCTTGAGAAATATCCTGGAGTGGTTTGCCATTTGCTTCTCCAGCTCATTTTACAGATGAGGAAACTGAGGTAAACAGGGTGAAGTGATTTGCCCAGAATCGTACAGTTAGTAAGTGCCTGAGGCTGAATTTGAACTCATGAAATCATCTTCCTGATTCCAAGCCCAGGGTTCTATACACTAGGGCACCACCTAGATGCTCCCCTAGAGCAGTGCCTGACACAGAGTAACTACTTCATAATTGCTTGTTGATTAAGTAATTGATTGATTGTCAGAGGCAATTTCCTAACTCCTAAGTCTAGTACTATTTACTACTGAGAGAATCCTCCCACTTTTACTCTGCCTTTCACTACTCAAATTTCAATTAATTCTCTTTTAGGATGTTATCTCATTCTCAGATACTCACACCCCTTTCTTAACTCTTTTCCCCTTCTCTCTTCCAGATCTTGCTTTTTTTAAAAGGAAAAACCTATCCTCTCCCTTTCCATCACATTGATGAACCCCAAAGAAATCGTCCTAATTATGACTGATAATGAGAATAAGAAGAAAAAGGAAAAATGTTTTTAAATGAAACCAACATAGTAAAGAATGCTGATATCAACCTCTAAAGCCCTTAAAATTGTCCAGGAGTTGGCTTAAGATTTGCCACCAGGCTCTATCCCATTCCAACTAAATCATTTAAGATTACCTTCAAACAGAGGTCCAGGGTCTCTTATCTAACCAGTAAGTAGCTTGATGGGGACCGATCATCTCCAAAACTCTTCACCCCTCAAGTTGTCTGGGGCTCTCTCTAGAAGAGCTGAATATTTAAAAGAAATGAGTCTGAGAACCCTTCCTGATCTGATCAATGATGATTTTTTTTTCTTGCAATCAGTGGTCATTTTTTTGAATTTAAGTGTTACACAGTTTGTTATTTGTGGTCGTCCCTATAGGCAGCCAACTGATCAGATTGTGAATTCCTTGAGAACAGAGATTAGTTTCTTTCTTTTTGTTGTTTGCCCTTTTTTTGTACTCCCAGTGCTTAGAGTCACGGACATGACAGATGCTCATTGACTTAATTTACCATGTCCTGCACCTTACTGTATCATCTGATTCATGCCTTATCCTAACTAGTCGAGTGTGTCCTTTTCCAAAGCACCCTATCACTCCTTTGGTTCCCAAATGCTCCTTTGATTGGTTTTCAACCTCTATGGGTCAGTGAGGCATATTATATAAATTAAGTATTCACAAAAGAAAAAAATAGATACAGCAATAGACATCATAGGTTGTATTTTCATAGCATTTTTTCCTCCTCTGTTCATTCAAAATTGCCTTTATTATCCATGACCAGTGATTCTATGTCTCTAAAACATGGAACACTATGTTCTCCAAAGAATCAAAATTGTAGGTGACTCAAAAGTCAATAGGTTTTAATAAACTGAAGAAAAAGGTTTGGGGTGCTTCACACAGAAATAACCTTAAAAGTTCGCAACAAAGGATGTTTGGCTGGAAGAGGTGGGCTAACTGTGTAAAGACAGTGATATCAAATGGATGACCTGAGTGCTATATTGGACCCAAGAAATGGGAAAAGAACAAGAAGGTCTGCAGCATAGCAGGTAAAACTTAGATGGAAGATTACTACAAGGCATGGACATGAAAAGAACTGAAGAGATACTGATGGCTTATTATCTGCCAGGGACACTGGCCAAGTGGATGGAAGAGGTGACCCCCAGCATCATCCTAAAAGTGGGGCAAGACCCAGGGCAATTATTTGCTTGACCCACATCATCTTCATATATGGAGAGAGAGAGAGACAGAGAGAGAGAGAGACAGAGAGAGAGAGAGAGACACAGACAGAGAGAGAGACACACAGACAGAGAGACAGAGAGAGAGAGACAGAGAGACAGAGACAGAGGGAGAGGGGGTAGAGGGAGAGAAGGAAAGAGGGAGAGAGGGAGAATATTGTCTATATGTGAAGTCTAAACATATAAAGAAGCAGTTAAAGGGAAGGTATAGATGGATATCTTAGGAATCTTTGCCACGTCCCTCCAAGGAAGACTCTCCTTCCTACCTTTAGGGGAAGACACCATGAGTCTGTCTGCTTTGTTCTCCTCCAAGAGAGGGGGAAATGAATTTGAATTATATCTATTTGATTCCCTAAATACTTGAGTTGAAAAGGAAGAGGTGGTAGAGATTGGAGTAAGGAGGTTAGAGCTTCTGTTCTCTGCCACATAGGACCACACCTAGAAAAGTAAGTTCTATATCAGGCACTACATTGTGGGAAGATTGTTGGCAATCTGGAGCAGGGTGACAATGATAAAGAAGGGCCTGAAAATATGCCACATTAGGACAGGGAAAAATGAAAACAAGCCAGAGCTATTCACCCTAGAAAAGAAGATTGGGGAGAATTGAGGATCTAAGTTGAGGGCCATCTTACAGAGGAGGAATTAGATTAAGTCTACTTAGTCATTAGTATTTCTTAAGACTCTACTATGTGTATAGTCCAAAAAGGAGAATTAGAAGTGATGAGTAAAAGTTGCAATGACAAATTTCTGTTTGAACTAAAAAAAAAACAAGCTGACATTTAGAGCTGTCAAAAAGTGCAATGGGTTGCCTAGAAAAGAGTGGAGTCTCTCTCCCCAGAAGTCTTCAACCAGACAAGACAACAAGGGTGGTGACTGAGGATGTAGAGGAATTTATGGGGCAGCCAACAAGTACTAATTGAGCACTTCCTACACCTCAAGCACAATGTTAAGCAATGAGGATACAAAAAGGGAGCCTTTCTAGGTACAGGTTGGACTAGATGGTATCTGAGGCCCTATCCAACTCTGAAATGACATTAAAAATGCAGGGCAGGGTTTGGATTCTAAAGTCTGCAAGAACTTTCCTTAGTGAGGCTGCTCTAAAGAAGTGGTACAGTGGGTATGAGTCGGACTAGGAATCAGGATAGATCTGAGATCAAATCCTACCTCAGACCTTTGTAGCTGTGTGATCCTGGACAAAGTCACCGCAGTTTGGTCATCTATAAAATCAGGACCATAATAAGATCCACCTCCCAGGGTTGTCATAAGCATCAACCAAAATGATATATGCATAGTTTACAAATTTTGAAGCTCTCTGTAAATGCTAAATATGATTATTATGTAATCTGTTAGGAAAAATCAGCTCTAGTAGATTTTATTATTGAAAGTAATAATTTTCTTAATGTTTATTTCTCTTCACTAACTTCTTGTAGGCCTACTCAAAATCCAGATTCCTTCTTTTTCTTTGTAAAATCTTTCTGTTGGGTTGCATTTTTCTCCCTGGATTTATTTGGGCCTACTACCACACAACAGACCCCAGACAGGAGCTAATCAACAGCAAAGAGTGTCCTAGTAATGAAAATGAAGCAAAATTAGAAACTTCTCCCTCTGAGGGCTATTTTCCAAGACCCATATTCTTTTTTACAAATCAACTGTTGTATTAGGCTTATAAACCCACCTGCAAAAATAAAAGACTGGGGATTACAGCTGGCTTCAGCTCCAAGATGATAAGATCTCTGATTTGAATAAGGAAATGCTAATTTCCTGTTGTTCTTTTCCAAGATGAAGAGCAAACTGTCAGCCTCTGAGCTTTTGCCTTTTCTTCTAAATGAACCAATTGAATTGGATTGAACCAATCATCTCTTGATAGACTGAAGGTTAATAGCACTGGTTGTTTTCTCAATGCATTAGCATTCTACAGTGCTGTGCTATGCCTTGGATTGTACAAACATCAAATATTAATAGGGGAGGAATGCATCAAATCCAAGAGGGAAAAATCAATAACAAAAATGAAAGTTTTTGCTTCAGATTATAATTTTTTAATTGCAGAACAATAGCAACTGATATTTATGTAGTATTTTACATTCATTATCTGATCGAATCCTTGCAGCAACCCTGGAAGGTAGGTAGGTAGGTACTGCAAGGATAATTATCTTCATTTTACAGCTGAGGAAACTGAGGCTCAGAGGTTCAGTGGCTTGTCTGAGATTATACAGCTGACTTGTGTCTGAGGAAGGATTTGAACCCAGCTCTATATCTATAATCCAGCAACTTCCAAAAGCAAAAATGATATTAAACGTGGACTAGTGGTTAGAGGACTAACCTTGGAGGCAGGAAGACCTGGGCTTACGTCCTGTCTCTGACACATAATAGCAGCGTGATAGCTATTCCAATACCTCCCATAATAGGCAGTTACTTCATTTAATCTTTCAGCATCCCAGTAACTCTCTAAGGTTGTAAGCTATAAAGAAGCTGCCTTTCAGTGGGAAAAGTCTCCATACCAGGAGTTCTCATTGAGAGACAGACAATAGAGGAAGAGACAGGAAAAGGGGGAAGAGATAGAAAGGGGAAGTGAGGAGGGTTAAGGGGGTAGACACGAGAGAGGAGAGGGGAAGAGAGATAAGTAGACCTCAGGATAAATACAGATATATACAGATGTTGATGTAGACAGATATTTACATAGATACAGGTATAAATATAGATATATACAAGGTGAGACAGCTTTAAAAATAACTAAAAAGAACTCTATCAAATCCCAGATGAAGTTATGCCCAACTTCCTAAATTGCTTTGAGCTCCTGCCCCCCCTCCCCTGCCCCATCAAAGTTCTGTGGCTTACCTTGACCATGATTCTCTTTATTGGGAGATAGTATTTGACCCATCAGTTTCAGAAACATCTCTCCCCACCACTAGATGATGTCACAGAATGCAAAGGGAAGATGTCCAACATAAGAAAATTAATGAAGTGTTAAATTAACTGTAAACAAGATAGTGAAAACATTTCTCTAATTGAATTGGAAGAGGAGCTTGGGACCTTCAGGTTGAAAATTGGACACACCTCTGGGGCCTTTAAACAGCTCAGCCAGCCAGCTCTCATTTTGAGGTTCAAGATTGAGAGTACAGGCTAGGAGCAACTATGTGGAGGAGATTCCATCTACCTCTATCAAAGGGCAGTAGTAAGGAAGGAGAGGATTTTCAATTCTCCTTCTTCAATGGCCATAGCATGTAGCAACAGAGTTAGTTACTCAGTGGAAGAAAACCCATCCAGAAGTTCAAGAGTTGGTCATTTCTAGAGAGTTCAAGGTATATTTGAGGAACCAGAGCCAGATACTCTAGTCAGACATGGACGGGGAGAGAAAGTGGCTTGAGAGAAAGCAACATCAAGGAAGATGAAACTTGATAGCAGCAGGGGAGACAGCCATAGATTCGAGGTGCAGCCCTGGAAATCAAGAATTTGCCTATAGAGAGGAGTAGACCCTGGAAGCCTAGAGGAGCAACCTGAACACTGTGCTTAGGAAGAAGTGGCAGGAGACAAAGGATGCTGGGACCCAACAGAAATAGACATAAGTTGTTTTGACCATATGCGTTGCCTATATTTGGGCTTCCCTACCATTGGACTCTAAGATCTTTGCCCACTCTTCCCATGGATGCTGCATATTTGTAGGAAAGTGCGCCCTCGGGCTCATTGAGGGAATGTTTTTAAGAACATTAGTCTTACTATTGCATTTTAGGAAATGCTTTTGATTTAGCTAACTGTGTACATTGAGTCAACATTGGGGGATCATGAGATATATTTCAGGTGGTTCAGAAACTTTGAATCTGAAAATGTCAACTGCCCTCTGGGGACCTACCCTAAAAATCTGAGTGTAAGTTGAGAGAGTAGCCCAGAGATGGGAAACAGAGGTAGAGTGCGGGGGGCAGGGAGGGACTACATCTTCCACATTCAAAATCTGGCTCCAATACAAGAATGAACCCTTCACTTCCAGGACTCCCCCCATACCACTTGACTGATTTGCCCCATTTACTCTCTCCCTTGTTGATTTCAGCTGTTCCATTGGGTTTAATTATTTCTATGCAGATGATTCCCAGATTAACATCTGCAACCAACTAATGAACATTTCCACCTGGATATCAAGTTGGCACCTCAAATTGGACATGTCCTAAAATGAATTTACCATTTTCCCTCCTCCCAACTTCCCTGTTGGGAAGATACCAATCCCCAGGGAAGGTAAGCAGCAACAATGATGAAAAAGATTACATATTCCAAAAACATGCTACTAGGGAGTGGGTTTTAATTTCTCTTCCTTCAGAAGCACTCTAAAACTTGCAAAGTGCACAAATAGTAGTATTATTATTGCCACTTTATCGAAACTGTGGAAACAGGCTCAGATAGGTTAAGTAAGCTGCCCATGGTCATACATATGTTCATCTTTATTATTCTTGGGAGATTTCTACCCTGTATGAAAATTTTTTAAAAGGACTTAAAAAAACTAGTCAGTAAGATTAGTAAGGTACATGAAACAGATTGAAGATTAATTTGATCATTCATTAGCAAACATCTATATCAAGCATGGCACTAGACAGATACAAAGCACCTTCCATTCTTCTTTTTGGGTGGGGGGATGTAGATTTATAAGCATATAAAAACTATATAAGATTAAATTCAAGGTAATGAGAGGCAATGGAGGCCCCAACAGCTGGGAGAATCATGTCACATAGAAAATGGTACTTGAATCGGCAACCTCTTTCAGACTATGGAAAGCTGGAGATGTTGCGGGACAGTTGAAAGGAGGCTGGATTCACAGTCAGAGAAGCCAAGGCCAAGGCTTAGCTTACCAATGTGACCCTGGAAAAATTGCTTAATTTTTCTGAGTCTTAGTTTCTTCATCTGTACAATAAGGTTTTTGGATTGGATAACACATAAAGTCTCTTCAACCTTTAAACCTACAAACAAACAACTACCTGAATATGAATCTTTTAGCTAATAAAGAAAGGAAAATGTTCCATTTGGACAGGAAGTAGAGTCTTTGATTTTAACTGTGAAGGGAAAGTTATTTCAGATAAATGGTGAGTAGGACAGTTACCAAAGTGTTAGACAAATGCTGAAGAGACCAAGGAGAGAGGAGCTAGGCAGAGCTAGGTATAATTGGGGTGGGGGCTAAATTCATAGGAGGTAGAAGAGCAGTGTCTGGCATATTTTAGTTCATTTTTACCAGGGTACTTGGTGTATTTTTAAGGTATTTGGCAACTTCTTGGAGGCTAGCTAAGCCTCAGTTTCACCATCTTCCAAAGGGTCATAATACCTGTGAAGTACTATTACAAAGTGGGCAGCTAGGTAGAGCAGTGGATAGAGTGCTGGACCTGGAGTCAGGAAGATTCATCTTCCTGATTTTAAGTCTGACCTCATACACTAGCTGGGTGACCCAGGGTAAGGCATTTAATCCATTTTGCCTCAGTTTCCTCATCTGTAAAAATGAACTGGAGAAGGAAATGTCAAATTGCTCCAGTATCTGCCAAGAAAATTCCAAATGGGGTCACAAAGTGTGGGACAAGACTGAAGAATTATTACTAAGTCAGATTTGTTGTGGTGATCAAATGACACTATATGTAAATTACCTCATAAATCTTAAAGAACATCAGCTATTCTGAATTAAAGATCCTAGGAGAAAACTTCCAGGGAAATGGTTCAGTGGGAAGTTATTTTCAGATCATCCCTGCTCCCTCAACCACAGATATACAACCACTAGAAAGAAAAAGAAAACAAGCCAGAAAAATATTGAAACAACAAGAGAAAAATCAACTACCATTGAAATGCTTCTTCCTGGTGTGGCAACAACCCTACTTCCTAGAATTCTGTAACAGTGGAATACAAGCCTCCCTTTAAGAATTGTCTTGCCCCATTAGAATGCAAGCTCCTTGAGGTAGGGGCCATCTTTTTTTCTGCTTATATTTGCATTCCTAGCATTGAGCACAGTGTTTGGCATGTAGAAGTCCTTAATAAATGCTTGTTGACTTCTTGACACAAGATCTGAAAGGTTCTGCTGACTTCAAAACATTTCAAAACATCACATTGGTGATGGACTGTCTCCTCTTGACCTTTCTGCATCTTTGAAGCTATTAACCATATTCTCCCTTCAGGATACTCTCTCCTTTACAGGGTTTCATGACACTGCTCTCTTTTGATTTTCCATCCCACTTTCTAAGCCTCCTTTGTTAAATTATCATCCATATTATGCCTCTTAACTACGGACATACCTCTCCAAGGTTCTCTCCTGGGTGTTCTCCTCTCTATATACTCTTACTGGATGACCTCATCAGTTTTCATGTGCCTAATTATGTATCTGAATACAGAAGGCTCCCAGATGTGTGTATCAAGTCCTAATCTCTTTTCAAAGATCTCATCCCACATCAACAGTGCCTAGTGGACATTTCATATTGGATGTCTCATAAATATCTCAACATGTCCAAAATGAAATTCATTATTCATTCTCTCAAAACCTATCGCTCTTCCAAACTTCCCTATTTTTTCTGAGAGGATCACCATCCTCTCCTGGTCACCCAGGTTTGCAACCTTGAAGTTAGCTCCAACTCCTTGCTCTCATTCACCCCACAAATGCAAATAATTACCAAATTCTGGGGGTTTTTTCTATTTCTTATCTCTCACACTTTACCCTTTTTGCCCCACCCACCTAGATACCTCCCTAGTTCATGCCCTCATAACCTCTCACTTGGACAATTCTAACAGCCTCCTAATTTGTCCCCTTACCTTACTCCCTTCTCCACTCCAATCTACCCTTCATAAAAGAGTTGATTTTCCTAAAGCACAGGTCTGACCATGCCAACATACGCACGCATACACACACATACACACACATATACACACAGAGAGAGAGAGAGAGAGAGAGAGAGAGAGAGAGAGTTAATTATTACCTCTCGAATAAAATATAAACTCATCTAATTAATTAACTCTTCATAACATGATCCCACCCTCCCTGTCTGGCCTTATTGCACATTACTCCCCTCCAAACACGCTATGACCCAGCCAAACTCACCTGCAATACCACATTGACAATCTCTTTGTGCCTTTCCACTCTTAGAATCCCCTCCCAGAACATCAAGTTCCAAGTCCTCTGATCCTTTAATGAAGAAGCTGCTTCACCTCTACCTCTTGGAGTCTGGTTCAATTCTAATCAACTCAGCAATCCAACTTTGAAAGTTTCAGGAACTCTGATCAACCACAAGTTGATTGGACAGGCTACCTAATAGAGAAGCAATAAGCTCACAGTGAAGACTGAGATTGTGGGAAGGGGGAGTTGGAGCAGGGAATCAACATGCAAGAATTTGTTTGGTTTGACTATACAAGTCAACAACTCTGTTAAGTTATACAAGTTTGCAAAAGGGAATTTTGTTTTTATTGCTTTCTTAATGGGGTGGGAGAGAGAGAAGGCAGATCCTCATGTGAAAAAAATAATTTTAAAGACACTTCAAACACATATGTATATATATAAATATATATACACATATATACATACACACACATATATAGCTTTTCCCCCTGCCCCTAGTTGCTAATGCCTTCGTCTCTATAGTTACTATATGTCTTTTTGTTCCTATGTGCTTTGTCCATAACTCTGTGTGTATAAATTATTATTCCCTTAAAATATAAGCTTCTTGAGGGCAAGGACTCTGTTTTTTTGTATCCTTAATACCTATTCCAAGACCTGGCACATTGGGTGCCAGTTAGGTGCTTAATCAATGCTTGCTGATTGCTCTTTTTTTCGGCTTGGAGGATGTAATGGGCATCTGAAGATTTTCCCTGCCTCTTGGCCCCTTGATAGGTTTAAGTGAATCTGAGAACCTTTCCTGATTTGAAAATATATTCTGCTCCCCAATAGGCTGAATGTGGTCACATGGAGCCTGTGGTGGGAGGCTTGTTTTTCAGGAATGCCCACACCTTGTTGCATTGTGATTGGGCAGTGGGTCAAGAGGGTTGTGATATTCTCTGACCCAGGAGAAGGCTATGTATACCCTGATGTATGGCTTTGCTTTGGGGCTCACTTTGGGAAGAGTTGTGTGATTTGGCCAGATGAGACTCTGGACAGCCGTTGAGTTCCCCAGCTTTGAAAACCCAGATGTTGGTGCTTCCCTCTCTGCTAACTGACTAGGTGTGGATGTGATGGTCAGACAGCTGGAAGCCCTGTCTGCTGAATTGTGTTATTTTCTGTTGTAATTTCTGTTTCTATTCTCTGCAGTTCAGGGTGCTGACGTTTTCCCTGAACTAAGTAAATGATATATGTTTGATTAATTAAAGTAAGATTGTTAACCCATTTTGAGTTGCTTTCCTTTAGAAAAGCAGATCTAAGAACCTGTGCTAGCAGCCATCCTGGGTATGCTAGGGTGCTTGCTGATACAGAGGACCAATTTAGCTTAACTCTGAGGAGTTTCTCAGCAAGTTGACTACAGAGTGAAATGTTTTCCCACCACACCAGCTCTTGAAGACCATCTTCTAATGAGTTCAGTCTGCATCTGCAGAGGAAGTACCCTTGCCCAAAAGGACATTGACAAACCATGAGTCCTAGAAGTTGTGAAATAAGGATAAGATAACTAAAGGGGAAGATTAGGAAAGAAGTGTATGTTGACTCAGGAATTAGAGACGACTTGAAAAAACACTGAGGGACAAATTATAATAGATACTAGATATCCTGAAATAAATGAGGGGAGACATGAACGCCTCTAAAAATACACAAGAGGAGATGAAAGAACCTAGGAGGCTGGAAAATAACACAGAATAATTACAGACACCATTAGAGGTGGTGAAAAGTCGAATCACAGAACAAGGTGGAAACAAATTGGGAGGACAATCAATCACACAATTTAACAGGACTAAACCAACAAATGATTGCAGAGCAAGAGAAAAAGCAACTGACTTTGAAAATAAATCCACGGGATCAAAGCTCAAAATAATAGCCAAGATGAGACAAAGAAAAAGAAAAAAAATAGATAAATAAAATCTGGATGTGGAATGTAAAGAAATAATTGAGAACAGCTCTGGGGAGCCATGAAGTACAAACAATAGTCTGGAAAAATCAGGACTCTCCAGTCCTTTTAAGGAAAAGCTATGGCTAGAAGCCCCAAAGGCACACATGAGAGGGAGTGTGGCTAAGTGGATATTGTGCTAGACTTAGAGTGAGGAGGTCTGGGCCTGAACACCAGCTTGGACACTCAAACCACTCAGCACCTCAGTTCCCCATGTCCAAAAATAATTGAATACTTTCTACCTGCCATTCAGGGTTAAAATTTTAGGGTGCTATACAAATATGATTTATTATGATCACTGTTAAACTCTTAAACCACATACATACACATATGAGCCTTGAAACAATGTAAAAAAAGCAAAAGTCCTATCAAAAGGTTCAGATTAGATTTGTATCAAATTACTGTACTCCCTTCCCCCCCCCAAAAAAAACAATGGAAATAAATACAAAACATACAGAAAGCTGAAAAGACATAGGAGAATGGATTTGGAGCTGGGAAAAAAAAACCTTAGAGACCATCTAGTTCAACCCTGGCATTTTACATATCAGGAAACTGAGGCAAGAAACATTAAATTATTTTGCTAAAGATCATATTAATAGTAATTAACAGAGTCAGGAGTTACATTCAGGTCTTCTGACACCAAAGCCCAATGCTCTTTCAACTGCACTGCATTTCCTTTCATGGGATTAAATAAAAGAATCAGTTTCCCAGACAATCTTTTGGAGGACACAGAAGGGAAAGAAAATTGATTGAACAATCAATAGGCTTTCAAACGATTAACCAAAGCAGACACCTGAAAAAAAAATCCATGCTGTTAGAATTGGAGCACCATCTCATCATTTAGCTGTCTAGATCTTAAGGTACTTACTGCAGACAAAAGATTTCCATAGCTCATTTAATTGACAAACAATTGCAAAAAAAAGAGCAGTTACCAAAGTAAGGAAAGCAGGTTCACTGTGGGGTGGCAAAGCAATTACCGTGAGGAATGTAGCAGCCCTCTGTCCATGGGAAGATTCATAGGATCAGAGATAAAAAAATCAGAAGGGACTTTAATGCCAGCAAGTCCAACTCCGCTTCATTTTATATTTAAGGAAACTGAGGCATGGGAAGTTTAACTAACTTGCCCAAGGTCACACAGATAGTAAGCACAGAGGTAGAAACCAGGATTTCTGACTCCAGAGGCAATTTTCTTTCCACTGTCCCATACTGCCTTTCTACTAATATTTGATATGTCGACCCATTCTATTGAGGCTGCAGCAGTAAATGTCTTTGAAGGAGAGACAGAAGCAGAGTTAGAGAGACACATGAAAAGAACAAGGACCTCTCTGCTTATATGTATATACTTGTATGCCCTTGTTTCATATTTGTCCTTTGGGAAGTCCTTTGCTCTTGGGGCTTATTAGTAGCTGTCTAGTTCTCTTTGCCTAAGCAAAGAGAATACCTAAGAATTGGGAGAGTGAAGACTATGCCATAAGGTCAGAAAGAGTTTTAGCCTTGACAATAAGGTCTCAGCCATTAACTACTCTCTTGGGAATGCCTCTGTCAAGAGACCCTGACAATCACTTAGTAATCACAAAGAAATATGAAAAAAATGAATTAGAAGAGTATACGCAGGAAATAGAAAGACAAAAGTGTCACTATTTACAGATGGAAGTTAGTTTTCTGAGAAAAACCAATGGACTAAATCAAAAAGGTAATAAAGATAACAAACGATTTCAGCAAAGGAATAGAATCTAAGGTATGCTCACAAAAGTAATTTGAATATGTATATGCAAGCAAATACTGAGAAGAATTAATAAAAAGAGAAATCCCATTTACAATAACAACCAGAAATACCAAATCAATTGTCAAAGTAATTAGGAGATTTTTATGAAGAGGAACTCAGGTTCAGAACTTTAGATTCATCTTCAATGCTTTCATCTCCCTCAACCTTCCATTAGCAGAGATTTTGTCCTTTCTACTTCTACAATATTGGTTATGTATTAGAGAGAGGACACAGGCTTGGGAGGCAAAGGACTTGTGTTCTAATTGTACCTGTTGATGCTTTTAACCTGAAAGTCTTTGAGCAAATCACAACAACCCTGGAACCCAGCTTTCACGCCAATAAAATGAGAGGGATGGACTAGACAGCATCTGAGATCCCATACAGCTCTAGAACTATTGGATATAGAGTGCAGGTCTGGAGTTCAAATCTGGTATCAGATACTTCCTAGCTGTGTGACCCTGGGCAAGTCACTTGACCCTGTTTGCCTCAGTTCTGTATCTGTAAAATGGGAACAATAGCACCTATGTATACATAGATACATGTATAAATACATGTATCTATATCTATAGACAGACATAGATATAGATATATAGCTGGGTGATATAATGGAATATCGCACTTGGAATCAGGAAGACTTGAGTTCAGATCTTGCCTCAGACACTTACTAACTGTGGAACCCCACTTAACCTCTATTTGTCTCTGTTTCCTCATCTGTAAAATGATAGTACCCACTTCCCAGGGTGGTTGTGAGAATCATATGAGGTAATAATTGTAAAGCAACTAGTGCAGTCCTTGGAACATAGTAAGAGTTATATAAATGTTAACTTTTATTATCATCTCTTGTGTCAATGCCCTTCTCTCCACTCATACAACTTCTGCCCTCATTCAGGTTCATAACCATAAAGCTAAAAGGAATCTTTGAGGTGAACTAGGTCCTCATTACCTCTTCCCTGAACTGGTACAATGGTCTTGCTTTCCTCTTACTCCCAGTCTCTTCTCTTGCCAAGCCATCCTTCACACAGCTACCAAATTGATATTCCTAGAACAGATCTGATTGCCACTTCTCCCTAATAAAGAATCTTCACTCTCTTCCTATTGGCACTGGGATAAAATACCTTAGGATTCGTAGAATCCAACCTTCCCATTTTACAGGTAAGAAATCCGAGTCCTACAGAAGGGAACCAACTTGTCCGAGCCCCTCTAGCTGGTAAGGATTTTGAGCTTAGTACGTGCTGATTGACTCATTTCAGAGACAGCCCTAGCATGTTCTCTCTGAGTTGCCAAATCTGGTAGCCTTTCCTTAGTCCTCGTTCTTCTAACACTATATGACTGTCCTCTGCTAACTGCTCTCTCGTCTGAGTATTTGTTGATACCATGTCCTCTTGGTGGTTCTCCTACTTGTCTGACCTCTTCTTCTCAATTTCCTTTGCTGGATTGGTATTTATATCATACTATCTGATTGCAGCTATACCTTAAGACCCTGTTTCAAGTCCTCTTCTCTTCTCTTTCCATAATCTCTCACTTGGTCCCCTCATTAACTCCCATGAATTGTTATCTCTAAGCAGCTAGGTGGATAGAATACCTAGCCTGGAATCAAGAAGACCTGAGTTCAAATACAGACTCAAATACTTACTTGCTGTGTGATCCTGGGCAAGTTATTTAACTCTGTTTATCTCAGTTTCCTCACCTGTTAAATGAACTGGATGCAGAAGGAAATGGCTAACTACTCCAGTATCTTTGCCAAGAAAACACCAGAAGGGGTTACAAAGAGTCAGATAGGACTGAAAATGACTGAGCAACAACAAAAAGTGCTTATTACTCCCAGTTCTATTTACCTTCTATTCACTGTTCTGGTCTCCAGTCCCACATTGCCTTCTGGACACTTCAAACTGGTTGTCTCACAGACATATCAAATTCAAAATGTCTAAAATTGAACTCATCATTGTTCTTCCCAAGTCCTCTTGTCTGCTAAACGTCTCTCTTTTTGTTACATCACCACCATTCTTCCAATCTCCCAGGTTTGTAACCTTGTTGCTATCTTTGGCTCTTCAATCTTCCTCACTCCACATTCCAATTGGTTGCCAAATCTTTTCATTTCTATCTCCATAATATCTGTTGCACCAGTCCATTTATCTCTACTCACATGGCCACCATATTGGTTCAAGCTATTCATTACCTTTCACCTGAACTAATGAACTAGCCTGCTCCCAACTTTATTTCTCCCCTCCAAACTATCCTCTACACAGCTGCTGTAGTGATTTTTTCCAAAAGTATAGGTCTGATCTTGTCATTCCTCTCTACTCTCTAAAATCTAGCGACTCCCTATGGCCTTTACAGAAAAATGTAAACTCTTAATTGGCTGTTAATGCCCAACCTGCCTTTCTATTCTTATTATTCTTTACCTCCCTTTCTCACACTTATGATCCAATCAAACTGGCCTTCTCACAATTTCCTACATATCACAATCTCCCATCTTTTTGCTTTTGCTCTGTCTCCATATACCTAACATTCACTCCCACCTCACCGCCACCTCTTAAAATTCTATGTTCCTTCAAATTTCAGTTTTGCACCACCCTTCTACATGGAGCTTTTCCTGCTACCTTCTAATATTCTCCCTAAAATTAGTTTGCATTTGCTTTGTATATAATTTGTATAGACATCACATATAGTAATATAATATATATTTTTCTTCTGATGGAATGTAAGCTCTTTTAGGGCAAAGATCATTTCATTTTTGTCAGTATCTCCAATGCCTAACACAGATTCTGGCCCATAGTAAAAGCTTAATAAAAGCTTGTTAATTGATTAATCATCTGGGCCTCGGTTAACTCTCATGGGATATCCTAATAAGGGTCTTCCCTGAGAGTGGCATCCAGTTGGGTATCACTACTGGCCAGAAAGATGGTAACTTAGCATGACTATAGTTGGGCAAAAGTGACTCAACCAGAGGTTCTGATCTGTGCAGTCTTGGACCTTACAACCTGACCAATTCAAAGCTGATTGATTGTACCTCCAGAGATAGGTCAATTGGAATCTAGAGTGATTGCAAAGGAATCCTATTTAAGAACCATTGACTGGACAGGCTAACTTCCTTGGAATCAAAAGGGGACCCACCTTATAAGTAAGTGATCAGCAGAGTTGTTATTGCACTGATGGAGGAAAAAGAGAGACAGAGACAGAGAGACAGAGAAAAAGAAACAGAGAGACAAGGAGAGACAGAGACATACAGAGACAGAAACACAGAGAGAGACAGAGAGACAGACAGAGAGACACAGAGAGAGAGAAACAGAGAGAGAGAGAGAGAGAGAGAGAGGTGACTTTCAGTCACATGAGAGGTCAACGGCATTTCAATGTGATATGAGGAGTATCTTTTTGAGCTTGTAATAAATTATTTGGGAATTTGAAGCTCAGACAGTTCATTGCTTTCCATATCAGAATCTAAATAAGATTTAATGAACCAAGACTTGCCCTATCAGTTTCAAAAACATATAAGATGACAATCATCAAACTATCTGACATCTGACAGGAAAGTAAAAGAGAGATAGAGAGTGACACACAGAAAGAGACAGAGACAAGTTCAGAAAAAGAGATACAGAGAAAAATCAATAAAACAGTTCAGATATCCCAGATATAAAATCAAATGTCCAAAATAAGAATTTTTGAAAAATATTTTGTTGCTAAACATGAGAAAGGATTTTTTTCCCTGAGAGGAAGAAGTCTACTTTTCTGAGATTACACAAAATATTCCATACTAACAATGCTTCCACCAGTGGGTGGAGAAAGAAAGGGATAAGTGAAAGTAAAGTTAGTGAGAAGATTTGAGTTTGAGGGAGATGCAGTGAAACCATCTCCCAGGGAGCTGCTCTTTGTAGCTACTGTTTCTGTGAGTGTTGACAAGATACACTAATTGCTGATTTGATGCCAAAGGAGATAAGGAGGAGAAACATCATATAAAAGTGGCTGCTCAGTAGTAACAAATCCCAAAGCACAGTGAACAAGTATAGCAACTTGCCATGACTGGGAAGAGTTGGTGAGAGCCAAAAAGAACCAGAGATTCTATTCTTAGAAGACAGGCATAAGAAGAGAAATCCCAATGACTTTCAGGAATTATTTTAATGTTTGTATTTCTTCCCAGAGTAGCTATCAACTTTATGTACATTAGATGTTCTAGGTGGCTAGGGGATAGAGTGCCGGACTTGTAAGCAAAAAGATCTGAGTTTGAATCATTCCTCAGACACAGTAGCTATGTGACCCTAAACAAATCACTCAACCTATGTTTGCCTCAGTTTCCTTAACTGTTAAGTGGGGATAATAGTACCTCCATCACAGGAATGTTGTGGGGAGTAAAATGAGATCATATATGCAAAATACTTTGCAAACCTTGAAAGTACAATATAAAACCTAGTTACTTATTAAGAGGTGAATTGGACTCCATGTCAGAGGAGATGCCCTGAAGAAGTAATGCTCTTCTGCTTATCATGAAGGAGGAAGTGTTCCAGAAAGAACATTCCAACAAGAAGTGTGTGTGGGGGGAGTGGGGCGCGCTGAAGACTCTTTAAAGATGAAGTACCAGCCAATGCCAAGAGATTGGAAGAATGTGACACAGAATTTGAGAGAGAGAAAGAGTAAGAAAAGGAGGGAGAGACAGAGAAGACTCTGAATCACTAATTCATTATGAAGTTATCTGACCCAACGCTCTCATCTCAAAAATGAGTGAATTAAATCCCATGTCTTGAATTCCAAGTCTCGTTCAAGTTAATACAAATAGTATGTACAAGTGGAAGAACTAAAATTTAAATATGTCTTTGTACTCCTAATCAAGAATTAGGATATACATATATGTGTGTGTACACACATATATGTATACATGTGTGTGCGCACATATATATACATATATATACATATACACGCACATACACACACACACAGTAAAATTCCTTCACTACTTTTCGCCCTGCTAGCCAGCCAATCAACAACATGGGGCCTGCTCAACCATAATCCTTGCTAGACCTCAAGGGCTAGGTTGGACAAAACTGTGCAACGGATCACATAGCCCCAGGTATAAAAAAGGCATGGGCTAGGTGAGGTGGCATGCCCCAGGGAAACATTTCCATTGGCCCTTGCCTTGAAGAGACCAAGGTGCAGTGCAGAACCTTACAAGTCTTCTCAAATGAGATGATCAGTTTTCACTTTTTGTGATGACATGACAATGACTACTATTGCTAAGAGAAACTCCTAGGAAACATTGCAAAGGTAATGAATACTACTCTTGACAGAGAGATAATGGATGCAAAGGGCAAAATAAGATTTTTTTTCTGACACAAGGTAGAGATTTGTTTTGCAATGTACACATTATGCAAATGTTACAAAGATTTCCTTTTTTCCTGCTGGTGGGGGGGTAGTGGAGTAAAAAGGGAGGCAAGAGGAAGAGACTGGACTAATGACAGTTTCCAAAAAGAGAAAAAGAAAAGGAAAATGAAGAAAAGAGAGTCACTGAAGCATATTTTTAAATGCATAGAAGAGAACAGAAGGCCAAAAGGAATCACAGACAACCAGAATATCTTTGAATGCTATTTATTCAACTTTTATATACTTAAAAAGAAAGTAACATAGCAAAGATTCAGTTTCATGCACAATATGCTTTCCCCCCAATATGTATGTGTATATATGTATGTGTGTATACATATATATATATATATATATGTATGTATGTATACACACATGGAAATGCTAGTTTTATTTGTTGTTTGTTAAGTTTAGAAAAAAAAATAAAAACAAAATTAACCTCTAAGCATTAAATCCAAAGCAGAACACCAAGGGCCTTGAGGCCACAGATGGTATTTTCATTACTGCTAATGACTGAAGGTCATACAGATTTTAGAATAAAAAAAGAGGTGATGAGGTGTGAACAGTTGACTAAAAATGGTTCTGGAAAAAGAAATTTGGCTTTCTGGACAATTCTAATTAAGATACAGGAATTATGGGGTTTGGACCAGGGAAGCAGCACATCTAATAGGAGCTAACAAGAATGGATTTGTCCAAAGACTCTTCAGACTTTAACCAGCAGATTTTTTCGACTGAAAACTCAGGAGGGGAGTGGAAAGGGAGGAGAATATTATATAAACACCAAGTCAGACCAGACACTCATGGGATGAAAGCCCTGCCTTCTAGGCTCCTCTGAAAGAACTTAACTGGATGGCTTCCTGCTTCCTCCAGTAACAATCCTCTTGAAGGAAGATGGCCATCTCCAATGAAATGGTAGTAAGAAGACCACTAAGTAGCCCTAAAACATGATGGGGTATGAGGGACACCGAGCATCATTATAGAGCAAGGAGATACTCTTTTTTGGGGCTTGGGGTTTTTTTTTTGCATTTTAAATAATGATTTGCAAAAATAGTGAGCATTCTTACTGAATTCATGAGTGATCGTTTTATTCTTTCTATGCAGACTTTCTTAAGTCTCTCCACCATTCCTTTAACCAGGCTAGACTCCATCCAATCCAACAAACATTTATTAAGTACCTACTATATACAGGGCACTATGCTACACACCGGGGAAACAATTAATAAAAAGAAAGATAATCTATACTCTCAAGGAGTTTACAATCTAATGTGGGCAGGGGAGGGGGGTGGAACAACACACAAAAGAAAACAGAAAAGGAAATGGGGAAGACCAGAGGTTACCTGGCTCGACAACATCTTGACCCATGGAACTGAAATCAGGCTGAACAGCAGATACAAAGTGGAGCTGAGTCAAAACATTCAGTTTCTTCCCTCTATAAAGGAAGGCATTAGGAGGAGTTTGGTGCTCCACCCTCACCCCCCAGGCCTCCAATTAGAGGGGAGAAGAGACTGAGGAAGGTGATTTTAATTAGGCTTGAGCTACTTAGCAGCATAATGATGAGGTTAGAAGTGATGAGTATAACCTGCGAGGGGCATCTTGTTTCTTTGAGATGAAACCAGGCAGGGCAGCAGATGTGAAATGGAGTGCAAGGAATGGCTTTTGTCTTCACTACCACTTGTTAAAATTCCCAATACCTTTTAAAACTCTGCCTAAGCTTCACATTCCACTTGAGACCTTTCCTGATCCCCTTTCTACCACCAACTTCTAAATGTAATTCCTTTGGAAAGTGACCTTGTATTTTATATACATACACAAATACACACACACACACACACACACATTTTGTGCTGTAAAGGAGCTCATAGTTCCAACGGGGAAGAGAAAACATGCAGATAGCTATGTATAAATAGAATATTTGGGGGATAATCTCAGAGTAAAAGCACTAAAATTATGGGAGACTGGGTCTTATAGACGATGGACTTTAGCTTAGAGTTGAAGGAAACCAAGAGGCAGAGATGAGGAGGGAGAGAATTGCAGGCATGAGGCACAACCAGTGAAAACAGAGTTGGGAGAGGGAAGGGAAGGGAATAAACATGTACATAGTTCCTATGTGCCACACTGTACTAAGTAGGTTTTTGTTTTGTTTTGTTTTTAAACATTATCTCATTTGATCCTCAAAGCAGCCCTGAGAAGTAGAGGCTATCATTATCCCCATTTTACAGTTGGGAAAACTGAGGCACACGGAGGTTAAATGATTTGTCCAGGGTCATACAACTAGTAAGAAGAGATCCCAGAGCAGAACCTTGGGGGACACCTATGTTTAGGTATCCAAGCATAACCTGGATGAAGATCTAACATAGGAGACCAAGAATGAGTGGTCAAAAAAATAGAAGGAAAACTGGGAGAGAAGAGTATAATGGAAACCTAGAGAGAAGACAGTGTCAAGGAAGAGAGGATGATCTGAGGAGCACCAGAAGCTTCAGGGAGATCAAGGAGAATAAGGAGGGAGAAAGGGCCGGGAGATCCGGCATTTCAGGAAACTCAGTTTCAGCAAGCCAGTTCTCAGTGAGTCCAAGAGGATGGAACGAATGGAGAAAGGGAAAGATGTAAGATAAAAACTACCTTGATACCTATGGAGCAGGAATTCTGGAGTGCATCATAGAAAAGGGAGGTGGTTTTTGAGTGAAACTCTGTTGGGGATGGGTGGAGGGGATGAGAAAAAAGGAGTGGTCAGTTTCATTAAGAGCAGGGTCTGAACAATGGCAGCCAGGGGGTCAATATGGCTGGGATATGGAGGGAATTATAAAGAGGGAGTATATTAATCACTGAGTAATGAATTGTAGATTATCGTTGTCCATAGCAATTCAACCTGAAAGTGGAGTTAGCAAGGTGGACAATAGTATATAGCTGGAAGAAAGGGTGGGAGACAAGACTACTCTGGAGTTATGGAACTGTGCCTAGAGCTAGAGTTATGGAGTGTGCCTAGAGCTGGATTGAGAGAAATTGAAGTTGATATTCAAAAAGATCTGAGTGAGATGGACCCTTGCTAATAAGCTTAAATTTAATGAGAATAAAGGCAAAGTCTTTTTACTTGGATTGAAAAACACTCAATTGCTCATAGCTGGATTGAAGAAGATGTGACTACAATTCGTGTCCAAAATACCTGGGGATTTTGGTAGATTACAAGCTCAGTACAAGGCAACTGAGCTGAGGGAATTTGTGCCTGCATTACATTAAAAGAAGTAGAGTGCCAAAACCCTACTGTACCCCATCCTGCTCAGACAACACTGAAACAAGAGTTTCAATCATGGATGTCACATTGGAGGAAAGATATCAACAATCTGGAACCCATTTAGAGGAAGATGGCCAGGGCAGCAAGGAAATGGAAGCAGGGTAGTACAACCGGATTCAAATCCTAATTCTGATGGCCCCTTACTTGTATGACCTTGGACAAATCATTTAATCCCTGTGGTCCTCAATTTCCTCATCTGCAAGGTAATGGGGTTGGATTGAATGCTTCCAAGATTCCTTCTACCTCGATCCAGATCAATGACCTTATACTGAAGCTAGGTGGTGCAAAGTATAGAGTACTGGGTCTGGAGTCAAGAGGATTTGGGGTTCAAATGACCTCAGATACTTTACTGGCTGTGTGACTTAGGGGCAAGTCACTTAGCCCCTATGTACCTCAGTTTCTTCAACTGTAAAATGGGAAGAAAAATAGCACCTACCTTTGAAGATTGTTGTGAGGATCAAATGAGTTAGTATTTGTGAACTGCGTGGTACATGGGGGCATCTAGGTGGTGCGATGAATAGAGTGCCAGCCCAAGAGTCAGGAGGACCTGAGTTCAAATCCCACCTCAGACACTTAACACAAAACTAGCCGTGTGACCTTGGGCAAGTCACTTAACCTCAATTGCCCTACCTTCCCCCTTCAAAAAGCAAAGAAAAAGTGCTTGGCACATAGTAGGTACCATATAAATGCTAACTATTATTAACTATTGCTATGACCACATTCTATGAGGATCAGCTGAAGGACTGTTTAACTTGGAAAAGGAAGATGAAGGCATAGGGGAGAATGTATTAATTATCTGTAAACTGGAGACATAATCACAGCCCCTACCCCGCAGGGTTGTTGTGAGGGAAAATGAGATCATAATTGTAAAATCATTTATTATTTTTAAAAGCCTAGTGCGTGATGCATAGTAAGCGCTTTATAAGTTTAGTGATTGTTGTCATTGCATTATTATTGCTATTATCTACCAACGACTGTGGATTAGCAAAGCAATAGGACTTGTATTCAGCCTGTCACTATTCCCTAAGTTTGAGCCTCACCATGGAGACTGACACATTAACTCTATTATCTGTTTCTCCGAATAAATAATTAGTAAAAAAAGACCATTGTCAGCCTGTCATTGAAAATACAGTCTCAGAATGTGCCACATCCCCAAGGCTAGGGCAGGGGGGTGTGTGTGACACCTAGAGAAGTCCTACAGAAACCCCAAGGAAAAAGTGCTGGCCACAGTGGGAGGAAGTCTCAAAGTGGAAGAAAGTTTTGCTTTCAACAAACCCTCAAAAAGAACCAAAATAAAGAAGTCAGCGTGACCACTAATCTATGGTACAGACATAAAAGGCAGTATAACCAGAACCTGTGACAGCGTTCTTTTTTTGCATTCGAGGAGATTGGGAGATGGAGGCTTTGTCTATATCAACATCAGTTGGGTTTGACTTTCCAAGTCACCCTCCGTTCTTCCCTGGACCTCCTCAAACCCTTAACCTCTAGAGACTCCTCCCACAGGGAGCATCTCTCCCACCTCAGACACATTTACAATACTTACCTGGAGAACAGTTACATTCAAATGATTATAATCTAATCTGACCATTAGATTGCACACTCCTTGAGGGCAGGGATTGTTGATTTTATCTTTTTTTGTATCCCCTGTGCTTAGCACAGTGCCAGTCCCAATTGGGTACTTAATAAATATTGATTGATGGATGGGTGGATGGATGGATGGATGGATGGATGGATGGATGGATGGATGGATGGGTAGATTTATGGATTAGAATGGAAGCTCTTCTTTTGTTGTTGTGGTTGAGTTGTTTCAATCCTGTATGACTCTCTGTGACCCATAGGGGTTTTTCTTGACCAAGATACTGGAGTGGTTTGCCAGATCCTTCTGCAGCTCATTTTATAGGCAAGGAAACTTTCAAACAGGGATAAGTGACTTATCCAGAGTAACCCAGCCACTGATTGTCTGAAGACAGATTTGAACTTGGGACAATGAGTCTTCCTGACTTCAGGTCTGCTGCTCTAGTCACTGAGGCACCTAGCTGCTTCTCCTACTCATTCCACAATCTTAAAAAGGTAAGAAGAGACAATGAACTTGCTCTCTGGCTGTAGCGGTAGGAAGCAAGCAACACGAAACAGTGGGGGGAAATTTTGGATTTAGGTTTGAATTTAAATACTAGTGTCACCTTTTACTACTCATGTGATCTAAGACAAGCCATTTCCCTTCTCTGAGTCTCACTTTTCTCATCTGTAAAATGAGAGTGTTGAAAGTAGGTGATTTCCAAGGTCCTTTCCCCTCTAAGTCTATGTGGGAGAAATCCTTTACAGTCTAAAAAGCAGCCCTGTCCAAAGAAATGTTGCTGTTAGAAAAACAGCTTGGAAATCACCTAAGGCAGGGGTTCTTAACATAAATATCTGTGGAGGTCTGAGAACCTGTATGGGGAAAAAAATTGCATCCTTATTTTCACTAACTTTTGGTTTCTTTAGCAAGATGCATTTGAAAACGCGATTCTGGGGAGTATATACCCTTCACCAAATTGCCAAAGGGGTCTATGATGCAAAAAAAATAAGAATACCTAATCTAAGCAAACTGAACTCCAGAGAGATTTACCTAGGATCATTTGATGAATAATAGTGGCAGAATCAAAGGGCCTCAAACATAGGTCCTTCAGTTCCAAATCCAGGTCTCTTTCCAAATCACCAGTGTTCTTTATAGCCTACATGCCTAATTTGTCAATATTTAATTTTATGACCTCTTTTGTCAGAATAAGTTAAATGCATGTGTGTGTTTCTGGCTGTCCCGGGGTAAAAATGTGAAGTGGGCAAAGTTTGGTGTCCACCCCAGGCTGCCATTTCCACACTTTTTCCCCTCCTTAGAAGTGTTTGCTCCATCCCCGTACCTCGTCTCTGTAACTTAGTACCTTTGGGTTAGGTATCTTTCCCCTTACAAAAACTTATTCTGGAAAAAGATCTGAGAAATACCTTGCCACAGAGGCATAAATAACTGATTGGGCTTAATGAGTCGTCTGTGCTAGATAACATATCATAACACACCTGGGCAAAATTTTCAGTCCAAAGGATGAAGCTTGATGGATGAAATATTTTAAAAATAAGCCAGCTAATTCTTGGTGATGTATTTTTTTTAGGTCAGGTAAACATAAGTCAAGTTTATGTCAGGTAAACATTTTTGAACTCTTAAAATCATACTTACATAGGTAGCAAGGCAGTCCTGGTGTGTTATTTATTATTGTTAATACTATTATTGTTCTTACTGCTTTCATCTTGTTCTATGGAGTTCAGAAAGAAACAGCCCTGAGATAAGTTGCTATCCAGCTATCATTCTCCATTAGGCAGCTAGATGGTACAGGGTATAGAGCACTAACTCTTCCTGTTCCTCCATGATTTCAATTTCTTCTATTGAGTCTCCATATTTTGAGAGTTTTCTAATCCAAATATCTTAAAGCAAAGGTGTCTAACATGTAATCCCACTCTCCTGAATGCACCAGAAGCAGAATAAAATGGAAATCAGAAGTATTTAACAAAATAAATAAAAATGGAATGGAAGTTAGATAATGTTAGCATTTTCTAAGTCAATATGTGGTCTGCAGGGATCCTTAGGTAATTAGTTAACTGTCTTTGTTTCTATGTGAGTTTAAAACCACTGGTTTAGAAATTAGCGATATTTGGTATGATAACAGCTATTAAAAATGTAGGGTTTTGTTCTCATTGATTGTTCATTTCAGTTGTGCGTGACTCTTCATGGTGCCATTTGGGTTTTTCTTGGCAAAGATACCAGTGGTTTGTCTTTTTCATCTCTAGCTCATTTTAATAATGGGAAAATGAGACAAACATAGTTAAGTGACATGGCCAAGGTCACACAGCTAGGAAATGTCTGAGGCTAGATTTGAATTTAGGAAGGTCTTCCTGATGACTCCAGGCCCTGGCAGACGATATTGAAAAAGATAGATCAAATCTGGTCAATCTGATATCTTATATAAGATTTCATATTCCACTTCTGCAAACACATCCTCCTCGAAAGGCTGTTGGTGGCATTTGGGAATAGAATCTTCCTAAGCTACTCTCAATTGTCTATATCAGGGTTTGGGAGCCGGTCCCACATAGGTGCGTCTGCTTCCCATTATTTGCAGTAGGATTCTCAAGCCTCTTCCTGCTCATCATCACCTTTCCTGCTATAATCCAGCTAAAACTGGGGGCAACTTCTCACTTCACAATCCACTTTCCATCTCAAGTGGGTGCAGATGCTCCCAGAGACCTTTTTCTTCCTGGGATCACCAGGTCCTTGGATCTATCTTCTAGCTATCATGGCAGATATAGTACTGGCCCTGAGTTAGGAAGATTTGAGTTCAACTTCAGCTTTAGACATTCACTAGCTATGTGACCCTGGACAAGCTACTTAATCTCTGTCCTTCTCAGTTTCCCCACCTGTAATATCATAAGAGCACCTCCCTCTCAGGGTTAGTATGAGGATCAAATGAAATATTTGTAAAGAATGTCTGGAACATAGTAGGTGCTTAGAAATGCTCTTTCCCTCTATCTTCCTCCCTTCTCCTGTCTTTGTTGCCTGTGCTGATGCAGTCAATAATGGATTAATTTTATTGAAACTATATCCTCCATTATTGGCCCCTAGAGATTCACAGAATCAAGAGTTGACTGTGTAACAAGAAAATCCATGGTCCTTTTAGTAATAGGAATGCATTTTAATGTTAGCTATCCCTCACTAATTTCAATGAATCAAGGAATATTTTGTTTATTGGATCCTATGTTCACTTTATAATTATTTCCTCTACAATAACCTACTCCAGTGCCTCATTGTCTTATGAAGTAAACCCTGAATTCTCAAGGTCTTGGCCAGTGCTGTACAAGCACGTTCCAACATGTTGGAAATTCTTTGAGCATGGCCCTAGTAACAGGTCAACTCTGTTTTCCAAGGATTGACACAACAACCTATCAGAAACATAACCAACAAGCTGGCCACTTGTTATGAACTTTTGGGACAACAGGGGCAAATGTAACAAGGGATGGGCAGGCACAAATGTGTTGCTATCAAAGGAGAAAACACCCAAATGAATGAAATCACAGGGCCATTCAAATATGATAGATTTAGAGCCAGAAGGAATCTTAGGGGTCATCAAATCCAACCCTTTCATTTTAGAGATGGGAAAACAAAGGTCCAGAGATCTAGTGATTTGTCTCAAGTCTCACAAATTTTAAGTAGTAAAAACAAAATTTACACTCAGAACTTTGAATTCCGTATCCAACAGTTTTCACACTATACTTTGCAACTGCCTTCCAGTCTAATTTTGATTTTTCTTGCCTACATTATTGTAGCAGTATCCTAGCTAACCTTTATGCCTCTCCAAACCATCGTCCAAACAATTGCCTATATAATATTCTTCAATGACCTTGTTCCAAAATTCATAAACTTACAGTTCTTGCTTGACTGATGGAGAAAACATATACTCCTGATGGTGACATTCTAGGCTCCTTTACAATCTGACTCCAACCAATCTGCCTATATTACTTCCCTTCGTTTTTCTACATTCTAGCCAAGCTGGTATGGTCTTCTCTCTCTCTCTCTCTCTCTCTCTCTCTCCACACTGGACTCTTTTGGTATTTGTGTTTTTAATCACACTGTTCCCTATGCCTATGATGCCTTTCACTTTCATATCTCTATTATAACCCTTTGATTCCTTCAAGGACCACCTGACATGCTGCCTCTAGAAAGCCTTCCAATGCCCTTTCCTTCTGGGTGAGTGTCCTTTCCCCACCCCCATCTTACCCTCCCTTGTACCATAATTATGAGTATAATTAAACTGTGAACTCCTTGAGAGCAGGAACTGTCCTTTGCTTTATTCTTTGCTCACCACTTACCATAGTACTTGGAACAAAGTAAACACTTAACACATACTTGTTGACTTACTGTGCGTATTTCCTATTATATTGAAAGCAGGGTCTTTGTTGTATGTTTTTCTTGGAAATTTCTATTATATATTTTTAGGGGATGTTCTCCTACCAAAAAAAATGAATCTCAGCCCCCTTGATGCAAAGACCAGACCCAGAATGCCTTGAATCAGTTCCTTGACCTTCTCCCTTGTCTTAATCCCATGACAGCCCAAGATTATTAGAGGTTCTCTCTGTTCCCCACATTTGTTTATTAAAAAACACCCAAATGATAAAAGCCCCAAACAAGGGACCGTCATATATTGGAGTGAAAGCTCTCTATGGCTTGAGTACATTGGGTTTATTGTATTAGCACAGTATTAGATTAAATATTCAACAATATAAAAGCATCAGGCATTTAGGGAGACAGAGGTTTCCAGGCACAGCTAATGGACATTTTCAGAAATAGAGTGTATCTAATGCCAATTTTTAGATACATTTCTTAGAACCAAGTGCCTGTTCAGTGTTTTTCCTATCTCAAAAAAATTATGAAGAGAACAACAAACTTGAACATCTAATTGGTGGAAATTGCAGGGAGACAAAGTTTGACTTAATGACGGGAAAACTTTGCTAATAATTAGAGCTACCCAAAAGCTGTATAATCTGCCACAGGAGGTAGTGAGCCCCTCAACAAAGGTTTTCAGACAAAAGATATAGGACTCCTTGTATATAACTATCACAGAGGAGCCACCATCTTGGCTAGGGGGAGGAGTAGATTGTTACTGAAGTCAAGTCCATCTGAAATATTCTGTGGCTCTATGGAATCCATAAGAAATTACAAATATGAAGAATACAAAGACACAAGGTGAAGAAAACAATTTAATTGTACAGACCTTTAAGGGTCTACTATATACAAGGTTATGCTAAGCACAACAGATACAAAGGCAAAAATGAAATAGCATCCTCAAGAAGCTTGCATACTATCAAGAAAGGAAGACAGGGAATATAGCATGTACACAAATAAATAAATACAAAGTTAGTTTAGGGGAAACAACAGTATACACACTGAATACTGCTTAGTAAGAAAAAAAATAAGAATGGCAAAGGCAACCCAATCTGAAAAAAAAGGAAAAAGAAAAAGAGATTCAAAGGTGGTAGGGGAGCAATGAGAATGACGTGGTGATTGATTCATTAAAGTTAATATCCTCTTTTTTAAAGGCAGGCTTCAAATAATGAAATTTGTAGTTTTATCTATGATCAGAAGCACAGAATTTTGGAGTTAGAAGGAATCTTAGGGATCATCTAGTTCAGGGGTTCTCAACAAGTTTTGTACCATGAATCCTCTGGTGACATTCTAGAGAAACTGAAACACACTTTCTCAAGATTATGTTTTTAAATGCATATAAAATACATAGGATAGGATTACCAATCATGTATGGTTATCAAATATTTTTGACATATCAAATATCAAATATGGTTATCAAAATATTTTCTTTAAACAAGGTCATACCTCTCAGGCTAAGAACCCCAGAATTCCAGTACAACCCATACCTGAAAAAGAATCCCCACTAAAACAATGAAACTCTCCAATGAGCATTGTGTATGTACTCAGATGCTTGTTTTTAATGGTTTGATTTCATTGCATAATTTAATTAACATCCTACTATGTGCAAGATGTTAGGGATGGATATAAAGATAAAAATAGGACCTCAAGAAGCTTATAATCTACTTGAAGAAGGGGGATAAAACACATCTATGAACAGCCTCCCTACACTACAGAAGTCAAGGCAAAGTCTGTTGAACAGGACTGGGATCCTTGGCATATTTTGATTCAAAGACTACGAGGACCCTGGGGCTGTGACTGTATCTAAAAATACCCTCTTCTTCCACCTCCCTTCTTCCTAAAGGAGCATTGGAGGGTGTCTTTTCGGATGTCATCATAGCTTCTGTGTAATCCTTGAATTAGACTACACCAATGAGTTCTGCCCTGTAGACATCTGTGTTAGCAACATTCCTTGGATAAAGGGGGTGTTACATAAGTAAATACAAGATCCCACAAGAAAGAAAATGACACAAGTGAGGAAGCAGGAGCGACTTCATGGAGTGGTGGCATCTTAGCTGAGCATGAGAGAAATTGGGAATTCTAAGAGACAGAGGTGAGAAGACCTGTGTGCAGATTGACTTTGGGGAACAGCAAATATTTCATAGCTAAGTCTTGACTTTACAAATGATGGTGATGATGATGATGATGATGATGATAATGATATTGATTTTGATGCTGTTGCTGATGTTGATGTTGATGATGAAGAAGATGATGTTGGTGAAGAAGGTGGTGATGATGATGATGATGTTGATGATGAAGAAGATGTTGGTGAAGAAGGTGATGATGATGATGATGTTGATGCCGATGCTGATGCTGTTGATGTTGATAATAATGAAGGTAATGATGATGAAGATATATAATAGGCTTGAATACACCTTTTAAAGGTCAACTTTACTAACTGTAACAGGACATCCAGGTGGTGTAGTGCTGGACCTGAAGTCAGGAAGACTCATCTTTGTGAGTTCAAATCCAGCCTCTGATTCATACTAGCTGTGTGGCCCTGGTTAAGTCACTTAACCCCATTTGCCTCAGTTTCCTCATCTGTAAAATAAGCTAGAGAAGGAAATGGTGAACCATTCCAATATCTCTGCCAAGAAAACTCCAAATGGGGTCATGAAGAGTCAGATAAAACTGAAAAACAATAAAACTAACTCACACCTTCTTCACTTTCATTTCTTGACTTTCCTGGTTTCTTTTTTCAGGTCTCAGGTATTATTCCACCTTCTGCAGGAGGTCATTCCTGGTCCCTCCAGCTACTCATGCCTTTCCTCTGAGATTGCCTTCCATGTACACTGAATATGTGTTCTATGTACAGAGTTATCTGTCTGTTGTCTATGCCACTAGAATGTGGGTTTCTTGAGAACAGGGACAGTATATTTGTATTTCTTCGTATCTTCAACATTTAGCATGGTGCCTGGCACAGAGTAAGCCTCTAATAAATGCTTGCTAACTGACTTCTGAAGGTTCACAGTCTTTGCCCCATCTATTCCAGACTCCAAGTCTCTTTCTTTCAAATACCAAGTAGATGAGTAAAGCCAGAGGGTGAGGATGAGGTATTGGAGAAGAAACAACAAATCAAAAAGAAAAAGGAAGAGGTTAAATCCATACTCAGAAAATGACTATTTGGCTCCATATTTATTTGCCTTGAAAGCACTTTCAAATTTATCAGGAATTAATTCAGAGGACACTAAACTCAGGGTAAAAATAGAATTTATTTATTGTTCTTTTGCTGTTGTATAAAAAAATTATAGCCCTTTTCTTTTGAAAATGAACGTGGTCATAGGTTTAAGATTAGAAACTGGAGAGAACTGGCAAGCTTGCCAATGTTAACAAAGCAGAATGGAAAAGCTTATACAACTTCAGTAAGTAAAGTTGGTTGATGTGCATGGTCAGGGAGGTGGCATCTCAGTCAGACCTGGACACAGATATAAGAGGAGATATTTGGAGGCAATATGATTAAATGCACAAACATGGGAAAAAAAGATAGTGAGAACAGGGATGGAAGAATATTCCAACTGATCCATTCCTCAGTGGAGTGCTTTAAACAAAGTGGGCTGTAATCAGCTTATAGAGGGCATACAGTGGAATTCTTCTTAATGAAGACATTGAGGCTCAGAAAGATTAAGATGGCTGTGTTATTGTACCTTTTAAAGACGGTCTTTGAACCCAGGTTTATTGACCCTAAGCCCAAGAGTAGCATGCCAAGTTGGTTGCTTCTTAGATGATTCAATTCAGTTCATCATATGAAGAAACTGAGATCCCAAAAGGCAAATGACTTATACAATAACAACAAGTGAGTTACTGACAGAACTCTAGAACTCAGGTCTTCTGACTGTAAGCCTGATGTTCTTCCCAAAACACCCAAGTGTTATGACTTCCATCTATGCTGGAGGAGATCACTGCCATAACAATGTCTGAATTTGAAGTCCAATGACCTGGGCTCAGATCCCAGCCCTGCCACTCACTGTCTGTGTAAACTTGGGGAAAAAATGCCTAATGTCTGTAGGCCTCTGTTTCCCCATCTGTAAAATGAAGAAGTTGGACTTACTGGTCTCTAGATTCCCTTCCATCTATGATTTCATCATCCTTCAACAAGATGGCATCTGAAGTCCCTTCCAACTTCAAATCTATGAACTCATGAACATAGTAAGACCGGATCATAGGTTTACAACTGGGAGGGACCCCTGAGGTCATCTAGTCCTATGATCTAGAATGATAGATAAATGAAAACACAGAGCCCATCTAATCCACCCTCCTTAAACAGTCAATAAACATATATTAAGCACTTAAGTTCTGGCAGTAGGAAGAAAGACAAAAGACATTCCCTGCCCTCAAGGAATTTACAGGCTAATATGAGGCAACATGAAGACAATTGTGTATAAACAAGTTGTAGATAGGAAAAAGTAGATTTAATCAAGGTATCAACCTCACTTCTGAGGAAATAGGCCCATAGAGATTAGAAGATTTTTCTAAGATCACATAGGTAGTAAATGTCAGAGATGAAATTTAAAACTAGGTCCTCTGACTCCAAATCCAGTCATTTTCTCAATACACCCCATTGTCCATCAAGTTAGCGAGCAGAGTTCCTGTAAGTCATACAACCAACAAAAGTTAAATGATTACTTATTAGGCAGGGCAAACACACTCAGCCTTTATTATGTGCCAAACACTGTGGATCAGATACATAGGCAGTTGTAGCACATTAATTAGGGTGGACACAAAGGGAATTTTATTTTTAAAATTTTATTTGAGGCAAACATTGATTACTCCATTATGTGTCCATCATAAAGGACATTATTTTTATCCCCCCAAAAGTTAAAGAAACTAAAACTTAACTAACTTGATTTTTGATATTAATAACTAAGCTTTGCTTAAAATATAAAGTTTTAAAATAAAATACAAAATAACATCTTTTACCTGTAATTAGGGGGGGAATCAAAAATATATCTTTTTTAACATTAGGAGTTTTGTGTTTAGGGCAGCTAGGTAGCATAGTGGATAGAGTGCCAGGATTGAAGTCAGGGATACTCATCTTCCTGTTGTGACCCTGGATAAGTCATATTTCTTCATCTGTAAAATTAGCTGGAGAGAGAAATGGTGAACCACTCCAGTATCTTTGCCAAGAAAACCCCAAATGGGGTCACACAACTGAAATGAATGAACAACAACAACAAAATTATGTGCTCAGGCACACCGAGGACACCTCTATACACACCTACAATCAGGTATGTTGTGAAGAGAATTTCCATTTGAGTCTGGATGGGACTGGATGACTGTTGTGGTCTTTTCCAGTTCCAGGATTCTAGGATTCTGTGACCCATTATGATGTTTCTCCTAATCAGTAATTATATGGCAGTCCCAATCCCAATTTTAATGCACCTTCTTCCCCAAAAGACCAACTACAAAAGGACCAAAAATATTCACTTACAATCACAGTCTACATACACACACATACACACTCTCTCTCTCTCTCTCTCACACACACACACACACACACATACACACACATGTAAATAGTTATTTGGTAAAAGATCTTTTGAAAACAAGATTCACTTGGTATTTGGAATTGAAAACCTGATGGAAAATAGAATACAGAATACTGAATCTGGAGTCAGATAACATGGGATTAAATCTCAGCTTTTCTACCTGTGACCTTACTAATGTTACTTAACCTCTCTGGGTCTCAGTTTCCTCATCTGTAGAATAAGGGTGTAGGACTGTGTGGTCTCTGAGGTTCCTTCCAGCTCTAAAACCAACAAGCCTATGAAGTTCTTGACATATTCTACAATCCAATTATTCCTCATGTGCCTTTTTGCAGACTTTACTCTGGTTATTGTCAGTCTTGTGGCTTAAGTATCATTGGCTTTTTATTTCTATCCACCACAACTTCCCTACATAGTCCAATGTTTTTTACAAAATGCACTTAGAAAAATTAATCATGACAACCACTTTCTCACTAAATCTGTCATTTAGAAAACTTCTCATCTCATCATTGATCCTTGACAGAGGTCTTTAGAAAGATATCAATGATCCCTTATCCATGGTGATGTAGAGGAATTCCCATGGACACATGGGCTAGGCCGGTAGGTCCCTTCCCATTCTGAGAAGCTCGGATTCCTGGAGCTCTCTTAGCCAGACAGAATTAGCAGTAATGGTAAGATATTGCAAAGTGGTCAATTTAATCTTTATTAAAGCAAAAACTTCATTAAAAAGTCAAAAACAGAAGACTGTCTCAGGAGGCAATTAATAGCTAGCTCTTCATTGGAGGTCCTCAAAGGCTAAATGACCATTTGTCAAATGTGTCTTGGTGGAGATTCTTTTGGGGAGTATAGGTTGGGCTACATGGTCCATGGAGTCCCTTCCAAACTCTGAAATTCTATGATTTCTGAGATATCAAAAGCAATTGATTCTTTTCCCAGTAGGTATTAAAAGACAAAGAACCAACCTTCTGGAGTGGAATTTGAGAGTTTTGGTGGGATCTCAGGCACCATCTTGTCTGGGAGTTCTTAACCTGGAGTAAACTTGGGTTCAAAAAGAAATACATATTTTGCACACATTTCAATATAATTGATTTTCTCTGTAATCCTGTGTATTTTATGTTAGGCATTTTAAAACTTCACTTTAAGAAGGGGGCCATATATTTCAATAGACTACTAAAGGGGCCCATGGCATCCCCAAAATTTAAAAACCTCAGATTTAATCCAAACCACCCTCTGGCCCAATAAAGAATCTTTACTACAACATGAATGGTCATTTAATCCTTGCTCAAAAATCTCCAATAAGGGGCGATCCACTGCCTCCAAGCCACTTTTGAGCAGCTTTAAATATTGGGAAGTTCTTGTGCCTCTTTGCACCTTAGACTCATCACCTCTAGTTCTGCCCCTTTGGGGTCAAGGAGAGCTAGTTTAATCCTTCTTCCATATGGTGGTTTTTCAAGTATGTGAATTCAACCATCCTGTCCTTTCCTTGCCTTTTCTCCCCACCCACCCCACCAGTCTTCTCTCATCCAAGCTAAATATGCCCAGTTCTTTCCTCCTAAGGTACAGAGTCAAAGCCCTACAAGATCCTGGTTGCCCTCATCCAGACACTCTCATCCTGGAAGACACACTTTGGTCACCAAAAATACAGCTCTTCCAATAGACAACACTAATACCATTTCCTATTAGCAAAAAACACCAACAAACTAAGATGGAAATTCTCTTCCCTCAAAGTAAATGGTTCTCCTCTGGGATAACTCTACCTCATGAAGAGAGTAATAGCCATAGCTGATAAGAAGTGTTTGAGGAGCAATTTGTTGCTAATTAGTGTGGCGTTGTTTAAAAAAAAAAGCTTCAACTTGAAATGCTATCTAAACTCTGTGTATTATGGCTCATGAGCTAATTCAGGTATCATTAGAAAGTGACACATTCATCACCTGTGCTAGCCTATTGTGGCAGCTTTTTCAGACTTAAGAGGTTTCTATAGAAGAAGCAAAGTAGCTAGTGATTCTAAAGCAATAGGCTATTATTCTGGGTGCATTTTACTTCATAGAAAGACCTTTAACTTGAGCCACCCAAAAGGAGGGAATAAGGGAGGAATTATGGGGGAGGAGAGCATGGGGAGAAGCCATCCAGATCAAATTCACCATGGAAACATGATCCTGGGAAGGACAGGATACACCCTTAACTTAGACAATAGTGGTAGGCCAGCATGGAGGTTGGGAAGGTGGTGAGATGACTGACCTTTAAGCCACATAAGGGAGAAAAGAAAAAATAATCATGTGAGTGGAATCATGTACAGCAGAAAGCACAGAGAGTGGGGTCAGTGGACCTGGGTTCAAATCCTCCCTCTTACCCTTATTTATTTGACCTTAAGTAAGTCAAACTTCCTGGGGCCCAGTTTCCTTATCTGTAAAATGAGAGGATTAGATTGTATGGTCTCAGAGGTCCCTAGTTCTAAATTGATGCTCATGGGATCCGTACTGGACTCTCCACCCATCCTTCCTTCTCCTGTCCTCTTGGGAGTCTCATGACAAGTCTCTTTTTGTATGTGAGGGAAAACATACCACACGTGGAATGCTCCCCCAATAAGGAAGATATCTAAGTATTTTCTAGGGAAGGACAGGGGTTTGCTGGTTTCCCATATCTAATGGTTATTTCTCATTGGAGGTCTTCAAGCCAGAGGTTAGATGACCATTTGTTGCAAAGGGAGTTCTTAATCTAAGAAAGGGTCAGACTAGATGAGAAAATAGATACCGATTAACTAGGAAGTTGGGATTTTCTGGCAATTGAGATTTCATGGATGTGTTTCAAAGAAGGGAGGAGGAAATAGCAGGTGTGAGCAGAGGGCACCAGCAGAGCATAGAGGCCATTCCTGAAGGTTTTCTGGATGCCCACATCCCTGTCATAAATCATCTTGTGGCTCATGGCTGCCAATAGTTCCAACAGGTCTTTTGGTTCTCAGTTTCTTGTTGTAGTTATGCACCCATGAAAGATGATGTGAAAATGTTTGGGTAAAGCTCATTTGGCTTCATAATCATAAACAGACCTAAGTGAAGAGAAGCATTTGGCCATCAAAAGCCCTTTTAGTGGTCTGTAATTTACAGCAACAGTTGTTTTGACCAACCGAGTAAAATGGTAACTGCCACCTCCCATTTGGTTTATCGTTTTTCCTAATAATTTCTGTGCATTTGCTTTTCGATTTTATTCATCGGCGACTCACAGTCAATTTTCTCTGAGGCACAGTATGCTCAAAATATCCTTCAGTATGAAAGTGGCTGGTTAGAGCAAATGCATATCCTTCCATCAGTAAATGCGTCACTAAGTAACCTTAGAGGGGAGGTGGAATATAGCCTAACAGGACCACCGGTAATCTGCTTTTAGCAAGAGCTGGCATCCTAAACCATTTTAATTGCTCTGTCAAGGGAGGAACTTTAGATGAAAATTAGGTAAATCAGCTTTATTCTCTTTGGGAGAACTTTTCTTTCTACACAGCTTTGTAGTCAATCCTGCCTTGGGGACCCAGCAAAGGTGCTTCACTGTCTTCCACCAAGAGAAAACGCTTAAGGGAAAGCAGCAGCAATAAAGCAGAGTGAATTTTGAATCTGCTTTGTTAGTTTTATTGATGATGGGAATTTTGACTGGTGTGGTACAATGGAGAGTGATGGTTGTGGAGACTGTCCTTCCCCCTCCCCCTTGCCTATAATGCACTTCTCTCATCTCATAGAATCTCAAATTTCCTTCAAAGTTCAGCCCAAGCACAACCTACATGAAACCCTTCCTGATGCTAATGCCTCCCCCCAAAAAAGTAACCTTATGTTTAACTTGTATATGCCTACATGTATAGGTGCTGTCTTCCCCAATAGAATGCAAACCCCTTGTGGGAAAGAACTGTTTCATTTTCTGTGTTTGTATCTAAAGCACCAAGACCAGTGCTGAGTGAGTAAGTGAGTGAGTGAGTGATCAAGTGATCCTGGGCAGGTCGTTTTACTTCTTTGGGTTTCAGTTTACTGAAGGAAATAGAAAAGGGAAAGAGGGAGAAAGGAAAGAAAGAAAGGAAAGGAAGGAGAGAGAGAGGGAGGGAGAGAAGGAAGGCAGGAAGGCAGGAAAGAAGGAAGGAAGGAAGGAAGGAAGTAAGGAAGGAAGGAAGGAAGGAAGGAAGGAAGGAAGGAAGGAAGGAAGGAAATATTCATTAAATATTTACTATGTGTTGGGTACAATGCTAATCTCTGAGGATACAAAAACAAACAGAAGAAGTAAAACATTTTTACCCTCAGGGGGTTTATGTTTTAACGCAGGAAGATCATATGTAAAAGGGAACTGAAAAGTGTAAGGGGAGAAGAGGAAAGGTGGCAAGTATAGGGGCAAAATGTTCAAGTTAGAAAGCTAGGAAACAGACTGGGAAGGTAACGAAGGCAAGACCAGGACCCTCTATAACATGGAGGCTTCAGGAGGAACTCATCAGTGGGGGAAGGGAGTAAGCCTTCCAGAGTCATGTTCCAATTAAAAAAGCAGAAGGGATGGTTGGATGTTCCAGAGTGGCAGGAGGAGGAGAAGGCATTTTGGATGAGTTCTTCTCTCAAGTCCCTTCTAACTCTGCCTCATTCTTCTGTTATAACACAACTCATACTTCATATGTGTGTGTGTGTGTATGTGTGTGTATGTGAAGAGTCCTAAAGGTCCTAAAAAAAGATTGTCCCTTTCAGACTGAGTTTTTTAAAAATCATTGGAGCTTTCATAAATAACATTTCATAATGTCATGCTTCAAGCATCAGGATACTAAAGAACCTTCAAAATAAGAACCATATCATTCTATATGGCTTGTTTGAACACAGTTGTTTATGTGTTGTCTCCCCTATTCTGTGAGTTCCTAGAGAACACAGACTATCTTTTTACCTTTACTTGTATTCTCAGCAGTTAGCATAGCACCTAGGACATAGTAGGAACTTAATAAATATTTTTTGACTAATTGAATGACTTAACCATCCACACTAGAAAAACTAAGTGGATGAGAAAAAGGCTTGTGGTCCAGAGAGGCATTATATACAGTTTTATGCACAACACATTGAGCTTGTCCAGCAGTATGTAAAATTTGAACAGATTATAAGATCATAATTCTAAAGTCAGAAGGGAAAGATGTGAAGTGTGCCCAAGGTCACACACAAAACATTGCATATAGACAATATCTGAGATTGGAATGGTATTGGAAGACTGCAGTGGGCTAGCTTGTATTTGGGAAATTGCACAAACCTTTTAACCATCTCAAACTGCCCCTTGTGACAAAAAGCAATCTTTTTAATACTCATATTATTCTGGTGATGTTATTTGGCTGCAAATAACGTCATTTGGTATGCAGAACACAATCTCCAAAGAATCAATACTGTAGATGGAAAGACAAATGGCTGGCATAAGTAGGCTGCAGCACATTACTAATGCTAACTCACAAGTTATAAATGGGGCAGAAGACCTGACGCAGAAGATGTATGAATAGAAGAGAAAGTGGGCCAGTCCTATATAGCAAGTGCAAGGCATGAGTGATGCACAGCCCAAATCCTGTCCAAAAAGACCCAGACAGCCTCCAGCACATTGGGTAGACTCTGATAATAAAATTATGGGAGGATATGGACAAGAATACGCCAGTAAAAGATGGCATGGATGGGTTAGGGTTAGAGTGCTCTACTTGAAATTGGAAGGGTTTGGATCTTAATTCCTCTTCTGCTGTGACCCTGGGGTAGGCAAACCACTTAATCTCCCTCAGGCTCAGTTTTTCCTCACCTATAAAATGAAGATAATGATACTTGTAGTACCTTCCTCACAGGCTGTTATGAGATTCAAATAGAACAATGCATATGAAAGGGTTTTTCAAACCTTAAAGATCTTATAAATGTTAGCTGTAATTGTTGTTGTTGTTGTCATTTGTACCACTGGTGGGAATATCCACATTGATTAAGTTCATGGATACATTAATTGAGGTGTTTCTCAGTCAAGGAAATTGTCTCCTGATCTCCATGGTTTCCTTTAAATCCCAGTTAAAATTCTGCCTTCTACAGGAAGCCTGCCCCAAACCCTGTTACTTCCAGTGCTGTCCCTTTGTTAATTATTTCCTATTTAGATAGATAGATAGATAGATAGATAGATAGATAGATAGATAGATAGATTGATAGACAGATAGATAGACAGACAGGGTGGATGGATGGACAAAGATTTGAATGTTATTTCCCCCATTCAATTGTAAACTCCTTGAGGGCAGGGACTGCCTTTTGCCTCTTCTCATATCCCCAGCACTTATTAGCACAGTGCTTGGCACATAGTGGGTGCTTAATGTTTGTTGAATTGAATTGACTGAAGAATACCCAAAATAAATGACAAGAGAACAACAAAGTCCTCTCTCCTTGAGTTTCAGGGTCTTGTGCCTGACAAGTCACAAATCACGAATCACATCCTAGGGCACTGAGTTTCCAACTTTTTGAGAAATCATAGAAAATGGTGAAGATACTGTGCTATTGAAGACAACAAAGGTTGTACTGACTTTTTAAAAGAGGCAAGAAGGCCAGTCTTTCAACAGAACTTGTCATTGTTTCCTGGAATAATCTAGGTGCAAATTATTAAAGGCAGAGTTGGCAAGCATTTGTGGAGGCAAATGGTGATCACTACAAGTCAACATGAGTTCATTAAGAACATGTTATACCAAACTAAACTAATCCCTTTTTGTACATTGTTATTAGACCAGCAAAGAGAAATGCTGCCTCCTCCGGACCCCCAATCTCATCCTATCTATTGGCTCCTTCCCTATAATTTGCAAATATCCCCTCCCACTGACCCTACAAGTCTTTAAAAAAAACCAACCAACTTCTGCTTGACTCTGTCATCATCTTGAGCCCTCATCCTATATAATCTATCATCCCTTTCACCAAGAGAGTTGTCCATACATGCTTCTGCCACTTCTTGAAATCTCCTTCCTGACCCTACTATTCTATTGAGCCTACTCTGAAAAAGGTAATCAATGGATTTCCCAACTACTACATATGATGGCCTTGTCTCAATCCTTATTCTCTTTGACGTTTCTATAACTTTTGACAGTCACTCTCCCCATGTTCTTTGATATTCTTGAGTTATCTGAATGGGCTCTCTCCTGGCTCCCCTCTCACCTGTCTGATCCTTCCTTCTCAGTTTCCTTTGGTGAGAGGAAAAGTAATTCTTCCTGACATGGAGGTGACTTATCATGCTTATCCCAGGACCAATGAGTTGTAGGCTTCCTAACCATTAAGAGTGTCCATAAATGGAACAACTTTTCTAAAGAAGTGAGATTTTCACAACAGTGGAGATCTTCAAGCAAAGGCTGGATGCCCATTTGTCAGGGATATTATAGAGAGGATTCGTAATTGCGGCATATGGTCACTTCTCATCTCAAAGACTCTAGGATTCTGTGGTCTAGTTGACAGTTGGGACAATGTAAAATACTTGAGGACAAGAATTATTTCATGTTTGTTGCTGTACCCCCAGCACTAGGAACATGGCAAATGAGCAAGAGTAATTCCAGTCCTGCCTTTTATTGATGACCTGTAGAATTGGGGGCAAACCTCTTAATTTTCCTCAGTCTGTTTAGTCATCTGTAAAATGAACAAGCCAGACTAGACAACCTCTCATGTTTTTTCTAGATCTAAAACTATGATCTTATCATAATCACAGTATGATGTGTTGGCCATGAAAGACAGCATTGTCTTAACTGTCCCAAATGTTGGTCAAGAAAGTGAAAACAAATTTACAAGTGTATCCCAGAAAGGAAAAGCTGAAAGGCACTGGTCTAGGGGAAGTTGCTTTGTGTCATGCTATGTGGTTGCCCTGTCAGCAAAAAAGTCAGCCAAGAAGAAAGGGAGGAGCCTGGAGAATTGCAGAAATAAACCAAGTACCTACACCATTAGAGACTAAGGAACTGTCTTCAAACCTTCAAAAATCATCTTCCCTAATGGAAACTTGGAGTAAGGGGAAAAAATCAGAACTAGAGAATGGTTTGTCCCATATGTACTCATTAACTGTAGAGTTGTGAGAACAACCCTCCCACCCCTTCCTATAATGAACTTGGAACAGATGATACAGAGGGAAAGTTACAATTGTTATGATTTTTTAAAAATGAAAATACAATGTTACAACACACACAGGAGAACCTTGAGGGAGATTTTTCTTCTTTTAAGTTCTGCCACTGAGATCAATGGACAGTATTGAAAGGAGGCAGAAGAAATAAAAGAGATCTTGGAAGAAGATCTTAGTCAGAGGATAATGGGAGTGTGTGAGACCATCATTAATCTTTTTCAAGCAAGAAATCCTAGCTGGGATCCAGGAAAAGAGGATTAAAGGCAGTGGCCTTTAAAGTGTGCTTAAAGGAAAAACTCCAAGTGTGTATATTATATGCCTGGAAAGGGAAGAACTTTGATTAAATTAACTAATCTTGATCCTGGGTTCTTATACTCTGTCATAAAACATACACACACACACACACACACACACACACACATATGTGGCAAATCTGGAACCTGACTGGAGAAAGATCATCTGAATTCCTTGGTTTAGACACAGAATAGTCAAGCACCTCTACTGATAACTTGAATGCTAATATCCTAACATGAAACATATTAGGCAGTACCATGAATTGTCATAAAAATATATTTATTGATTTAACAAATTGCCATGTTATAATAACTTGAAGGGTATACAGTACATTAATGTTGTACAATCTGGAACCAGTTTATATTAAAACGTGTGCTGTGTCTCCTCCCGTCGCCTTTCAATGAGGTTAGTGTGCAGTTACCAAGTAACCTGAATGGTGGGGATGGGTCCAAATGAGCCAGTCTCTAGCTAATACATGAGCTAACCCATTAAGATTAAAGTTTCTAAGTTAACATTGAAGTAGAAAAAAACAGAGGAAATAAATTTTAAAACAGATGAAGAAATATTCCTAATAACAGTAAATTAGCTCATTTTAAGAATCTTTTTAAAAGTCTTAATATCTTTAAATAGTTTAACACATCTTCAGTTTGGGGTCCTTTTGATTTAGTCCAGCCACCAACCTCACTTATGTGTAAATCATTAAAATATCTTCCAACCCAAGCACTGCTTCTCTTCCCCTCTTAGTCTTCACCACAAACGACATGTCTCTGTGTATGTGGTTTTAACATCATTGTTTTACACTTTTTGAAATATGAAATATTTATTTCACTTCCTCTCTCTATTCCCCCACCAAAAAAATTTTTCATCCTATAAATAAAAAGACAAACTGAAAAGAAAAATTAGTTGTCCCTACCCTAAGGTACTTAAGCTCCTGGAAAGATGGGTGGTCTATTCTTTGTAATTTAAGTTCATTTAAAAAAAGGAGCTGCAGTCCTCCAGCCAGCCGGCAGCAGCAATTATCAACTTCTCTTTCCCACTCTGCAGCTCAGTAAGTCAATCTGGTTATGGAAACACAGGTCCAAACTTTGTCTCTGCATTCTGGGGAACTGTTTCAACAACAATAGCCTGGTCCCACCTTGCATTTCCGTGGCGTAAGGAGGCCTGAAATTCCATTCTTTCTGGCCAGCAGATCCTTAGTTAATAAGTATCAAATTGTCATCGCTTCCTCGCCTGTAACAGAGAGAGGGGGAGGTTGTGGGAGGAAAGAAGACAGAACAGTGTGGTTCAAAATTTTACTGTAGAGAATTAAGAGCACATAGCAAGAGATATACTTCAGTACTATAAACACATCAAGTTAAATGCAGTTGGGTGTCTTGGGGTTTTGTTTTGTTTTGTTTTGTTTTGGGGGGTTGGAGAGAAAGGGCATAGATTTCTTATTTCATTAGTGTTAGGGGCTCCCTGGTATGGAAAATTCCTCCACCAGTGGTGGAGGATAGTTTAAGTGCCCACAGTCACATAGCCGGTATGTTAGAAACAACATTTGAAGCCAGGGTCTTCTGACTTGAAATTATCCTTCTTTGACTCTCAAACTCATCAGATAGTTTTTAAAGGAGAAACATACACATACTTTTAAGGACTGGTTTTAAGGATTGGTTACATACTCCTTCCAAAGGACTGGAATTTTCTGGGTTAACCATCTCTCTTTTTTTTTTCTTTCTGGAGGGCAATTGGGGTTAAGTGACTTGCCCAAAGTCACATGGCTAGTAAATGTGTCAAGTGTCTGAGGCTGGATTTGAACTCAGGTCCTCCTGACTACAGGGCCAGTGCTCTACTCACTGTGCCACCTAACTGCCCTGAGTTAATCATCTCTTAAGATCATTTGTTGTTCTTGTTTTGTTCAGACCTCATGGGTTAAATTTCTTACCTTCTAGTACTCTTTGAGAACTAAAAATGCCTCTGACTCCAGAGTGTCAACCCTTCATCCTCTTATATGAATCATAATATCCCCCTGCTCATTATGAGCTACAACTCCTTTCCCACATTTCCAGGCCTTGATGGCATAAACTCACATACCATAATTCCTACTATGGCCTCCTCCTCATGTCCACCTTCCCACCACACCAAGTAGCATGATTAATGTTCTGATAGACTAAGCTGCTTGAGGCCAGGAACTAAACTATTTATCCATCCATATGTCACTGGTGCTTACCCCCAGCTTTTACATATATAGGTCAAATATATCAGTAGGAACTTAACACACATTTGTTGGGTTGAATTTATTGAGTTCAAGTTCTCATACATATTATTTCCCTAATAAAATGAAAGAGCCTTGAAGGCAGGAATTATTTCTTTTCTTTTTTTCCCCTTCCTTTTTAATTTCTGTCTCCCCACAGGCTAGTACCATGCCTAGCACACAGTAGGTACTCAAAATGTACTTGCTGACTGAGACTGTTAGTCCATTTGTGGCTAAGCACCTCAAAGGCAGGCTGTCTCTACCTAGCCATCACTTATATTTCTCCCCAGCATGAGGTTGGCTTTTCATCTCATTCCACAGAAATCAAGCTTGCTAAAGTCACCAATTTCATTTTAACCTTTCTGGTTAGGTTTCTTTTATTTTTTTTTCTCCTCCTACACATCTGTTACTTTTGACACTGTCAATGCCCAATGCTTCTTTAATCCTCTTTGCAGTTCTGGGTTCAATTACAGCCCTTCTATTATCTAATGGTCAAAACAGAAGACCTCAAAGGTCCCTTTTAACTCTTTGATCCTATGGTCTTTGGTGAGTTTTTCTTCTCTTTCTCCAATATTTACACACAGTTCCCAAGACTCAAACTTGACTATATTTAATCCTTCGTTGGGGAACTTATTTACTGTAATGCACTGCTGTTCCAACAACAGACAAACCAAGCAGTCATCAGCCTTAAACCTTGTCTCCTTGATGTCTACAGATATGCCAGATGCCCTGCGACAACCTAAAACTACCTGAAATTGAAAATCACTACTCACCATCCTGTCCCCACACACACACACATGATGTGAACAACAGCAACCACAACAAAGGCTAAACTCAGACCTAGGTTTTGAATCAGAATTCTGTTTTTACTACTTATTCTTTGTATGACCTTGTGCAAGTCATTCAGCTCTATGGACCTCAAGTTTATCTATCTGTAAAATGAAGACATGGAATGGGATGAACTTGAAAGTCTTTTTATTGCTACACAACTGGAGTTCTTAACTATCTTTGTATCAAGAACCCCTTTAACATTTCAAAGAAGCTTATGGACCCTTTTCAGCCTTTACGCATTTTTAATTGCGTACATTTTTTTAAAAAGTCAATGAAAATGAAGATCTATTTTTTTCCCTATCCAAGTTCATAGACGCCATGCAACCTACACATGGGTAAGGCAGATCTAGAATCCTATGGTCTTTATTCACCCATCTAACGGCTTCCTTTACTCTCCAGCAGCAGTGCCAACTCTTCTGCTTCCACAGACTCAAATTTACATCTACCCTTCATTCCAGCTTCTATTTCATAGCATTTCAACAGATCTTGTGCACAAAAGGTTCTGGTTGTTGATATAACATCCTCTTCTTCCAAATTCCTGTCCAGTCTGTCAACAAATCTGGAAACCACCATGCATCTGTCCATCAGTGGTTAGATGTGGCAGAATGGGTGGCAAAGAGGACATTCATGGATGGAGTTGGTTTTTGCAAAAAGATGGCTTTTCTAATACACCACAATTACAACCCCTCAGGGCAGTTTGTGGTATAAACTAAGCAGCCAGACTCCAATGACATTTCAATTATCTTTCAGGAGTCATACCTCCACATCCTCTAATGTATTTGTCTTTGCAAAAAACAAATAACAAACAGGCCCACAATTCTCAAAGCCCTCCACCAAACAGGGCACCACTCAGGAGCCAAATGCCAATCAAAGAAAATGAATTTGCATTTATCTGAGCTCACTGCTGCAATTAAATGTTCGTAGAGGATGAAATGTCATTAAAAATCGACTCTTCTCAGAAGCCCTCATTTCATATTTACTAGGCATTCTTTGGAAATGTTCAATCATATCCTCATTTCAAATCCCAAGACAGACTATGAATTGATTAACAGAGAAATACATTCTATGCTCTGAAACAGCAACTCAATTTTTCTGTCTTTTTCTCCCCAGGGGTGGTTTAGATTATTTTTCTCAAGCAAATAGAAATTCAGTCTTTTGATACAGGAAAGGAGGCGTTCTGCAGCTGTATCACCATTTTCCTCTTTCTTACTTGATACAAATTTATACATATGTGTCCATACATAATATGTATACCTGTATCTATCTATAGATATGCAGATATACAAATAGATGATAGATAGATAGATAGATGATAGATGGACAGATAGATGATAGATAGATAGATGACAGATAGATGGATGGATGGATGATAGATGGATAGATAGATAGATAGATAGATAGATAGATAGATGGATGGATGGATAGATAGAAGGATGGATGATACATGGATAGATAGATAGATGACAGATAGATGATAGATAGATGATAGATGGATAGATAGATAGATGGATGGATGGATGGATGAATAGATAGATAGATAGATGGATAGATAGATAGATGATAGATGGATAGATGATAGACAGATAGATAGATAGATAGATGGATATATGGATGGATGGATGGATGATGGATAGATAGATAGATAGATGACAGAGAGATGGATGGATGGATAGATGGATAGATAGATAGATAGATAGATAGATAGATAGGAGACCTTAAGGCCCCTAGTTAAGAGCAAACTACCACCTTCTAAGGATAAAATACTGGGCTCAAACTCAGCCTAGTCTTCAAGCTCCTTCTCTGCTTCTGTTAAGTCTGACTTCAGGACAAAGGCAGGGTGGTGCTGGAATAATCAGATATTCCAGGGGATAGGGAACCTGAAGCCTTGAGGTTACATGGGGCCCTCTAGGTCCTCAAGTGCAGCCCTTTGACTGAATCCAAACTTCACAGAAAAAATCCCTTCAGGCTCCCCATCCTTGAGAAGGCAGCTAGGAAAAGAAGCCTTCCCAGCCAGGCAGAGGAGCCAATGAGGACAGATCTGACTGAGCATCTGAATAGGGTCTCCTCTTAAATCAGCATTCCTCCTCTAGCTAAAGCTCCTCACTTCTAGAGAGAGTGAGAAGGGGAATGCATTTAACTTCACATTCTTCCAGCTCATTTCCATATTAAGTGTTCATTGCTAATACTACCTTCAGACAGGTAGTATTTGGTGGTTGGTTTTTGGCCCCTACACCAGGGTTCTTATTCTTTTTCTGTATGTCATAGACCCCATTGTAATCTGGTTAAGCTTATAAACCTCTTCTCAAGACAATTAGGTGGAGTATTGGATAGTGCACTGGGCTTACAGCCAGGAAGACATCTTTGAGAGTTCAAATCTGGCCCCAGACATTTACTAGACCCTGGGAAAGTCAAGCAGCCCTGTTGGGCTCAGTTCTTCATCTATATAATGAGCTGAAGAAGGAAATAGCAAACCACTCTTATATCCTTGCCAAGAAAACCCCAAAGGAGGGGTCACAACTGAAAAATGATTGAACAACATGAATCCCTTCTCAGAATAGTATTTTTTTAATTTCATAATGGAAGAAAATAGTTAAAATAAACATGTATTTTTCCCCATCCAAATTCACTGATCCCAGGCTAAGAACCCTTGCTCTAAACCAAAAGAAAACATTTTTAATACTTAATTTTGATTTCAAAACCCACTTATTCAGCTCAATGTAATTCAACCAATACCTTGCAGGTTCCTCTATACAGTAGACTCTGAGGACAAAGAAAAAAAAAAGATCCCTGCCCTCAAGGAGCTTGTACTCTGCTCTCCTAGTAGGAACATCCAACACTCTGCTAACACCATTAAAAAAGTGCTCTAGAGTTTTAGAGAAAACTATTTCCTTGGTTTTTAAAACACCTCTAAGAAAAGGACACAGCAAATTCCATGTTCCCAATCTTTGCCAAGTGACTCGTAAGGTCTATGGTTGGAAGGGACCTCTGGGATCATCTTGCTAAGAAGGGGACAGAGCAAACCCATCTTCTCAACCTTGGTCAAGTGGCTCATAAAGTCTATAGTAGGAAGGCATCTTTGGGATCATCTTGTCCATTTATAGCTTACCTGGCTAGGACTGGGGAATGAAGGGAATAGGGGAAAGCAAACCTTCCCATTAAGAAATTAAACCAACCATATCTAGGCCACTCCTCTCATTTTACAAATAAGGAAATTTAGGCCTAGGAGGTGAAATGATTTGTATAGGGTCACATACATAGTAAGCAGCAGAAATGGGATTCCAAGGTCATCTAATTCCAAATCCTGCTTTTTTCACTGCACCAAAACTGCCTTCCAAGTCCTTCTATCTCTCATCTCTATGTCTTTATACAAGCTGTCTCCCATGCCTAGAATGCTCCCCTTCCTGGAGTCTCCATATCTCTTGGAGGTTCAGTTCAAGTGCCACATTCAATTTCCCTAGGAAGTAATGTGATTACTACCCTCTCCCTCCTCCTCTAAATTAATTAATCTGTATATATTTTTATTTGCTTAACTGTGTACTTTTTTCCTGTCCAGAAGAACATAAGCTTCTTCAGGGCAAGAACCATATCATTTCTGTCTTTGTGTTTCCAGAGCCTAGCACAGTACTTGGAATGTATTAAAAGTTGAATTTGTTTGGCTAAAATGAATTCAACTTGACTGTTAACACAATACCACACTCTCCTATCTCATAATAAGAGCTAGTTATTTTCAAATGTGACCGGGAGAAAAAGAAAAAAAATTCCCTGGAATTCATTATTTTCCAAGTGTGACTTTAGCCTTGGTGCAACCTCTTTAGACCAAGAGCAAATTCTCTTGGGAACACCCAAGGGTATCTATGAGTCAAGGAATGGCGGTACCCACCTCTGACAGCAGCAGAGAAAGGTCATGGGCATGTGGGCTCGTTTCTGGTACTCTTCGCTGCCACTGCCTTCCTTTAGGAATTCCTGAAGGTCCGTTAGAGGAAAGCCATTCTGTTGGTATTTCTTTTAAAAGCACATAATAATGTTATCTTATTTATAGAGAGTGAGAAATCATTCCCATTGTCAACAGTCCAAAGTCACCTAAGCTACAATAGAGCTCTCCCACACTAGGAACAGAGATCCAAGAGCTGATACTAACTAAGTTGAATTGAGCTGTCACTACAGGAACAGAGAAGGCAGGGCCACCATGGAAACCAAGATACAAATGAAAATCAAATTCCAACAGAGAAAGGGAGGGAAGTAACTCTTTCAAATTAGATATGCATATTGGAGGACTCCAGAAACTGTGAAGAGCTATAAGGTATTAGGATCAAGAAGGATAATAATAAGACTTTCTATAGACCAATCATAATCTACCTGCCTTTCTTCCCTTCTACCTGCCTTCCTTATTCCCTCCCTCCTTCTTTTCTTTCACCCATCCATCCGTCCATCCTTTCCTTTCCTATGCCTTTTTTCAGTCCATTCATCCCTTCCTTCCTCTCTCTAACAATCCCTCTCTCACTATTTTAGTTGTTTAGATAACTTTCCACTCATTCCTCCTTCCACTCATTCCTCCTTCTCTTCCTTTTCCTCCTTCCCTTCCTCCATTTTCCCATCTATCCCTTCCTTTCATCTATTCTTTCCTTCTTTCCCCCTTCCTTCCCTTTTCTTGAATTGTTTATGTAAAACATTCCCCCACCCCCAGGGATCAACTACATATCTGCCCAAATCCTGTACTTTTTCTACTTTGGCAGAGGTGAGAGTTAGAGTCCCCTGAAAGCAGGCTTAATGAAGGTAGATTGCTCCAGTCAACTATCACGTACTTCTGCCTCCACCATGCCAGCCCCTAATCTCCTTGTGTTCAATGGAAGCTCCTAGGAGTGGCCTGCATCAATATTTAAGCTTGGAATACTTTTAGGAACATTTCAGCTTCAAAGATTCATTCTCTAGAATTAGAGCAGGTAGCTATTATCTCCCACATAAACACTCACTCTTGTTATTAAAGCAAATTGTAGCTGATGCTAATGTGAAGATGATGATTCACTAATCTTCTTGTACACATGATTGCTGATTAGAGTTTTTCAATGAAGTTGACTTTCCAGGTGTCATAGCTCAGATGTGAAAAGGAGACTTACAGGAGAGGGGTTGGAACTCCCAACCTCTTCCCAGACAATGGCATTACATCTCAAATGGGTCTCCATGGACAGTGAATCTCATCATCTGAAAAATGAGCTTCCACAGAAATACCATCCACTCTTAAGCCAACATCACTATAAACACAGTGAGCTAGAGATATATCACACTTGAGACTCCTCAGGTTACCTCATTCTTGACCTGAAAAATAGCATCTATCCTCAAATCTCAGAATCTCTGAGTTGGAAGGGTCCTCCAACACCCTCTAGAACAACTCATTCCTGAACAAGAAAAACTCTCTACATTTTGACAAGTGGTCACCTAGCCTTCACAAATATCTAGAAGGAGAAAATCACTATCTCTTGGGGCAGTTCATTCTATTTGAAAACAATTCTAAATGTTTTTTTAAACAAGTATTTCTTATCTTTCCCTCTCATTGCCCCCCCCCAACACAAACATATGCAAATATGTATGTGTGTGCATCCTCATAACAAACATACATAGTCTAGCAAAACAAATTTCCACATTTGGCTACATGCAAAAATATATCTTATTTTGAATTTTAAGTCCATTACCTCTCTGGTAGGAGGTAAGTGGCATAATTTCATCTTCATTACTCTGGATTTATGGTTTGTCATTGACAACTCCGTTTTCCTTAGACCAAACTAAAATTTGCCCCTCTGCAATTTCTATCCACTCCTAGTTCTGTCCCCTGTGGTGAAGCGGAATATCTACCCAAAAGTTCCCTTCCTCACTGAAGGTTTTTAAGAAAAGATTGGTTGACTATTTGCTGTGTTTATTATAGTAGGGATTCCTTTCAGATATATCCTGAAGGTCCCTTTCAAATTCTGAATTCTTTGATTCTGTCTAATCCCTCTTCCATGTTAATCCTCCAAATATCTAACTATGGCTATGTCTTCCCCCTAAATCTTCTCTTAATCCGGTTAAACACCCTCAGTTCCTGCATTTGATCCTTAAATGACTTTTCAGTCCACTGGCCACTCTTCTGGATGCTCCCTAGCTTGCTAATGTTCTTACTAAAATATAGTATCCAAAGCTGAACAAATTATTCCAGATGGGAATCATCTACTCCTCTAGCTCTGGAACCATGAATGGTGATCAACTAAACTCTGGATAGGGCATGCCAATCTCTGGAAACTATCTTACCCAAGTCCAAATTAGCTATAGGACACAATGTTACATGATACATTTTAAGTTTTAATAAATTTTAAGTTTTTAAAATAAATTTTAAGTTTTAACAAATTAAGTTTATTTTATAAATAAAATTTATTTATAAATTTTAAGTTTAAATTTTAAGTTACAAGATGAATTTGCATGATAAACATTCTATCCCTCCCCTAGCACAGCACTCTGTATACAACAGATACTTAACAAGTTTTTATTAATTTACCCACTAGGAATTAAATAACAGGAATGGCTTCTCTTACTCAATTTTAAGCAAACCTTTAAGGCTAAGTACCTTTGGATTTCCTTTAAAGAAAAAAAGAAAATCACAAGTATTTGAAAGTCATTTGTCAAAGGATGCTCATACAACATTACTGTACACAAATTAATGTCCAGTATTTAGCTCACAAGTAGCCAAATCCATCTCTATCTGAACTGACTCCTAGAATGTCACCATCTTAATTTGTTTTGCTGCTGGATGAAAATCCATCTCCCTTTCAGATCTGAACATGAGATTACATAGCTCTGCTGCTCTGAAAATTGACCTCCCTGGGGCTTCTGTTACATTATCTAGAAAACAAGGGGGCTGTCTGTAATTCTATGCCTCCCCCTCCATAACCAGCATGCCCTGTGACCACCCAACACCCCCTTCCCCCCTCAAAAAGGAAACACATGCCATTTGCTGAGGAAAAAAAGATTGAATAATTGATTAAGATAAAATAACAATTTACCTTAATGGTGTCATAGGAGTCTGTAATAAGTGCAATGAAGAGACTGAGAATCATGTATATAAAAAGGCTGATGAAGGAATATAAATACACTCGACTAAAAAGCCACACCAAGATGCTCTTTTGCTGGATTTGAGCAAAGGTTGCAAACATGTCATCGCCATTCACCAGAGAAAACAAACATTCGGCCACCGTGCTCAGGTCTTCAAACTTGGTTGGGTTAGGGAGGGAAAGAAAGAAGAGGAGAGGTTTGAATTTCCCAAGTCCATTTGTACAGTAGGAAAAGTAGCTCAGCTTTGTTTTTTTTTAAACATTGGGAACTCAGAAATCTACCGGCAATGACAACACATGGGTTTCTTATTGGTGATGCCAGCTTGGGTCCTTTCCTACATTACTGGCAGCACTTCCTGGCTGTTCAGATAGCTATTATTGATGGAAAGAGAATCTATAGGTCCAAGGTTTAAAATACTAGATACAAAGTGAAATAAAGTCACACTATTTGGAAAACAACAAGGTTCCATTAGGTGAGATAATTCAGCTCTTCTTTCAGAAGCCTATTAGTTCAAAGGAGGTATCTCCCCAAACCCCTGCACTCAATTGTTGTATCTCCTACTTAAAAACATGCCATGACTCTCTAATGGTTAATAAGCAAGCCCAGACTTCTCTGCTAGGCTTTTCAAGCCCTTCAGTAAAATAGCCCCCATTTACTCACTCAAATTCATTCATTCATTGCCCACTCAAATTTATTTTTAAAAGAAAGTTTCTTTTAAAAAATATGAAATGCATTTAATCAACATCAATATTTCAAAACACAAGAAAAAAAGAATTTAAAAGATTGTAAACAAAATTATAAACTTCTGTTCCTTATAGTTTTTTTTAACTGAATAACAGGGGTGGCTAGGTGGCTCAGTGAATAGAGCACCAGCCCTGGAGTCAGGAGGATCCTGAGTTCAAATCCGGCCTCAGACACCTAATATAAAACACTAGCTATGTGATCTTGGGCAAGTCACTTAACCTCTGATTGCCCTCCAAAAAGCAAAAAAAAAAAACAAACCTTAAAATAAATAAATAAACTGAGTAACAAAATTGCCTTGCTTGTGCCTTCCTGACTTTTTTTGTTCTAACTCACTGTTGACTGTTTCCCTCAACACTTTTACCTCTTATGGCTTCGCTGCTACTCTCCATCTTAAAAGCTACCCTCTTGCTCTGTCATCTGATCTTGACCATCCGTCCATCTCAATAGAGTGGTAGCAACAGGAGGGGCCAGGACTACATCCCATAGCTCTTTCACCCAGACAAAAATAAGTGCAGCAGGGGCTAGTAGCCTCATTACTTATTGATTAATTTAGACTAGCCTTTTGCTGTCTGACTATTAAGATGATAAGATTTAGAGCCAGAGGGGAGCCTGGAAGTCAGCTAGACAAGGCCTCTTCATTTTATAGATGAGTAAAGAAAAGCCCACAGAGGTTTACTGGCACCATATGAATTCGAACCCAGTGCTCTCCTTCCCCTTAATCACATTATCCACAAATAAAGAGCCAGAATTAAAACCCAATAGCCAAGTAAAATAGTAGAAAAGCAGGGGTACCCAAAATCCTTTGGAGTCAAGCAATGTTAGAGTAAATCTTATATAGGACCCAAGAGAAATATGTAAAGTGCATTCTGCCAATAAAATAAGAAATAGATCTCTTTCTGACCTGCCCTCTTAATTCTACCTCCCTCTCCAACACACACAAACATTGTTTGGATCCTAGGGTTTTTATACAAATTTTATATCTTTCTCTACCTTTTGTATACAAAGCTAAAGGCTCCTAGCCCTTGAGCTTTAGGGAAGTATAAGTGATGGATCCATATTTTTCTAGCTACCACTGAACAGAAAGATAATCTGAGTCCTACACACTGGACTAGAAGCCTGGGGAGACACAAAATCCTTGCTCTTGTGACCCAGAGGTATTTGTGGCTTAGGGTTAGGGTAGTCTGACACCATGGCAAACTCTCCCACAGAGGGATCAGACCAAAGACATGTACCTCATTAACAACAACTCCAACCAGCCAAACTAACCAGGACTTCTGTTAACGAGCCAGAGGGCAGTGTTAAAGAAATACACACACACATGGGAATGCACCAGTAAGCAAGCCATTTAACAATGTGCAAATTTTTATTTAACAGTAAAAAGGTCAGAGCTTACAGAGTAAATCATTTCCATTCCCACCATGGGCCTTGAGCCAGTGAATTTAAAACAGTGTTCTGTAGTTGTCAATCATCACTGGACAGCTCCATCAATAAGTCACGTTTATTTCCTGGAACTCCATTAGGATCTAGCCAATTAGTGCTCCTAATTGCAAAACTCAAGAAAATCCTAGGTTTCATAAAATGTCCAGAATTGCAAGCATCCTAGGCCTGTCTGGTAAATAGCAGTAAAAGGACACTGATTGGGTTGGAATGGAAGTTGGTATCAAATGCATTCCTCCTCTTTCTCTTCCACATTAATTAAGGCACAGTTAAATTGAAAAACATTAAAGAGATTTATAGTCACGAAGCCTCTCATCCCCGGTGTGTGTTTAAGACTGATCTCACCCCACCTATCGGCTGTAGAGAGCAAAGCCCCACTAAGGTACAGATGAAAGGCCCCCACTCTGTCATTTCATGCACTGTTACCTGGGGATCTCATGCTGACAGCAGTCGGATCTGGAAAGAGGAGCCAATTTCTGCAGCCAATTTCCTTGTACTGGGGGGGGGGGGTGGGAGAGGAGGAGTCTCATGATAACAAGTAGCTTTTGATTTTCTTTTTTTTTTTTTAAATATACAGAGTTTGGAAGGACAAGGCCCTGTCTGACGTGCTTTGGGGGTGTGATAACTTCTAGTCATCTGTAGATACTCAGGAGAACTGTTTGGATCCCAAGGGATATTTCCTTAAAGTCTGGGTCAGATGATGGCACCATTCACAAGCCTCTAACATTCTACCCCCTCCACCCATCTACCCAAGCTACAGGACAATGAGAGGAACCCAAGTATGTGGACTAATGAATGACATTGCTTGCATGATTGAGCCAGAATTACTAGTCACTACCATCACAAGCCTACCTCCCAGATCTCTCAGGTCCATTCCAGCATTTATATTCTATGGTTGTACGGCTCAGACTGGCTCACAGCCAGTGGGCAGTAAAGGAAGGCACACAGGGCAGATGAGGATCTTTTTGCTTAACTCAATTTTGGTTCCAATACCAGCTCTGGGGACCTTGAACCATAGTGTCCAGCCAGTGAGCAAGTTTATTTTGGTTTATTTTTTTTTTAAGATTAGGTACAGAGCTGGAGAGGGGCTTAACTAGAGGGAGCAGAAGACTTTGAGTAAAGACTTTGAGTAAATCTATATTCAACCAACAACTCTGCCCATCACTGGGCAAACAGGTTCACTTTCCTGGATCAGACTCTAAAAGTGACAAGAACGTATCAGACACAATCACTTTCATCTGACCCTCCCTCTGTACTCACACAGGCACCAGTTCATCCCTTCTCACCTAGGCTCCCAATGTTGGCCCCCTTTACTGGTGTCCTTGCTTCAAATCTCTTCGATCAAAGTGTGGGCTATATTTGCCCCTGTAAGTTCATTGATTTAGGAATGATGGGGACTTGAGAGTTCATTGAATCCAACTCACATTTTACAGATGAGAAAACTGAGGTCTAGTTGGGATTTAAACCCCCATATTGACACCAAATCCCCTGCTCTTCCCAATGTATCAAGCTATCTCCAGGATGAAATGCACACCTCTCATTTGGCATTCAAAACCCTTCACGATATGACTCTAGTCTCCTTTTCTGGCTTTATTGTAATACTTCATGCACTCTGTGTACTCTAAGTAGGCAAACTTGCTCTTCACTGTTCATGACCTTCCCCAACCCTAGAAGGCAATTCTTATTCATCTCAGCCTCTTAGAATCTCTAGTTTCCTTAGAGATTCAGTTCAAGTATCTCTTCCCCATTATTTTATATTTCTTTTCTATATATCATATGTTTATACTTATATGTATGTTTTTCCTGGGAGAATGTAAGCTCCTTATGGACAAGCACAATTTCCATTTTGTCTCCAAATCCAAAGCCCTTTGAATGCTCTATCTCCTAGGAGAATGTAAGCTCCTTGTGGGCAGTCACAATTTCCAATTTTTTCTCTGTATCCAGAGCCCCTGGAACACTGCTTGGCACATAAAAGTATCTAACAAATGCCTGCCAAATGAGTGAGTGAATGAACAGATCATAAGCCCTTTGAGGACAGGAAGAGTTTTGATTCTGCCCTTGTATTCAGGTTGTTGGGCAATACAGTAGGCACGAAGTAGGCATTTAATAAAGGCTCCCTGAAATGAATTGCTGAGTAATAATCATAGAACACCATGAAAACATAAAACTGAATGAAAATATAAGGTTGAATAATTCAAGATGTGGTTTCAGAGAACCTCAATCACTTTTCCAGTTTTCTGTGCCCAGACATCTTGGTCTTGGAAGGACTTTGGTGCCAAAGTCCATTAGTTCCAAAGCAGAGTCAGCAAGAAGAACGGAGTCCACTCTGGCTCCTCTTCAATTGAATCACAGAAGTTCAGTGTCAGTGGAGAGAAGGTCAAGAGATATATGCAGAATTCCTGTTACTGGCTGAATGGTGGCCCAAAAGGGTAGCCTTCCCTATTCCTTTCCCTCTTGTTTGGTAAAAATGCATTGTCAAGCATCTACTGTCCAGGCTAAGGCTATTTTACATGAATTCATAAAAGGGGCCTTGGGGCTAATCTCCTTAAAGGTTTCTGGAAAACTCTTTAGCTCAAACAGATACTTGGTGAATTTCTCAATTTGTATTTGTGGTAATGGGGATGTTTCTGAATATCTTATTTTAAGCCTGGCTAATACAGGGCTGAAAGTGGTAACAGTCCAGTAATGCCCTATAGTAGTCAGTGATAGCTTTTACCAAGTTCTTCACCCAAGGGTGCTCACCTCACAAACTGGCATGAGCTAAGAAGCATAAATACCATACCTAAGTAATCACCTCCATAGGCTTCCACATCGGGTACCCAGTGGGAGGAAGGCAGATGCTTAACTCCTTAGGTTTTCCTCCAGGGGTATGCAGAGCAGTTACAATCAAGCCCAAGGGGCTTCTTGGTGGAAAAGGATGAAAATAATTGAACCAAAACAAATTAATCCCATTCTCTGTCAAAGAAGAGGCCGGGCCAAACACTTAGGGGAACCAGAAACCTGTGGTTATGTGGTTTTATAGCTACTGTTGAAAAGTGAAATGGAGATATTGGGGGATGTCAAAGCAAATGAAATTTGAAAACTTCCAGCCCTGAGATTCTGATCTGCTCCAAAATAGTTGGAGTAGATTTTGGGCAAAGGCCAGAAGGAAGAGAAAATGGGCAGTAACATCTTAGGCGCAAAAAGGATACATCAACCCCAATCCTCTGCTTCCTTACCCCTCCCCCCACTTCCATTCTGGGGTCTCTGACTGCATTAACAACTCCAGAATGCACCAAAACCAAGCTGTGCAGGGCTCAGTAGAGAATTCCATGAAGAGCAACATTGCCCTCTAGTGGCCTGTGGATCTACAGGTTCTTTTTTTTTTTTAACTGCATTTGTGGGGGCCAGGAGAAAAATTAATGTGAATTTTTCCGATGACTAATACCAAGTTCTCTAAGTCAGAGAAGGCTTACCAGAGACTAATCTACAAGCATCAGTCATCTTTTTAATTTACTTGTACCAGTCATCTTTTTAATTTTCCTGTACCAAGCCATCTTTCAAAGTGGAGGCATGAAGTTGGACAAGCAATAGAAAACCCAAGGCATGACTCTGGAAGTCATTTCTTAAAGGCTGTTCAAGCCTGGAGGGTTGCTAACCATCCCAGGACAGTCTAAATGGGACACTTAATAGGTCCAGCAGTCACAGGGTGACAGGTTCCAGGGCTGATTTATTTACAAGACAGGGACCAAATTTTGCTTCTTTGAAAAGAAAGCTGAGGAGAGCTGCACACTAGGAACCAAAAAGCTCTTCGTATGTCTTGGGCAATAATTAAATCTGGAGCTACACAGAGAGGTCCCCTGGTAACTTTAAGAACATTAGCTCTGGGGTCTAAGGGTCTGGATTCAAATCCTGCCTTTGACCTTTCCAGTCTGTATGATCTTGATGAAGCCCACCCCACCCTTCATATGGAAAATGAGCTAGCCTCTGGAGGTTGATCCAGCTCAGAATTTATGAATGTACTAAGCCTATGACCCCTTTTGGTCTTCTTTCCAAGGAGAGAACAATATGGTAGAGTGCTGGATCTGAGAGTCAGGAAGACCCGAGTTCAAATCCCACTCAATACTAGTGATATGGCCACAGGCAAACCGAAACATCTCTGAGTCATGCAGAAAATAAGGAAATAGAAAGTGATGGCCTCTCCAGGCCCTTCCAGTCTTAGTCATAAGTGCCAATGACCCTCATCAATGGCTTTGTTGGAGCAAAGCAGAATCCTAAGGAAAGCACACGCTATCAAGCAAAAGCCACACACATCTTTAGGTTGCGGACAAGAGTAGGAAGGAGACAAAGTCTCATTTCCTGTCTCAAAAGCTGCAAATCCTATCTGCAAGGGTTCATGCTAGGCAATAAGCTCTAAGCATAGCTGTGAAATCTCCCCAGTCATAGGATATTGACTTATGCGCTATATCAATTTAAAGTTCAGATACCAATCTTTAATAAGACACCGAAATTAAACTGTGACCACAAGCACCTATAAAGATAAGGCATATTAGCACTTCATAGTCTAAATCTCATACAATCAGAGCAAAGCTGCCAGATCACTGACACCCTCCCAGTTTAACTCAGATGCCAATCCTAATAGTTCATAAATTAAATTAAATTAAATTAAAAGTAAAGGCTAAGAGTGGTATAATTTCTCTTGCTGGATTTTACTTTTTACTGTAACAACCTCTTGTCCAAATATCCTTGGCATTCAAGGGCCCACAGAGTTAATATCAGACTCTGTAAGCCAGTCCCAGACTGCTATGAAAGATTCCCCCACCCTCACCCCCTGCCACCAACTCCTTTGTAATTCCTATTTCAATATCTCTCAGTTTCTTCAATATCCTACAGGGGGAAAAAAATAAAGCTTGTAACATGAGTGTTTGTAGGCTGGAGGTGGGGAAGGGATACTCTAGCCCAACCTCTATCTATCATATCAACTCTTGACTATGGGTCCTGGTGCTTTTAGTATGGGGGCCACTGATGAAAGAGGGTAAGGAGGGAAAAGGAGGGGATGAAGCCCTGCCCACATACCTTCTCATGGTAGGGTCCTATGACAATCCAGCCACAGAAAGTATATCCCAGGTAAATCATCCCAGCACAAGCACAGAACCTCAGGACTTTGGGCAGCGAGGCCTGCATTGTCAAAATGAGCACCTAAGGACCCAGAAGTAACACTCAGTGGGGTTAAAGCTCCTTTAACCACCCCAAACCCAACCAAAGGCTGGTACCTGAGGCACGTAGACTTACATTGTATGTCTGGAAATAACCCAAGTATCTGATGACTCCGACCCAAGCGAACAAAGTGGACGTCCCAAGCAAAATGCTGCAGAGGTCATAATTTGTAAGATTCTAACACACAGAGACAAAAAACAACAAGCCAAAAACAGACATGAGTGAAAGACTTTATTCTATAAATCACTTGCCCAGTGAGGGTCACCAGCTTTATTTTGTAGGACCTTAGGTTTTGAGTTGGAAGAAGATTCAGAGATCACTTGGTACAAATTACTCCTTCATTGGGGTCAGCTAAGTTGTGCTGCAGTGGATGGTGCTCTGGACTTAAAGTCAGGAAGATTCATCTTCCTAAATTCAAATCGGGCCTCATATACTTACTAGCTGTGTTACCCTGGGTAAGTCACTTCACCCTGTTTGCCTTAGTTTCCTCATCTGTAAAATGAGCTGGAGAAGAAAATGGTCAACCACTTCAAGATCTTTCGCAAGAAAACCCCAAATGGGCTCATGGAGGGTCAGATATGACTGAAGAACCATAAGCCCCCAAAGTCCAGCCAGTAGGGCACAGAGCCAGGATTTGAATGCAGGTCTTGACTCCAAATCCAAACCCAGTACTTTCTAAATGACAGAATGAAGTAGATTTACCAAGTAATTATAAGTAGACTTCTCCCAGGGTTTCAGAAATTACTTGTTTCCCTCCAGGCACTGATGTGATTACATGCAATATAAAAGGCTCGGTTCTTTGATTTGGTTTTGTATTTTAAGTAGCTGTTTCTCAGTCCCTTAATGTTTAAAGAAAGTAGTTTGCTTTACTTTTAAGCTATACACCTAAGAGACATTTATGGCAATCTTAGGCCCTTTAATGCTTAATATAAGGTTTTTTGTTTTGTTTTCACAACATATTTTATTCCAAACATACACCAATCAAGTAACAAGTGCTTACCAAGCATCATTTATAGGCCAGACTGAGGAATCAAAGACAATGATGCAACTTTAGTTCCTGCCCTCAAGGAGTTTCCATTCCATCAGGAGAAATAATGTGTAAACATATGCAAACTATACACAGTAAATACAGGGTGATGGGAGTTTTGGGGGGGGAATGGGGAGAGAAGGATGGTGATACTAGTACCTGAGAGAAATCAAGAAAAGTTTCTTGAAGAAGGTGGCGGAGGCAGGGAGAGAATGCCAAAGTATTCTATGGGAGGTGGACATCAGGCTGAGATGGGGGTTAAATGCTAAATAGGAGCATTTGTACTTGATTTTACAGAGACAATAGGAAGCAGTTACAGCTCCTTGGTGGCAGCAATCTGCCTATAGTCAAACTTGTTCTTTAGAAAAATGATTTTGACAGTAGGTGAAGTATAGATTGGAGGAGGAGAAGGTAAGAAGAAGGAAGACCAATAGAAGGGTATTATGACTGGCATCTGAGTGGCTAGGTCAGGATTTTAAGAGTAAGAAATAAAATTTTTATTTTTAAAAATTTCTAACAACTTTATTCCAGAAATGGGGAAGTGACTCTAGAGAATGCTGTTTGGCATTCAAAGCCCTTCATAACCTAGTCCTCTCCTACTTGTCCAGGCTTCTTACACCTTACTCCCTGATTGGTAATCTGCCATCCAGTGACACCGACCTTCTGACTGTTTCTACAAGACACCCCATCACTTGGCTCCTGGCATTTTCTGTCCCCCATGTCTAGGATGCTCTCCCTCCTCCACCCTGCCTTCTACTAATCTCTTCGAATTCAAGTCCCAATTAAAATCTCATCTTTTACTAGAAATCTTTCCCAGTTTTCCTTAATTCTAGTTAATTATCTCTATTAATTATTTCCCATTTATCCTATATACAAACTGCTCTGTATGTAGTTGCTTATGTTGGCTCCTTCAGTAGACTGCAAGCCCCATGAGGGCAAGGGCACTCTTGTGCCTCTTTTTGTAACCCCGGTCTTTAGCACAATGTAGTTGCTTAATAAATGTTTATTGATTAATTGATGGATTGATAAAGAAGGGAAGAGACCTGTCCAAAGTCATGCAGGTGATTGCTAGGTTCTGTCAATGATCAGATTGCAGAGTATGGGGCATGTACAATGGGACTGGGAAAGAGGGTGAAAATGATTGATTTTCAAAAAAAAAGGAAACAGAATGGAATCTATAAAGGTCAATGAAGTCAACTAAGGTTTCTAGCAAAAATACAGAACATATTTAGAAGGAATTGACATTCTAGCATAGCTTTGTCAAGTACCCTACAAGGCAAGTCAAGTCGATAAGCCCTAATTAGGCACTCACCATATGCCAGGCAGAGTGCCAAGTGTTGGGAATGAAAATGTGACAGAAAGACAATCCCTGCCCTCAAGGAGCTTACATTTGAATATGGAAGAACACTATATGTAAAGGAGAATTGAAAAGCAGCAGAAGGGAAGAGCTACTATATTTTCTACTGTTAATGCAGTATGTGTTTAGTTTAGGGATCACATTTTTAGGAAAGACATTGATAATATGAAGGGCATTAAAAGGAAAGCAACCAGACCAAGACCAGAAAGGGTCTCAAATGTGAGGACATATGCTCAGCTCAGCAAACTGCATGGCCCCAATACCTGGGATATGGTAGGGGCTTAGTAAATGTTTGTTGATTTGACTGCTGAAGTCAAAACAACTTGTTGAAGGAACAAAGTGGTTTACCATTTCCTTCTTCAGCTCATTTTACAGATGGGGAAATTGAGGCAAACAAGGTTAAGTGACTTGCTCAGGGTCACACAGCTAATAAGTACCTGAGGCCTGATTTGAACTCAGGTCTTCCTGTCTCCAGGCTCAGCACTCTATCCCCTGTACCAACTAGCTGCCCTGACAATTAGGACTCACCAAAAAAATGAAATGGACTGCCTGGAGGGGCAGTGAGCTCCCTTTTCTTAGAGGGTGTTCAAACAAAGTTTGGATGGTCACTTGGTGAGTGAATTATATGGAAGGCCCTGTCTCAGGCAGTGGCTGCACTGGATGGCTGCCGAGATCCTTTCTTCCTCTGGAGTTCTATCCACCAATAGCAGCAGTAACTCACTAATAATATCCAGTCCCCACGCAGTAATATACCGGCTTTGGTTTTAGTCCAAACACATGTGAAATGCAAAGGACACTGGAAATAGGATTAAAGGCAAGTAATCCATGTCTAAGGCTTAGAAGAAGCTTCCTCACAGAAAACGTCCCACTAGGCAGCTGGGAAACTTTATTTACAAATCCTCCAGCCTAGTGGGCCCCCAGTAAATGTTTGCCAAGGATAACAGTAAGGCTGAGTAGAAGGGATTTACCACCAGAGATTATCTTGGCCAACAGCACTGTAAACAAAAGCCCTTAATGATGAATTTTCTACTTGTCCATTTGCCACATTGATCCTATGACTAGTCTTCTAGTGACCACAGGGACCATATCTGTAGAGGGGAAAATAGAGTCCTCCGAAGATCCCCTGATGGGCCTGGGGTTCTTAACTTCCAGTGCACAAATCTTTACTCCCAAAAAAGCTTTGGGATTTGTAGGACAGAGGGCTTTAGCATCAGGTAGTACCTGCTCAAATAAGATAGTGTCATAAAGCACTTGGCACATGTGGTATCTGTATCAGTACATATCAGTACATGTGGTATCTGTATCAGTACTGTATCAGTAGGTGCTGAGCACATCATTCCCTCCCTCCTTCTTCACTCCCCCCTTCCTTTCCTTCTTTCTACTTTCCTCCTCACTCCCTCTTTCCTTCCCTTCTCCCTTACCTTTTTTCTTCCTCCTTCCTTCCTTCCTTCCTTTTCCTTTTCTCCCTCCCCATTCCTTCCCTTCTTTCTCCTTCCCTCCATCCTTTTCTTCTCCTTCAGTCTATCTTTTCTTCCCTTACTCCCTCACTCCATCTTTCCCTCCCTTCTCCTTTACTCCCTCCTTCTTTCCTTCCCTTCTTTCTCCTTACCTCCATCCTCCCCTTCTCATTCATTCTATCTTTCCTTCCCTTTTCCCTTACTCCCTCACTCCATCTTTCCTTTTCTTTCCCTCATCCCCTTTTTCTTTCCCTTCTTTCTCCTTTCCTCCCGCCTTCCTTCTTTCCCTTCTTCCTCCCTCCTACCCTGAACAAGTTTCCAGGACTCTAAATCATGAGGCTAATCAGACTCAGCTTGCCAAAGCCAAGAGCTCAGAGCTCCCATAGCCACAAGATACAATAGAGAAACCCCCTAGAATCCCTAGACAGATTTCACAAGACCTACAAAGGGGGCTGGATTTTAATCCCAGCTCTGTTCTTTATTCCTTGTGTAACCTTGAGCATATAACTTCATTTCTCTGACCTGGTCTTGTCCCTTATACAAAGCGGTAGTTGGAAGAGATGACCTCAGAGTTCCCTCCCAGCTCCCATACAACACAGCAGCAAGAATGTGGGATTTGAAAACAGGTGACCTATGCCACCTGTAACACTAGGAACACGACCCTTAACCCTATCTGCCCCAGCTTCTTCATCTGTCAAACAAAGCAGCTGGGCTGAATGACCTCCAAAGCACCATCTGGTTCTAAATCCACAATCCTATGTATTTGTATCACAGCACAAGCTACATGAATCCTTGGTTATATAAACCTGGTAACAGAGAACAAAGTATTTGTGGTTAGCTTATCCCCAGCAAAGCAGACAGATCTTTGGAGAGCCACTCTTTCTGGGGGAAGGTAGACTGCCTTTTCACCATAAAGCATTCTTCCACTTCAGGGTCTACTCAGCTGATGCTGCTAAGTACCCAGTGTAATCAGGAGAATATTCTTTTCCACAGTGTGTCAACCACTTTATTCTACCTTCCTTAAGAAACCAGAACACAGAAGTGGTTTATTTGTACATATGTCAAGGGAGATTGAATAAAAGAAAGTATTCCAGATAAAGTTACAAGGAGTGTCAGTTTCCAAGATAAAAATCTATCTGGAATAATAGTTTCAGGGTAGCTCCAAATTCACACATTCTCACCTTCGCTTTGATTTCCATTTTTAATATTGATCCAATGATGGTCATTAGGTCACTGATGATCACGACAATGTACCATCCGTTGATAAACTCCCAGCGGTCAGCATCACTCACGTGTCTTTTATATTTCTCCAGGAAGAACCTTATAAATCTCTGTAGCAAACATTTTAAAAGTGTTTCTTAGATACAATCTCATCATATGGGAAGTGGGAGAGAAACTCTGAAAGGTTCTTTAGCCCAGAGGTGTCACTGACAGCATCACAACCCTCCCAAGGGAGTCCAACTGAGATTAAATTAAATTAAATTGCAAAATATTTAACACAATAAATACAAATACCATGAAACACACATAATGTTAATATATGGTTTTCTAAATCCTTATGTATGACTTGGTGGGCCCCATTTCTATTCAAGTTGGATACCACTGCTCTGACCCAGAAAATCATCTGCCACCAAATTTCCCAACTAGATTCTAAGTACCCTGAGGGCAAGGATTCTGTCCAATGCACTTCTATTCCCTACAGAACCTAACGTTGTACTAAGCATGGACACCTGATTTCAAGGAATTAATGAACGAATTTAAATTTGTATGCCAAGTTGATGTCCCACAGTAACAGACTCTACCTAACAGAGATCAACTGTAACAGAAGGAAGGCATCATGGTCCAGTAAAAAGGATGCTGGTTTTAGTTAGAAGATCTGGGTTTAAATCTTATCTCTGCCATTTGTGTGACTTTAGACAAGTCCTTTAACTTCCATGGGCCTGGATTTCCTCACATGTAAAATAGAGGTTGAGTTAGATTATTATAGAATTAGTGGGAAGGGACCTCAGGTGCAGTTTAGTACAATTTCATTATACATATGATAAGGCCAATGACTTGCTCAAGGTCACATGGATAGTAAGCAGTGGTGGTGGGATTTGAACTCACTTCCTCTGACTCCAAAGCTACTTCTTTTTCCCCTGTAAGGTCCCTTCCCACTCTAAACCCTATTATAAAGGTAGAACATACATGGGTACAGTATGTTAAGAGGTGGTAGAGAGAGTTGAAAAAGCAGCAACTTTCCAAGAAAGTAGCTCTTCAGGCTTGGGATAAGAGAAAGAAGAGGGAGAAACATATCTTCTGTGGCCTTTTCCCATGAGTTTATTAATTTAGTTAAAAGAGCACCAATTATCTGAAAGAGCCTCACTCTTCAAAAATCTTTAGTTACTTCCTACACCCCAAGCTAATTAAATAGCCTGGTGGGAAGGCAATCACTCTCCTCCAAGGATTTAATCCATCTGAGGGACTTCTGAAATAGACGGATGATGCAATATCAATATTTCATCCTCTGGGCAAACCAAAGGGGAAGAAACCAAAGGGAGGGAGGTGAGAACTGAAATGCACCTACTTACTTTTTGCAATCTGAGGGCCAGGACGATGGACCTGGTGCACAGAATAAGGGAAGTAAAGCATCCCACAATAACAAATACATCAAACATCAGGATGTATTGGGTATTTTTCTGACCTGGAAAAAGCAAAAACCCAAAATGTCACCTCTAGGCATATTTTACTGAATATTGATTCTCAATACGCCTGCTGTTGTCTGGCAAGTTGGTCTGACACTATAAAAGTTCTTTGAGATGAAAATGATCAATTTTCACAGCTTTTACAACTTAGTTCCATCCAGTAAAAAACCCAAGGCCACCTGAGGTAACAGTTAAAAGCCCACAAGTACAGTCAGAAGACTTAGAATGGAGTCTGGCCTCCTGAAACATACCAGCTGTGTGACCCCTTACCCTCCCTCAGTGGCCTCAAGCAACAGTCTAGGGATTTTAAGTCATGGGTGAGATTCTGATCTGCAGCAGGTAGAGAAAGTCAGTCACAGATCCAGATCAAGAAGAGCATGTCAGACTGTGTTAAGCCCATCTCAACATATTCATTCAGTTTTTTACAAGTCAATGAAAATATCCCCCCATCCAGGCAGGTCTGTATCTTATTTAAACTACACTAGAATCTCCCTTTAACTACTTAACTATAAAGTTGAAATTCATTACATGAGGGTCCATCTTGGATGCCACTCAAGGGAAATTTAATTAATGAAATTCTCATAATTCTCATAAGGTATGGGCACAGGGCCATAACACAAAATAATATTTTGGACTTAGCAGATGCTTAATTAATGTGAGGTGGGTTTTTTTAATTGAATCAAGTGACAGGATCAGAGTAGTTGAAGTTACTGTCTCACTTAGGGGTACCTCAATTCTGGCTGGAAGCTATTTCTTCCACTCAGTTACTTATATTTATCAATGTTTCGTAACTATTTCTGGGACTCCATGAGGTTAAAAAAATTAAATTTAAAAATACATTATCTTGTGATCTAACTCTTTGTTAATCATAAATTACTGCCTGTGCTCTGTACCTCTCTGGTACTCTTTAGGCAATCCTCTGGGACCAGGGAAGAGGATCCAGGGAATCAGAGAGACCACCCAGAGTCAAAATGAAGAAAAGGCTTCCCCTTGGACTAAACTGATGTTTGCTGAGGACAAGGACCTGGGAGCTGTTTTTC
>CM053593.1:35213938-35237034 GCA_028646575.1 Pseudocheirus occidentalis | reverse complement strand
CCTCAGACACTTAACACTTACTAGCCATGTGACCTTGGGCAAGTCACTTAACCCCAAATGCGCTGCCTTCCCCCCTCCAAAAATCAAAATCAAAATAATAATAATAATAATAATAATAATAATAATAAATCACCCATGATTCATAGTAGAAATATGCCTGCCACACTTACTTGATCCAGATATGTGTAAGCCTTTGCACTCCTGAATGTTGGCCTCAGTATCAAAATAAATTTTTATTCTACCACTGTGAGCTTTATTGTCAAAGGTAATCTGTAGAGACAAAAAATACGGAAAAAATTACTTAAAGAATTAATACTGAAAAAAACCTGGTGTGGTGAAATGGAGTTTTGCCAGGGGCCTAGCAAAGATGGCGGCCCTACATGGCTATTTGACTTGTGTGTGGCCCCCTTGGTGCTCTGGGAGGGACTCTAGGTGTGTTTCCTCACCACTTAGATCTGGAGAAGGCCTACCAAGATCCCCAAGCTGGGTTCTATAAGTCCAACGGTCCAAAGTCACCCTACTCCACCTCTAGAACCTCAGGTCACACGATTTTATAGCTGGAAGTAAAGCTTAGAGATTAACTAATCCCCTTAGTTCCTCTCAAGAAGGTATTATTTCATATATTATATTTATATTCTTGGGGCAGCTAGGTGGCACAGTGGGTACAACACCAGGCTTGTAGTCAGAAAAACCTGAGTTAAAATGAAGCATCAAACAAACACTACTTGTGTGACCCTGGGCAAATCACTTGACCCTGTTGGCCTCAGTTTTCTCATCTGTCAAATGAGCTGGAGAAGGAAATGGCAAACCCCTCCAGTATCTTTGCCAATAAAATCCCCAAAGGGGTCATGAATAGTCAATCAACAAAACAAGAGACAAAACTATGGGAAGAATGACTTAAAGAATTACTATTACCTACAACAATGGTATCAGTCTCCCCCCGCCAAAAAAAAATACTTGGAGATCCAGAGACTATTATTTTTTTATTACATATTCACATAGGGTAAAATGTTTTTCTTTTGTGTTTCTTTGACTTTTTTAAGATCAGCTAAAGAAATAAGGTCCAAAGAAATGCAATTTCAGCAGCTCAATTCAGGCTAGTTTTTCATTGTCCAGATTCTGTGATACTCTAAGGCAAGAGTTCTAACATGGAGGTCCAACAACTTATTTTTAAATATTTTGACAATTGTGCTTCAATAGAATTAGTTTCCCTTGTAATACTATGTTTAAATGCACTTTATGCATTTAAAAACATCAGTCTGAGAAGAGATCCCTTAAGTTTTACCAGACAGTTGTCAAAGAGATGAATGACATATCAAAAGGTTACAGGCATTTTGGGGTTCTAGGAGGGCTGATCAATATGACCAAAGGTCAGGATTGCCACACACAGGTGTCAAAGGACCACCGTCTTTGCTCCTCCTCCTTCAAAACCAAATGCTAACACAAAATCCAGTTGTTATATACTAAACAGAACTAACAGATACTGACACTATTCATTTGTGAAATGCTTTATTTTCTCACATTGGCTCCCTCTTTCTTTATCCATGCTCCAAAGACTGTACATGAAACTCTGAAAACTGCACGAATCCCAATCATGGCCAAATCTGCTTTCATGGTACTTCCTATGAGTTTAAATGATGTAGCAAAATCCCTTCCAAATTCTTCAAATTTAATACTAAATTACTTTAATTGTATAAAAATAGAAGCAGATTTTGATAAAAAGTGATGGAGAAGCATGCTTTTTTAAAAACTCAAATAAATTATGGGGAAATCATGAATTTTGACTATATTATATCACAAATTGAAGGCAAATATTCACAGAATTGAAAGCAGAAATTTCATACTCCCTGTCAAAGAAAAGCTACTTTCCTAAACGTGCATTCAGCCTGCTTTCCTTCTTAAACCTATCTTGACTGAAAATTACATTTCTGAGTTCATTTTGGATTTGGAGAATGCAAAGCTCTTTAAGGGTGGCACTTGTGTCCATTTCCTTCTTTAATTATTCCTACCCAGCACAATACCTTGTATATAATAGGAGTTTAATAAAAGTTTATTGGATTGAAGATTGAATGTATGCTGCAGTAATATCAGCAAGCCCAATCTCAGCAAGGGAAGGTCAGGTCACAAATGTATTGAGTAAAGCTCGTGCCTATGGATTCATTTTTGCAACCACAAGTATAAGCCCTAATTTAAAAGCTCCATCTACAACTGAATCATCCCACCCTTCACTAATTCATTCAATCCTACAGATCTCTAAGACTAAATTTTTTTCTGCTTCCCACTTCCCCATCCCCAATTAGCTATTCTGCAGCTTGTATATATGAGCTGAGATAGAAGACAACATACCAATTCATTACCATCTTCTACACAGCCTTTAGCACATTTGGAATAGTTAAATAAGTGATATCAACCAGATATTTAGGCTTTTTTAAGATGTAAGCAGCTTCTCAAAATAAAAGAAATAAGAGCTTGAATTAAAGGTGAAAAGGTGGCTTCTTTTTATACCCATACTGAAATGTGTCCCCTCTAAGGCTGAGATATAAGAAATAGTCTCTAAGAAAAATATTACTCTTTTTTTTTACATATACAAATGGATATTTTGATTAGGTTGCCCCCCCAAAAAATGCACCACCTAGCATAGTCTATAATTCTTTTGGTCCAAATCCATAATTTTATCAGTATAAAGAACTCCCAGAATAGAAATCTTCTCCACTGATATAGATGGGCCACATGTTTGTAACTTGAAGTCTCAGAGTTATCTGGAAAACTAAGATGTTAAATGACTTGCCCATTTTCACAAAGCCAGGATATGTCAAAAGTAGAACAGGAATCCAGATCTTCCTGGCTGGCCCTCTATTCAGTACATCATACTCTCTCTCTTTGAGCAGTATTGTGAGTTGAAAAACATTGGGTAAATGCTGAAAAAAGCTTCTGATCCTCAAGTATTTTCATTATAATAAAATTTTACAAATGTTTACTAATCACCTACTATGTGCAAGCAGCTAGGAAACACAGGTCTCATTGAAAACTCTTCTTTTCAGCATCTTCATTTCCCTTCCTCCTAATTAATTTTCATGTTTGTACCACTGGAAAGGTCATGTTTGCTTATGAGCAAAGAAAATTACGTTTCATGACAAAACACTGCCTTCTATAAAAATAGTTGGCATTTATATCATACTTCAAGGTTTACAAAGTGCTTTACAAATATTACCTCATTCGGTGCTCACAACAACCCTGCAAAGTAGGTGCTATTATTGTCCCCACTTTACTGACAAGGAAAACTAGGCTGAAGAGTAGTTAAGTGACTTTCTCAGATCCACACAGCTAGGCCTAGGACAGAATTCGAACTCATATCTTACTGACTTCAAGGCCAGAATTCAATCTATCGTGCCACCTAGATGCCTGCTAGTCATCTACTTTACTAGTTTAAGTTCCAATGTGTTTATGTCTTAGAGATTAATGTATTTTTTTCCAGCCTTAGTTCTACAAGGAGCTAAAGACTCCCAAAGACCCAAACTGTTGGGACAATAACTCATTATTTGACAAAATCTTTTGGATAAACTAGAAAACAGGGGCAGCTAGGTGGTGCAGTAAATAGAGCACCGGCCCTGGAATCAGGAGTACCTGAGTTCAAATCCGGCCTCAGACACTTAACACAAAAACTAGCTGTGTGACCTTGGGCAAGTCACTTAACCCCAACTGCCCTCTAAAAAAAAAAAGCAAAAAAAAGTAAACTAGAAAACAATATGGCAAGAACTAGTCACATCTCACAATGTATACCAAGAGAAGGTTAAAACGGTTACATGACTTAGACATAAAGGGTAATACCACAAACAAATTAGGAAAGCATGGAATAGTTTACCAATCTGATTTATGGATAAGGGAATAATTTAGGACCAAATTAGATATAGAGAACATTACAAAATGTAAAATGGATCATTTTGATTTCATAAAATTTTAAAGCTTTGGTATAAACAAAACCAATGCAACCAAAATTGAAGGAAAACAGAAAAAAAAATTTTAAAGAAGTATCTCTGATAAAAGCCTCATTTTTCAAAAATATGAAGGACTGAGTCAAATTTATAAGAATATAAGTCTTTCCCCAATTGATAAATGGTTAAAGGACTTGAACAAGCAGTTTTCAGACAAAAAAATCAAAGCTATCTATAATCATGGGAAAAAATGTTCTAAATCACTATTGATTAGAGAAATGCAAATTAAAACAAGTTGAGGCACACCTCATACCTTAGGTTGGCTAATATGACAAAAAAGGAAAATGATAAATATTGGAAGGGATGTGGGATGCTAATGCACTGTTAGTGGAGTTGTGAACTGATCCAACCATTCTGGAGAACAATTTGGGACTACACCTAAAGCACTACAAAATTATGCATACTCTTTGACCCAACCATAACCCTACTTGGTCGGTATCCCAAAGAGATTGAAAAAAGTGGAAAGAACTTATTTGTGCAAAAATATTTATAGCAGCTCTTTTTGTGGTGACTAAGAATTGGACGTTGAGGGAATACCCTTCCATGGAGGAATGACTGAACAAATTACATTATATGATTGCAATGGAATATTATTGTGCTATAAAAAATGACAAAAAGGATGATGTCAGACAGACCTAAATGAATTGATACAAAATGAAGTGAGAAGAACCAGAAAGACATTGGACACAGGAACAGAAATATTATACAAAGAACAACTGTGAATGACTTAGCTATTCTCAGCAATACAATGATCTAAGACTACCCCAAAGAACTCAAAATGAAAAATGCTATCTGCCATCAAAGAAAGAGCTGATGTTATTTGAATACAAACCAAAGAAGACTTTCTTTTTTTCTTTCTTGAGTTTTCTTACACAAAATGACTAATATAGAAATGTTTCTTTGTGATTGTATATATCAGATTGCAAATACCTATATCAGATTGCAAATACCTATATCAGATTGCTTACCATCTAAGAGAGGAGGGAAGGACAGAATTTGGAATTCAAAACTTTAAAAACATTGTTTTTTTAAAAAATAGCTGAAGACTACTCTCATTAAAAGCTAGCCTAGAAATATACAAGGTAAAACAGAAAACACACTTACAGTGTTATGAAAGACATAACAGTCTGGGAGTTCCCGAGCATGGATAGTCTGTAGGTCAATGCCTTTGAGGTTAAAGGAGATTTCAACTTCTAAAAGCCTGAATAGGAAACATTATTGATTTGAAATCAGAGAAGAAAAGTCATTCAAATGTCCATTCTCTTTGTCTCAGTTAGGATTCCATTACTGGAGCTGTACCCTAAAAGACGTCAAAGACAGAAAGGGTTCATCTTGGACAAAACACTCAAAATAGTACTTTTGGGGGGAGGAAAAAAAGTGGGTGCCCATTGCTCAGAAAGTGGTTGTGAACCAACTGTGGTACATGAATATGATGGAATGTTATTTTGCCACAAGAAATGAAAAATGAGAAATTCTGAGATTTGAGACGTCTTGAAGAAATAAGCACAGACTAAGAGAAGCTGGACCAGGAGAACAAATTGCCCAATGGCCATGATGATCTGAATGAAAATAATACTAGAAGTCAGCTCAAGTCAGATAAATTGCAGTGGCCAATCTTGGTCCTAGAGAAAAGATAATAAAATGCTCTTCTTTTCCTTTGGTAGAGAGGTAGGTGACTACAGGTGCATAACATTGCATATACTGTCTGGGGTTTGGTTTTTAACCAGTTTTCTTTGTTACAAAGGAAGACTCATTCAATGGGGGTGTGGGTATGGATGAAGAAGAAGTGATGGATGAGTCAGAAATATATATACACATACATATATATATATGTATCAATAAAACTTTTTCTTAAAGTATTAAGTGTTCAAATGTCCTTGCTTGCCTGAATCCATCAATATAATCCTTTTTTTAAACTGGAAAAAAAATTTAACGTCCTTACCGATAAAATTCTAGACTGAAAAATGAAGAATTTGTCCAATGTCCTGAATTCTCACTAGCAGTGACCTGTGGGTCTAAGTGGATACAATCTGAAACAATAAGAGAATAAAGCAGGTTGTTAAACAAAGAAAGAAAAAGACAGCAACAAACCAATACATTTCGTTTAATGCTGCTATGGTTTTTAATAAAATGAAAATATGGCCCACGCAATTTAAAGAAAAGATGGAGAAATGTCTGCTTGGTCCTTTAACAACTGAGCAAATATGTCTATGATTTTATAAATTTGGTAGATTTTATCCTTTAAAATCTTTTTTACTTTTTCATATTTCAAATTAGTTTTACTGTTCTTTATACCTTTCAAGAGACTAGGAGGCAGTTATGGTATAGCAAGAAAGCCTAAATTAGAAATCAGAGTCCCTGAGTTCAAATCCCAGTTCTGCCACCTACCTATGTGACCGTGGGCCAGTCACTCAACTGTATTGAGGCTTCAGTTTCCCTATCTGTCAAATTAAAAGGTGACCTCAAAGATCCCTTATGGTTCTAAACCAATAACCCTATAACCTGGGTTAAATCCTACCTGACACTTAGATCTTGCATGATCTTAGGCAAAGTTACTTTACCTCTTTAGATCTCAGGTTCCTCATGTGGCTTCTGAAGCCCTTTGAATCTCCAGTTCAGTGATCCTATTTTGATTATAGAACCAGTATCCAGAGTCCTGGTTTATGTTCTCTCTGACTCCATTATCCATGTTTAAGGATGCAAAAGCTTTAATAGGATACTGGGCTTGGAGTCAGGAAGCCCTCAGTTCAAATCCAGCCTCAGACCTTTACTAGTTCTGTGCACTCGAGCAAGTCAATTAACCTTTGCTTGCCTCAGTTTCTCCAACTATATGAGTATTATGAGGATTAATAACAGCGTCTCATGGGGATCAAATGAGAAAGTATTGAAAAGCGTTTTTAGCACAATACTTGGCACACAGAAGGCGCTACATAAATGCTTATTCTCCTCTTGAGAATAAAGACTGTCTCAATTTTGCCTTTGACAGCTTTTGGAGGGTTGCCCAAAGGGGAGAAAAGTGAAGGGACAAAAGGTCTCATACTACTCCAAGAACTAAGGGGGAAAGAAAGACACAGTTGTAAAGGCTGGAATGAAGAGAAAGAGACAATGTTAGGGTTAAGCTACTTGCCCAGGGTTACACAGCTAGTAAGTGCCTTAGACTGGATTTGAATTCAGATCTTCCTCACTCCAGGGCTGGTGCTCTATCCACTGTGTCACTAACACACACACACACACACACACCCCATCTATTTAGAAAGCTTTACTTTCCAGTGAAACTAGTCAGAAAATCATCTCTAGGCAGAAACCAAGCAGAGACACCGTACTGCCAAAGATAATTAGCTGGATCACCATATATCTACTTCATCTGTAATTTATAGTTTTAGAAAGTTGACTGGCACACTGAGAGGCTAAGAGTTGATAGGATGATCAATTTAGAGGAGGAAGGGCCATTCAAGGCTATCTGGTCCCACCCCCTCACTGGACAGATGAGAGACTAAGGCCCAGATAACTGAAATGGTTTATCCAAGGTCCTGTGGTAAGCAATAAACCTGATTTGAATCCAAGTTCTCTTGCCTCTAAATCCAGCACTGGACCTCACTGCCCATGCTCACAAGAAACATTCCATCTTATACATAGAGCTCAGAAGCAAAACTTGAACCAGGCCTTCCTGATTGCAAGGCTGGCCCTCCATCTACTACACCATGCATACCTCTGCCATTTTTATGCATAAATAATTCATGTAAATACATCCATGCAGATGTATAGATAGGACAGTTGGGTGGTGAAGTGCATAGAGTACTGGTCTTGGAATCAGGAAGACTCTTCTTCATGAGTTCAGATCTGGCCACTGACCCTTACTAGTTGTATGACCTTGGGCAAGTCACTTAACCCAGTTTGCCTCAGTTCCTCTTCTATAAAATGAGTTGGAGAAGGAAATGGCAAAATCCTCCAGCATCTTTGCCAAGAAAACCCTAAATGGAGTCACAAACAGACACAACTGAGAAAAATGACTCAACAACATGTGTGCAAATATACAATATTATAGGAGATATTATAGGGTAGATAATCATTTCATCTAATGACTATATTCAGTTCTAGGACAGTAATACTAATTTCAGTGTAAAATTCATGGCTGTAGGATTTATGTAATAAATTTCACAGCATTTTTCATAGTAATTGACATAATTTTTTCAAACAGAATGTGGCACTGGTATTTTGAAAGCATTATTTAATGATTTGGATGCTTCCCTCTACTCAATCTGCATGGAAATCCACAAATCCAAAGTCTGGGAAGTAACCATGAGAAAATAAAAGTAAGATTATTCAGTAAGAATCCTTTCACACATTATGCCTGTCTTCAATGAAGAGCATGAGTAGCTCAAGTTGCCAAACTTTTATTTTAAAACAAGGCTATGTAGCTCCTTCCTCAGCTAAAAGCTTCTCTTTGTAAAAAAAATATAGATAATAAAGCCCAACAATGGTCATATGAGAGAAACATTCCATTTTATAAAAGCAAAGAAAATAACTAAGAATTACAGGATCAGCAAACCATCACCAGTCTGGATACAAAACCTACTTTCCCATCAGATATTCATTTAAGTCACATTTTTAGAACTTATTTTTCAAGGAAAAAATTAATAGCACGATACAGCTTCGTGAAACATTAGAAGCAGGCTACCAAGAAGAACAAATCTTCAGACCCAGCCTGTATTCTTATCACAGCACAAAAACCTCCCTTCTAGAGGGGGTCCTAAAGGTCCCTCGTGGTAAAGCATGATAGGTCTGTGATACACTCCTGGCCTTACAAAGGTGGAGAGAAGGGCCAATAGGCAGAATTCAGACAAAACTAATCAGTGGGCACTGCCACGCTGCTCTCCAAGACTGTTGGAATGATGTCATCACTAGTTAATAACTGGCACACCCAGCCAAGGTCTTCTTAAGCTCCGAGGGGGCTGGGCACTGTGAGTATGCTCTTCAGGTCATGGTCACATGGACAATAACTGACCGGCCAGGGAGCCCAGGAGAAGGCAAAGAGGAGCAGGAAATAGTTTTCGTGATTGCATTCCTATGTTAATTTACCAAGTGAACACCTGCATACGTAGTCAAATGCTGATGGTAGTATAGTGGACAGAGTGTCAAGTTAGGAGCCGGGAAGACCCGAGTTTGAATCCTGCCTGTTTCTAGCTGTGTGAACTTGGTCAAGTCATTTCCACCTCAGCCTCAGTTTCCTCATCTGAAAAATTAGGATAATAATAGCACTTAATTCACAGGGTGATTGTGAGGACTAAATGAGAATAGCTATCTTTGTGTGTATGGGTATATGTTAATATCATATATACACATAGATATATACCTACCTATATGTGTACACATGCACATGCATATATGTGCGTACACATGTGGGCATGTAAAGTAGATCATAAACCTTAAAACACTATGTGACTGCTAGCTATTATTACTACATATGGAAAATCTTAACTTCGAATTTTGTCCAGCCATCTGTGCCAACATAGAAAAGAATGTGAACTGGAGGGATAAATGTTGCTTCATTCAAACCTTACCCAAGACTCAAAGCACTCAGCATCTGATGTCAAATATGTGACATTTATATACAATAACCTGGTAAAGTCCCAGGGAAATATTTTCCATTAATAAAGATTAGTAATTTTCACTTTAAACGATAAAGCTAAACAAAACAGTTTGGAGGAAACTAATATTGAAATATACCAAAGTGTGACTAAAATGGTATTGTGTGCTGGACTAGGGGTCAGCAAATTCTGGGTTCAAATCCCACCTTAGACCCTGCCTAACTGTTTGACCCTAGTGAAGTTCTCTCAGTGTTAAGAGTCCTCGCCTATAAAATTCAGATAATAATACAGCACAGTGCTGTCCTAAAACTCAAACGAGATCATGGGATCACAGAGAGAGAGATGGAAAGGGCCTTATAAGCCATCTCATCTAACCCCTCATCTGACAGATGAAGAGACTGAAATCTAGGGAAGTTAAGGTACTTACCCAAAATCATACTGGTAGTAAGCAACAGAAGATGGGATTTGAATCCAGGTCTTTCTGAATCATCTAGAAGTAATGTTTTTTCACTGGACCATATTGTATCCATTGGGGTGTGTGTGGGGGGGGTGTCTGTCTGTCTATGTGTAGGTGCACACCTGTGTGTGTATGTGTATCTTTTCCCAATATAATAAAAATTATAACACTACCAAAGTAAATTTACACTTTTAATGCTACACTAATCAAAGGAACAAGGGGACGCTTTCTGGAACTTGATAAAATAATAACAAAATTCATCCGGAAAAATAAAAGATATTGGGGTGGCTAGGTGGTGCAGTGAATAGAGTACCGGCCCTGGAGTCAGGGGGACCTGAGTTCAAATCCGGCCTCAGACACTTGCCACACTTACTAGCTGTGTGACTTTGGGCAAGTCACAACCCCAATTGCCCTCCAAAAAGCAAAAATAAGAGATATGAAGAGAAATGATCAGAAAGAAGTAGGGATAAAGGATGAATAGCACTTTCAGAACCCCACACTATATCATAAAGCAGTAGTCATCAAATTTATCTGAACTGATTAAAAAGTAGAAAGGGAGATCAAAGGAAAAGATTAGACAAGGAAGAATCAGAAACAAAGGCACCCAAATAACCCAATGTTTGATGAAAAGAAAAATATAAATTACTTGAACGGGAAAGATCCTTATTTGATGAAAGCTGCTGTGAAAACTGGAAAGTAATCTGGCAGAAACTAGACTTAGCCCATCATCTTACACCACACTCTACAGTATTCTAAATGGATATATGACCTTAATGTTAAAGATTGTACTATTAAAAATTAGAAGAGAAATAAATCATACACAGTTATGGGTTTAAAAAATGTATCCTTACCCTAACAAGAGATAGAGGTTATTACAAAAAATACAGTAAATTACTTCGATTACATAAAAAACAACAACAAAAAGCTCCTGCACAGACAAAATTAATACACACAAGATAATAAGGGGAATAGTCAAATGAGAAAAAAAATTTCTCTGAAGATGATTTGGCATTCAATACATATAAATATAGACAAATCTAAAAGCCTTTCTTCAATAGACAAATGACCAAAGGAAATGAATAAACAATTCTCAAAAAATTGTGAAATATTCACAATCACATGAAAAGAATGCTCCAAATCAATAAGAGAAGAAAAAAATCCAAGTAATCCTGAGGTTTTCACTTCAGACCCTGCAAATCACTAAAGATAATAAAAATGGCTATAATCAATATTAAAGTGGTTATGGGAAAAAGGTATGCCAACTTATTGCTGGTAGAGTTGTGAATTCATACAATAATTTTGGAAAGCAATTTGAAATCATGTAAATGAAATTACTAAGATGCCCATACTCTTTAAACCAAGGAAATCTATAGATAAGAATACTCACCACACGCTAAAATATTTATAAGTAGCACTTTTTTGTGATAGCAAAGAATTGGAAACAAAGTAGATTGGGAATGGCTAAATAAATTGTGATACATAAATGTGGTAGAAGAAATAATGTGTGTGATAAACACAGAGAAACATGGAAAGATCTTTATGAACTGACCCAAAGTGAAGTAAAGTAAATGGAAAGAGCAACCACATGCCAAAAAATCAAAAGTGAATGTAGCGAAATTGTAAAGATTAACCATGACTCAAATAAGGAAAAATGAGGATATACTCACCCCCACCCCTTCGTGGAGGTGGGAGGGTCCATATGCTCTATACATTGCTTGTGTTTTCAGATTATTTTTTAATATATTGATCAGTTCTGGTTTTTTCCTCTTTTTTGTCTTCAAAAAAATACTATTTGTCATATAGGATGGCTCTCTCTAGGAAAGGGAAAAGTGGGATAACTTACTTTAAAAGGCTCTTTGCAAATTTCAAAGCATAATAAAAATTCTAGCTATTATTATATAAATGTCAATTATTATGATTGACTGTTATTATTATTGGGATAAAGACCTTCAAATTGCACTAGGCTATATGACCTTGGAAAAGTGATTTAACTTTGTGTCTGGGGCAACTCACAAAAATTTATCTACCAAGCTATATATGGGATATTATTTACACTTATGGTGGGAGTGCTCCTATCTGGAGTTCCTTCCACCATCTTGAATTTTCCTCACCAAAGTCCTTTCTGGGTGAGTAACAGAAAAGATTCTTGTCAGAGAGAATAAGTGCTGCTCCCCTCAGTGATATGAAGAGCTGTGTTCACCCCAACAGTTCAAAATGGGAGTTAATCATGATTTTTGATACATTACCTATTTCAACTTCACTGTCTATGTTGAGGGTATAATTGGATGGGAGCACAGTGCCTTTCTTGTAATGTTGTTTGCACACTTTCAAACCAATTCTATCATCTTCATTTTCTTCATAATTAACCATGCCCAGAGATAGATTCTTTAAACGATGATACTGTTGAAAAGAAAGGAGGAAAAATAACTAAGCACCCATGCGCCCTTGTAAGTTAAATAAGATAAGGGGGGAAAACTTATAGATGTATACAACAAGAAAAACATCCCCATTCTTGCCCCCTACCAGTTAAAAGGGTCCATTTGGGTCTTGCATCCCCCAATGTATACAGGTAATGGTAATATAAGTTAAATTAAATGCTTTGCAGGCAACCAAAAGCCTCATGACAAAAGCAGAATGTGCTTCTCACACAGCAGGGGAAAAGGGAGGTCTATAGTCGTAAAGGTGATGTTTTCTTGTGCCAATATGCTTTTCCGCCATCCTCCTGACTCCCCCTCAGGAATGTTTCTCACCCATCTCCAGACAGTTGATTACCAATTAAATATACAACTAAGATTTTCCTGCTATTTTAATGACAAGATTTACATCAATGCAGAGGTCCCAGCATTTCAGAGCAGTATTTTCTTCTGAGAACTGCTTAGAGCTCTAGGTTAGGAGTTCTTAACCTGGGATCCTTGAACTTGCATGAGGGGAAGGGAGAGGGGATGGAGAAGAATCACATCTTTAACTAATCTCTAACTGAAATTTAAAGTTTCCTTCAATTAAGGTTAGGGGTAACATAACACAATGATATTAAGTAGCATCTGACTGCCAAAGGCCTTCATACCTCAAAAGAGGTTAAAAACCTCTTGTAGGTGGTTCAAAGAGAAAGTGGACTGTAGAATGGAAATTCCTCGAGGTCTAGTATTGTTTTACTTTTCTCTTTGTATTCCTAAGGTCTAGCAACTGATATAATTAACAAATTCTTGATTAAATAAGATAAAGAATCCTAGGGAGGTAGGGAAGGGATTTAAAACTCCATTTGGAAATCAGTGGATCTAAATCGGATATAGAGCAGCTAGGTGGCTCAGTGGATAGAGCACTGGCCCTGGAATCAGAAAGATTGAGTTCAATTCTGCCCTCAGATACTTGGTAACTACTTGACCCTGGGCAAGTCACTTAACCTCTGTTTGCCTTAATATACCGGAGAAAGAAATGGCAAACCATTCTAGTATTCTTGACAAGAAAACTCCATGGACAGTACTGGCGTCATGAAGGGTCATGAAGAGCAGGATTCAACTGAACTACAACAAGAACAAAATAGGATACAGGCCAATAATTCAGATAGTACAAAAAAAACCCTTTCTATTTGTTTTAGATATTTTCACATGTTTATTTTGGCAGATGTAAAAATACTTCCCACATAGTTCTCCATCTCTCTTCAAAACACAGAATCAAGCAGAATACTTTCAAAACTTTTACAGTAAATATGTTGCCCTGAAGTCCCCCAAAACCCCAGGTTCCAGAATTGGAAACGTTCACCCTTCCAAAAAGTCACTCAACAGGGCAGGGAACACAAATGTAAAGAATGCATTCAATGCCCTTTTCTTTGTCCATTCTGATGAAAGCAAACCTTTCTCACTGGGATCTCAGCAGTTTCCAAACCAAATCTTACATCAGAGAATAAAAAAGTAACCATGTCCATGTAATAATCCTTCAATAAAATGACACCTTGCACAGAAGGAAATGACAAATTTCAAGGGTTGGTTCTGTCAAATTTCCACTTAGGGCTGAGAGATGACGTCCCCAGGGAGAAAAACCTTAAGTTTCTCCCTTATGGGTTTTAGGACAAAGTAATTGCATCTATTTCACATCTACAATTGGAAAATTATTCATTTGCTTTTAGCAAAGGATACAGAGTAGGGAGCTGATTGAGGGGAAATGCACTAAAATGTTCATAAGCATTAGCAAAGGGGGAAAAGTGGAGACTGGAATGCATTTTCCCATAGAAACAATGGCATAGGTGTGGGTTAGCTTCTTAAGGGCAGTCCAGAAAAACTTGCTTAACTGATAATGTTCCCAACATATGTACAGTACAGCACCATGAGACTTGATTACTTTGCTTAATGATATCTCTTTAGGAAAATGGATTGAGTCAACAGAAAGGCAGAATCTCAAGAGTCAGAAAGAGTCAGAAAGGGTCACCAAGGTCAGATAGCCTAACCTGAACCTGAATAGGCTTCCTGTTCTATGGAGTCCCTGATGAGTGGTTAGTCAGTCTTGGCTTTAAGATCTCCCATCCCTCCAATTCCTGAGAAGTCTATTCTACTACTTTAGGAGAGTTCTATTGGAACATTCCCTTACCCAGAACTGAAGACTACCTCAAGCCATTAAGTCCCAACTTGATATATCAAGAACACTTTTCTTCACCCACTGTACCCCCAGCTCCCATGCCAGCGAAGAAAGTCTTTCCCTTTCATTCTCATATACTTATCTGACCAGAGTAATAGGGATTCACCCTACTTTGGGGGTAGCGCCTTGGCTTGGGGCCCAGCAGAGCAGGAATCAGGGTAGTGGAATTTCAGAATGTAAGTTAAAAATGGGTCTTAGCTATCATCTACTTCAACCTATACACAAAAGGAACCTCTATAATGGAGTAATCAAGAGCTATAGGTATGAGGTGGGAATATAGGATAGTTAGAGATATTTCCAGAAAGTAAAGGGGGGAAGAAAGTTACCAAATGCTGGAAAGACGATAGAAAGAATTCTCATGGTCCATCTGAGGTTAATCCCAGATAATTACTACATATAAAGGACATTTCTAGGTGGTCTACAAGAACTTTCTGTGTGGACAAATCTAAAGGAAAATACTTACCTGATCAATGGCAAAAAATATGCTTTCATAGACATCTTCCTGTGTATAGACACTGCAACTGTAGTCATCTTCATCTATGCCAGAATATCCCTTTAGAAACAAGTGCTTAAAAGCCACGGTATTATCCTCTTTGAAAGAGACCACCAGCTGGTTATTTAGACCAAAAAGAACAAGCTGAAAAAGACAACATTACGATAGAAACATAATCATTACCTAAATTATTCACGAGCTGGAATTTAATCCATATAGTTCAACATGTAGTGATTTAAGTACTTGTGTTGGTTAGGTAGTGGGCTAGGTGCTGAGACCACTATGACAAATTAAACCAATCCCTGTCCTCACAAGAGAGAGTTGGGGGAAAAAAGAAGGACAGATAAATAAACAAAACATAAATAGATAAAAAAATTTAAAACACATACAAAATAATCTTAATGAGAGGTGGGGAGGAACAAAAACTGGAATCAATCAGCAAAGACTTTTACATATTACTGACCTTGATTAAAGGTGTCCATGACTTTACAAAGTACAATCATTTTCAATGATAGAAAGTATGTAACTAAAACCAAAAGGTAGTACTACTTGCAAGGCATAAACACCAGAACCCTTCCTAATAAGAACAGGAGTAAAGTGAGGATGTCCCTTTTCCCCACTGTTTAATATAGTGCTAGTAATGTCAAGGACAGCAATAAGACAAAAGAAAAAAGAATCTAAAAGTATATAATGCAAGGTTTTGATTTGCAAAGCCATGCATATTTGTTACAAGGGTTTGGTTTTTCTTTTTTCTTTTTCCAGATTATTTTTGGGGGGAACGGGATAAGATGTTGAAAGAAAAAAATAAATGTTTATGACTACAAAATAAGATAAAAGGTTTTCAAAAAGCAATTTAAAGTATCAACATTGGCAAAGAGACAAAACCATCCCCATTTCTGGCATGATGGTTTACTTATAAAACTCCAAGAAATCATCAGCACTATGTGTTCACCTTGTCCTCTTCCCACCAGATTCCCACCCTGGGCACCTGAACTCTGATTAATCAGCTTTCACCTTACCTTGTCTTATCCCATATCTGCCACACCATTTCCCATCCATTGCCAAGTCAAGCATACTCTTGCAGTGGTAAAGCATAGAACTTTTCTTTAAAAAAACAGGAGAAAAGCAAAGATGATCCTTCTCACTCTCCTCCTTCTTCAACCAGAACTCCCATCTCACGAATGAGACCTTGTGTTCTGATGGGTGAGTTTTCACTTGATTTTACCTGGCTCTTGTTCCCACCATGCCACTTCTTGACCATCTCCATGCCACAGCACCAAACCCCAGTATCTTTGCCACCCCCTTCCCAAAACTCCCCCCAACTCTTTATATATAGTCTCCCCATTAGAATGTAAACTCCTTGAAGGCAGAGACTACGATTCACTGGTATCTTTATTCCAAACACTTAGCATGGTGACAGAAACACAGTAAGTGTTTACTAAATGCTTTTTCATGTATTCATTTAAAGAAACTAATTGAGAAAATTAATAGCTTCAGCAATGTAGCATAATAAAAAATAAATTCACAAAAATCATCAGCATGTGTATAAAGCAATATTAAAATACAGAAAGAAAAAAAATGGAAAGAGAAAGCCCATTCAAAATAACTATAAAATACATAAAATATCTGGGTACCAACCAAAGTCTATATAGCCAAAGATATGGTTTTTCCAATATCAATTTATGGTTGTGAGAATTGGACTACAAGGAAAATGGAGCACTGCAGAATCCACACTTCTGAATTGTAGTGCTGGAGAAGACATCTGAGAGTCCCCTGGACAGCAAGATCAAATTGGTCAATACTTAAATAAACTAACTCAGGCTATTCACTGGAAGGTCAAATACTGAAGCTGAAGTTCAAATACTTTGTTCACATAACAAGAAGACTGGAAAAGACTCTGGTGTTAGGAAAGATTGAAGGCAAAAGGAAAAAGGGGATGGCAGAGGATGAGATGGATTTATAGTGTCATAGAAGCAATAAATGTGAGCTTGGACAGACTTCAAGAGATAGTGGAGGATGGAGGGGCCTGGTATGCTATGGTCCATGCAGTCATGAAGAGCAAGACACAAATGAATGAGCTGAACAATAACAAAAGTCGATCTACCAAGAACATTTAAAAGATATAAACACAGTAACAAAATATTCTTTAAAAAAATAATGAAAGACTTAAATACTTGAAGGAACATTTCTTGCTCATGGTTAGACCACACTAATATAATAAAAAATAATCAGATTACCTAAATTAATTTACATACTTAATGCTATACCAAACTATGAAAGGAGTACTAAACAAAATGGTAGTTAGACAAAAAAAAGAGAGACCTAGACAAAATAGTAACCAAATTCATTTACAAAAATAATAAAATTGAGCTTTTTCTCATAGAAGCGTGTCCAGTGTAGGACATGTTCGTTTGTGGAAGCAGACAGGACTAGACTAGCATTCTAGGATTAGACCTAAGCCAGAAATTCAATTCTTGCACAGTGCCCAACACAGGGTGACCAACTGGTCCTATCCACAGCAGACCAGAATCACACCTAACAGAGAGAAATCCAGGGACCCAATCTATAGAAGGCTCAACCAGACCAGCACCTAGTGCAGAATGACCCAGGGGTCTATTCCTACTCCCATCTTGAGAAGAGAGAAACAGACCAAAATCCAGGTATCCCACAACTAACCAAAAATCCAAGCTAAACTAACATTCAGGAAAACTGGACCTGAACCATACCAGGAATTGAGGCCAGATAATTCCTAAAGAACTCATGATTAAGTAAGACCCATCACCACCATCCAGGAATAAGGGGGAAAAAATGATCAAAGGACAAATTCCAATCAAGAACATGAGAGATGAAACAAGATAAAATGGAAGAAAATAATGAACACAATGAAGAAATCACTTTGATTGAGAGAAGCCCAAAGAGAAACCCAGAAGAGAAAACATACAAGTTCAAGTAGAGCTTCAGGAGAAAAAAACAAAAAAAAAAAAACAACAACACTGTCCAGGCAACAAGGACTAAAAGAATACCTGGAAGAAATGCAACAAGAGATACAAAATGGAATAGCTAGAGAGGAAGAAAATTGTAAGAATACCATAGAAGAGACAGTGATAAGCCTTAGCTAAGAACTGAACTCCCTAATGGTTACAATGGGACAAACAGAAAGCAACAATTCCATTAGAGAGCTAGAAGTATTAAAAAAAAATTAAATGACTGAGGAGAAAAAAAAACCAGAAGAAATCATAAGAGGTATGTGTATATACACATATATTATAAAAAAACAACTAATTTAAAACAGGTGAATCATAGGTTAATCTAAGTATCACTTGACTACCCAAAAATCACAATTAAAAATACCATATTTCAAAAAATTCCAAATGAAAACTGCCCAGATCTCTTAGAACCAAAGAGCAAAGTGAAAAGAAAAATTCTGGTTCTCCTGAAAGAAATCCTAAAATTAAAACTTCTAGGAACAATAAGGCAAACATCTAGAGCTTTCAGGTCAAATTAAAAGTACTGTAAGCAGTCAAAAGGAAATTATTTAAGTTCCAAGGAGCAACAGGATCCCATAAGATTTGTCAGTTGCCACTCAAAGGAAGAGGAGAATTTGGATAATGACATTCCAAAAGGCAAATGATAACAGCCTTACAGCTAAACACAATTTGTCCAAAAAATCTGTATATAATTTTAGAGGGGAAAAATGGATTTTAATGAAATAAAGGCTTTCTAATATCCCTGATGAAAAGGTCAGAACTGAAAGGTGTTGGGAGAGCAGAAATTTGTAGGGGTGAAAAGGTATTGGCAGAGACCACTGAATAGGAGATGAAGAAGTCTGCAGATTGAGTCGAGTTAATAATTAAGTGAGTGTGGCTAGTACCCCTCCAGAAATGGAGACTGGCAATTAAGGAAGGGAGTCATCAATCAGGAGAGCAATATTTCAGGGAATAAGACACTCTTCAGAATAATATTTAAAGAAATATTTTTTTAGGAACAAGTACAATTGGTAATTTTATTATCCTTGATTGAAAACAACTGCATAAGGCAACTCTCACTTTCCATTATATCCCAACATATAACAAACTTCTAAATGAACCTGAAAGTTTCCTTAGAGTCAAACATCTTCCTGGGTATATAAAACTCTGGTGCTTTGGGTCTTCAGAAAATAAATCTTTAAGTGTTCAAGAATCTTTACAATGTTTTGCTTTTATTACTAGGAAATTTTAATTCAAATTTTAGCTTGCTTACAATTGCTTACAATTGACTAAACAGAAGGTGGTAAATTACCTTCTCAGACCTCCCAATTATCCCTCTGAGCATTATCTAGACCCTCTGACTCACTTGCATCTTTTCCTTCTGACAAAAACAAAAGGGAGAAACGAAAATCTCATTGCCATGTGAGTCTTTTTCTGATTAGAAGAGATTTCCAAGATCACTTTACTAACTAAACCCAAGCACCTAATATCTTAGTCACCTCTAAATACAACTGGTCTTTTTAGTAATAGTTGAGGAAGATTTCAACAGTTTTGCAATGGTTTTTTCTTGAAGTTTACTTTTTCAAACCCATATCTTTTGTTCTTGGAACACTTAAAAATACATTTGAAAATAACATGATAGTTTTTTAAGAATAAATATCAAATTATTTCTTTACCAAAGTGTTCAGAATAAAGCCCTAAAGGACTGACTAAGGAGGGAGCTGTGGAGACCTTCCTTAAGCACAGTAACTTAAGGCAAGGACTTTGAACCTAGATTCGTGAGAATCTAGCAAGAGAAGATGAAAGCAGAAAAAGTCAATGGATGATTCAGAGAACAGTCAGAAAGATTGTCTTAGGGGAAGGGATATGGAATGAAGAAGGAAAAGCAGGAAAAGAACACTGACTCTCCAAAGTTTTGATTTAAGATCTTCACTTCTCACGTGTATCCACCAGGATGTGACTTCATCAACCAGGCTGAACATTGACAAAGGTTTTCCAAAGTGTGGACGCCTAGCTCAATCCTTAATGCTGATTGGCTGTGGCTTGATTTCCCTTCTTGGAAGGTATGATGCAAACAGCTCAAATTCTCCAGTGCAAAGTCTTCTCTTCACTGATGGTCATTAATTTTTTCTCTGTCTCTCTCTGTCTCTGTCTCTGTCTCTGTCTCTGTCTCTCTCTCTCTGTCTCTCTCTCTCTCTCTCTCTCTCTCTCTCTCTCTCTCTCTCTCTGCTTTTTGGGAGGTGGAAGGCAGGGCAGTTGGGGTTAAGTGACTTGCCCAAGGTCACACAGCTAGTAAGTGTTAAGTGTCTACGGCCAGATTTGAACTCAGGTCCTCCTGATTCCAGGGCCAGTGCTCTATTCACTGCGCTACCTAGCTGCCCTATGGTGGTTAATTTTCAGTGTTTCCTCTTCTGACACTGCAACAGATGAAGCCCTGGTCCAAGACTAGCAATCCTCTGAGTAATACAGAAGTCGTTCAAGTGTTGTCGTTTCTCCAGAACAGTAGGGATCCTATTTTTAAAACAAGTTATTAAGGCTATAAGCCCCCCCCCCCCCGAATCACTACCTGAAGACATCATTAGTGAGGAAATCTGAGATCCTGTTTACCAATCAAAATACTACAGAGCCAGAGACATAGCAGAGGCCATAGCTATGGCTAAGAGGGCAATTCTTAACCAAACAGGGGAATAAAGGGAAGGGTATCACAAAAGATAAAAATAGTGAATTTTATTTACTTGATATTGAAAAGCTTTTGCACAGTCAAAATCAATGCATCTAGGAAAAGGAAGGGGAAAAAAAATGTCAGCCAGCCAGCATATGTAGGAATCCATACTGATACGTATGAGTTGTCAGAGTTAATCTTAAAGATAGCAAAGTTGTCCAGTGTGTAGAATGCTGAATTTGAGTCACTTGCCTATCTCAGCTATGCAGAGCTGCTGTCAGAATCAAGTGAAGAACATATGTAAAGTTCTTGGAAACCCTGAAAGCATTTTACAAATGCAAGCTCTCCTTATTGTCATCAGAATTATTAGGAGTCATAGTAAAAGTTGCAGAAATAGCTGTGCAGTAGTAATATTCCTCATTAGCTAAGAGGCTGACGACTAAGAACAAACAGTACTCAAAAAGGACCTGTAAACATTAATAGCTACATGAAAGAGTGCTGTAAAAATTTAATAAAAGGAATGTGAATAAGAAGGACAGTGAGGACATAGCTCACACCCAGCCAAGTTATCAATGACAAAAAAACGCAGAAACAGTCAAGGTGCCAATACTAGTGAATTGGTCCAAGCACCTTGGAAAACAAGGTAGGATTATGCTGGAATAAAGTTGCTAAAATGTCCATACCCTTTAATCCGGCGACCTCACTGCTTTGTGCGTGTGTGTGTGTGTGTATGTGTGTGTGTGTGTGTGTGTATCCTATAAATACCAAAATATAATCATAGCAACACTTTATGACACAGGTACTTTGTGAAGACAAAGTACGTGTCCATCAGTGGGAGAATGGCTAACCAAAGTGTGGTGCATTAATGTAATAGAATATTACCGTATTGATAATAATAATTACTAGCATTATTATAGTGCTGTATGCTTGGAAAAGTGATTTACAATTATCCTCATTTGATCTTCACAACAGTCCTGGGAGGTAGGTACCACTATTATGCCCATTTTCCAGATAAGGAAACTGAGACAGATAAAGGTTAAGGGACTTTCCCAGGATGAAACAGCTTGTGAATCAAGCTAAACTTGGAGCTAAATCTTCTTAACTTCTGACCTAGAGCACTATCTGCCATTCTACCTAGCTACCACGACATTGTCATTGATATCATCATAAGAAAAAGGAGGAGGAAGAAGAAAAGGAGGAGAACATGATAAAAAATGCAATTCATATGAAGAACTCACACTATGGGAAAACTCCTATGAACTTGATTCTGAATAATCCAACTAGGAAAACAACATATATAACGGCTACAACAATGTAACAAGCAGCTAGGTGGCGCCATAGTGCATAGAGCACTGGGCTTGGAATAAGAAAACATTATGAGTTCAAATGTAGCCTCAAACATTAACTAGCTGTGTGAACCTGGGCAAGTCACTTAACCCTATTTGCCTCAGTTTCCTCTCCTGTAAAATAAGCTGGAGAAACAATGGCAAACAAGTTCACTATCTATGCCAAGCAAACCCCAAATAAGGTCATGAAGAGTTAGACTTGACTCAACAACAAAATGGGAAATTAAACATGGAGTAATTATAATGACCAAGTGTAGCTCCAGAAAAAAAGCTGGTAATAACGAACCTCTTTTCATTGCAGAGGTGGGAAATTATAAATGTTTAATAATATCACATGTATTATTACAAATGACAGATACTTGGGTTAGTTTTGCTGAAATTTTTCTCTTTTTTTAAAAATCTGTTACTAATAATAATAATAACAGTTATCGTTTATATAAAGCACCTACTATGTACAGGCGCTGCATTAAAGACTTTACAATTATTATTTCATTTGATTCTCACAACAATGTTAGGAGGTTAAGTGCTGTTAGTACTCTCCATTTAGTAGCTGAGGAAACTGAGGCAAACAGAGATAAAGTGACTTGCCCGAGGTCACGAAGCTCATAAGTGTCTGAGGTTGGATTTGAACTCAGGTCTTAGGGGAAACTAGGTGGTATACTGAATAGAGCACTGGTCCTGGAGACAGGAGGACCTGAATTCAAATGTCGCCTCAGACACTTGACACACTTACTAACTGTGTGACCTTGGGCAAGACCTCCCTCCCCCTCCAAAGAATAAAAAAATTTAAAAAAAATTTTTTTAAATGAACTCATCCAGTAATACCACTTTGGGGGTTGTATCCCAAAGAGATCATAGAAGTGGGAAAAGGATCCATATATACAAAAATATTTATTGCAGCTCTCTTTGTGGTGGCAAAAAACTGGAAATTTAGGGGATGCCCATCAATTGGGGAATGGCTGA
>CM053593.1:35203540-35213838 GCA_028646575.1 Pseudocheirus occidentalis | reverse complement strand
TGAGAACAGCAGAACCAGGAAAAATTTGTACACAGTCACAGATACATCATATGTATGACGACCAGCCTTGATAAACTGGACTCTTCTCAGCAAAGCACAGTTAAAAGACAACTTTCCAAGTCTCAGAATATAAGGAGATATCTACACTCAGAGAAAGATTTAGAAAGACCAGAGTTTAAATGGAGACTGAAGCAATTCATGCTATTGTTCTTTTTCATGTCTGGTTTTGTTTCTTTTTTTTCCCCATTGTTCGCTCCATTGGTTACCAGACTATTGTACAATGTGAAAGTGTTTGCAGATCCTATACATGATTGTACGCCACCATGGGGGGGGGGGAAGAAAGGGGAGAAAATCTGAAACTCAAGTGATTCTGGAACTGAAACTTGTAAACTAAAAATAAACAAACAAGTCAATAAAAAAAAAATGAACTCGGGTCTTCCTCACTCCAGACCTGGTGTTCTATCCTACCACCCAATTACCAAAGGATGGCTTGCTGGCTAAAGGAGAGGGAAGGAATATATTCAGAAAAGAATGTGACATTAAAAACAAAAAGATAAGTATTAAAATAAGAAACAATTTTTGTTTAAATGATACCTTAGATACAGCAGCATGGTCAGTAAATAACAGATGTCACATGATTATTCGTGGATAAGTTGCATTATTGATGGATAAACTCAGGAAAATTATGCAAACACTGAAAGAGAGACCTTAACATATCTATACCCATAAGCATTTTTTTCATGGTAGTACACAATTAGGGAGTGCCTTGAGACATTGTATTCACAGTATTACATCCAAAACTGAAGTTACAATAGGAAGATTGAAATGAGGAGATAAAAAGCTGTCCAGTTTCCTTAATCCCTTATATGTTTTGCATCTAAAAATAATTTTCTGGTAGCCAAGTCTGGATCTAAGGAGGGAACTTAAAAGTCTTCCCTTCCAGCTGTAGCTAACTAAAAAGAAGGTCAAAGTCTCAACAAAGGAACTTAGAGGCAAAAAAAGAGTTCAAAGAACATCTCAATCCAGTCCTTCTGAGTAATGCTGAAACATTTGCTACAGATAAGTTTTAAAGGAGCGACTACATTGAATTATCATGCATTGGCTCTTTTCCCACAAGTACCATGGAGGGCAAATCTCAGGTTGTGAAATCCATGGAGGAGAGACGTTTCTGGTACCAGGAAAAGTAGGGCCCCACTGGGACTGTGTATAGAAAAGAAGGGAGGGCCCTCCTCCCCCAAGGAATGTTGCTCCTTCCTTCAAAGGCAGACAACTCGCTAAGCCACAGAACTGGGGAAAAGTCAAAATGAGAAGTGGAATGATTTCTCTTCCCACCGGCCCTGGACACCAAACCATCTGCACCTCTAGAATCGGAGGTGGAGAGGCAGAGGACTAAGAATGAGGAAGGAGAGAAAAAACAGCATTTCATAGCTGGAAGATACCGCTCCCCCCCTTCCCCACCTACCCCTACCATGGGCCAATGGAAAGAGTATGGAAATTGGGGGTCAGTGGCCATGGGTTGCATTCTCACATCTTCCCCTTCCTAACTAGGTGACTTTAACCATGTCACTGAAACTCTCTAGTCCACAATTTCCTTACCTATAAAATGAGCGTTCTGGTCTAACTGACTTCTGGGGTTCCTTCCAGCTCTAAATCTATTAATTCTCTGACAAGAGACTTTATCTTGTCCAACCAGTCCTTGAACAGGAAGGCTTTCCTTTTTGGATTGGGATCCAGGCTGGCAGCCACTTAAAAGAAACCTTTTTTGTCCCTCATTCTTGACATATACAGTAGCTATGACCACCCCATGCTAGCCGTGCCCTAACAGGAAGTGTATAAAACCTTACAGGCTAGAGGAAATGCAAGGCTTTTGTTACTGTTGAGTCATTTCGATCATGTCCAACTCCATTTGGGGCAATAGATATATTTCTTGCTGTGGGTACAGCATCCCTTTAATCCAGAATTTCATGGGTGCCTCACCTTTTGTTGAGTTTTCTGACACACTGTTAGGCTCTCACCCACGCACTCCTAATCCCTACTTATTTGGTCTTCTCACTTGGGCTCCTAATGATTGCAGCCCTCCTGGAAAGTCACCAAGCCTGGGATCAAGTGTGGTAGATTTTGTACATGCTCAAGTGACTAGGCTGCCATGGCACCAGTTGGCATAAGCTGGTAGAACTAAAAGTTGGTGCAGGATACCAAGGACCAGAGAAAGCAAAGGACATCATGGCACTTGGAGACATGGTTGAACTTCACCCTGATCCTCAATCCTAATAGGCAAGTCACTAGATCCCTAAAATGAGATAAGGGTAAAGAGCCTAGCACAGTGTTTGTCACATAGTAGGTGGTATATAAAAGCTTATTCCTTCTCTTCCCTCTCCCCACCCCCACCTCTTCCTCTCAAGGCCTTGGGGCTAAGTAGAAGGTGATAAGATCCTGGTTGGGGGTATGGAAATGAGTGGAAAGAAAAAAGGTCTTTAGAAGGAAAAATGAAGAGAATTCTCTTTGGACTGAGGAGTGTGAAAGAAAAATAACTTCTGGGGAGCTTAATAGCCAAGATAAGTAAGAAACAAAAGAGAACCTAGCTACCCTAAATGAATACAAGATGACCAAGCTGAAATCAGCTATATTCCTGGTTTCTGAAAAAATTGCCAGATGTCAAAACTGACCCAAGGTTAGCAACTTACGAAAAAAAGATTTGGGAGAGGAGAGGGGCAAAGGCTTTAAGAATGTCCCAATTCCAAGCCCCTCCACATTTTCTCACTGCCCTCCCCGCTAAAAAAAATAAGGAAACAAGTAGAGTGACAACAGAAGCCTGTGAGTCGGACCTTGATTATTGTTAGATTTCTAGAAACTACTAACAACTGAATACTTAGTGACCACCTACAAAAGGAAGTGGTGATGACCATGGTCTGATGTAGCGTGACTCTGCTAAGAACAAGCAAGTCATGGAAGATCTTTATTTCCTCTTTTTTTCTTTTTAAACACGATTTTAGACCAGGTTCCTAACCCAGGAACTCTTCAGACACTTGACTCATCCTGAACTTTTAGAGAGTGAAGTTACTCAACATCCTACAACCTGGGGGAGGGGCCACAGCTAAGGCATAGCAGGTGACATTTGATGTTCTGATTGGCTTTGCTCAATGTTGTTGGGATTTCCCCCCCCTTCTTCTTTTTCTTTCTTTTGTTATTAGGAACAGTTCTCTGGGAGAAAGGATAGAAAATCTAGGTACAAATAAAAATGCATTTTTAAAATGACAGAGATCAAGACTTACCTCAGTTCTCCTTTCCCCACCAGCTACTGGTGCCTTCTGCCTACTATGTATGTATCCCATATATATAGGTATATGCACGTGTGTGGATAAGTTGTTTAGTTGCAACCAACTCTTAGTGACCCCATTTGGGGTTTTCTTGGTAAAGATACTGGAGTGGTTTGCCATTGCCTTCTCCAGCTTATTTTACAGATGAGGAAACTGAGGCAAACAGGGTTCAGTGACTTGCCCAGGGTCACACAGCAAAGCAATGTCTAAGGCTGGATTTGAACTCAGAAAGATGAGTTTTCCTGACTTCAGGCCAGGTACTTTATCCACTGAGCCATCTAGCCGCCCCTAATGTGTGTATGTTGTTATTGTTGTTGTTTAGTGGTTTTCAGTGATGTCTGGCTCCGTTTGGGATTTTCTTGGCAAAGAAAACACTGGAGTGGTTTACCATTTCCTTTTTTGGCTCATTTTACAGATGAGGAAACTGAGGACAACAGGGCTAAGTGATTTGCCCAGGGTCACACAGCTAGTGAGTGTGTAAGGCTGGATTTTAACTCAATTTTTCCTAACTTCAGGTCTGGCATTCTACCCACTATGCCACTCACCCACCTATGTGTGCATATTTGTATATATACACATAGAGTGTAGACATATATATACACACATACACAGTTGATATATGTGTTATGTACATATATGTATATGTTGGTATATGTATACATCTGTGTATATATAGGTAGGTATATGTACACATGTGTGTATGAGGCTTTGGAAAGCTAACTGATTTGTCCAGGGTCACTCAGAGAAATAGAGTAAATTGTCTAAGATCACAGTTTGTGACAAATTTGAGGATTAAAGCCAAGGTCCATCGGACCCATTGGGCACAAATCCAGCACCCTTAGCGATGAAATTATGTGAATCCCTTAACTTTTATCTGCTGTAGTGGAATCCAAAAAGATTTCCAAGTACATAAATCATTTGGAGGTATGAAGGAGGTTGTTATGATTGTATGTTTGTGGTGTTAGCATCCAGGAGTTTTCTGAAACCATGGGCACATACTTGGAATTCCCTAAATTCCAAGGGGTTGTAACGAGTAGTGACGTTGAACTGGGTGTACTAAAGACCTGAATATCATTCAGATACTTCTTTGACATCTACAGTTGAGCTATGTATGTTCCTGAGGCTCACTGATATTTATTTGTATTTTTAAAAGGATCTAAGACAGAAGGGGGGCATAGAACGAGCCTTCTACTTAGAATCAAGAGTTGTTCAGTCATATAGGTTCTGTCTGACTCTGTGTGATCCCATTTGGGGTTTTCTTGGCTGAAATACTGGAGTGATTTGTCATTTCCTCCTCCAGTTCATTTTACAGATGTGGAAACTGAGGCAAACAAGGTTAAGTGACTTGCTCAGGGTCATATTCCTAGTAAGTGTCTGAGGTCAGATTTGAACTTAGTTCTTTCTGACTCCAAACCCAATGCCCCATAGAATGAAGAGGCAAGGGTACAAATCCCTCCTCATATCCTCAGTTAGCCAGGTGACGCAGGACAAGTCCATTGGACCATGCCACTTGTTGCTGATTGATAAATTATGTCAATTTTACAGTACTTAGCACAGTTCCTGGCAAACAGTAGGCATTAATAAATGTTGACTGATTGTCATTTGAGTAAATTTGGCTAAATATGGAAAAGTTCATCACCAGGTGGTGCAGAATCTAATATACCTTTTTGGCCTCATGAATTCCTGAAAACCATTAACTTGTGGAAGAGTAGCAATTTGCTTTGGTAGCACAGGACCTGGTAGACAACAAGCACTCAATAAATGTTGACTGACTGATTGAAGAGCAGGAGTGCCTATACAAATCCACAGATCCTCAAAAGTCCTAAAGAACCTGGGAACGTAAACATGGCATCCTCCTAATGGAAAGCCCAAATACCAGTAAAGAGTCAAGTCCTTTTAAAAACAAAACCAAAATCAAACCATTTTTCTGCTAGTAACTATAAAAATGTTCACGATGGAGGGGCCAAAAACCTAACATGACAGAAATTACCTGTGTTGTCACCATTACAATCTTCAAAATCTGCAGCCCCAATTTCCATGGAATCTGGCGTCTGGCTCGATACTTTTCACACGGATTCATGAAGTAAAACTTCAAGTCTTCTCTCAGGCACTCCTCCATCTGATCAGATTCGGGATGGGCCATCATTGCACTGGAAAGAAAAGAAGGCACTCATTATAGGCCCCTCTAAATACTATGGCAAAGTCTTCATAGGAAACCCTGGGGCAATGTATGTGCTTCTCACATACCTGACCAGGTATCACCCAGCTAAGCCCAAATAAAAGCGGCTTCTCTCTAAATCAAACACTGCTCTTTTCCGCACATACATCAATAACTCCAGAACTTTTGGTTTCACTAGTGTAAGTACTACGTTTTTCAGTGACACAGATAAGGATACCTGTATATTTTAGAAGATTGTCGTGGAAATTAAGTTAATCTTAGTGCCATCCCTCTGAGACCACTCTCTGTTGGTCCTCTATTGTTTGCAGGTAATTGCATGTTGTCCTCCCCTTTACTCTGAGTTTTCTGAGACCAGAGACTATTTTTTGCCTTTCTTTGTATCACCAGTGATTAGAGCAGTGCCTGGAAAACAATAGGTACTTAATAAATGTTAGTTGACTAACTGGATTTGCTGTGGTGGAGAAATTCATTACCCTGTGGCCAGTCTGATGATGGGTCTCTCTGACCCAGTCATAAGAAAAGAACATATAGTCTATCACCAGAACCATACTCCTGATAAGGCCCCAGTACTCTACTCAGTTATACAAAACTGTAACCTCCACGAGGGCAAGAATGTGATTATGTTTCAATTTTTACCTGCCTTAGTACACAAAGCAGTGTTTGATCTTTGTGACTGAAGTGGAACTTTGACTTTATTGTTCTGAAGAGGCTCCTTCTACCAATGCAGAATGCCATCTGCTCTGTAATTTATAATCTCCAAGAGTCTCTGGGAGACATTGAGCATTTAAGCACCTTGTCCCTAGTGGTAGCTAACATGTCAGAAGTGACCCTTGAAGCCAATGAACTCTGAAGTCAGCTCTCTTTCCACTATGGCATGTGCCCTTCTTTCTCTGAATGCAGTTGGCACATCATAAAAATGTTTGTTGATTTGAATCCATCCACCATATCTCAAAATAGTCAGTACACAAAACATCAATATTAAAAATTTTTCTGCCTCTCAAAAAAAAATCATCAAGCTTAGGTTTTTGGATTGCTTGTTTGTTTGGAAGGTGAAAGGCAAGGCAATTGGGGTTAAGTGATTTGCCCAAGGTCACACAGCTAGCAAATGTGTCAAGTATCTGAGGTCGGATTTGAACTCAGGTCCTCCTGACTCCAGGTATGCTGTTCTATTCACTGCACCACCTAGTTGTCCCAAGCTTAGGTTTTTATTTGCAGTTTGGTATGATAAAAGTTTCATATGAAGACATGGAAACCTAAACCATTATGGTGGCTATAGAATTGAGGGGGAAAATGCAAAAGGTAAAGCTGAGGAAGAACTGATTAAAAGAATTTTTGAAGGGAAAAGTAAAAGGAATTGGAAGATAATTGATATTCTAAGGCTAGGTGAAGGGAATAATCATATTGTCATTAACCGAGAGAGAATGTTTCTTTTTTTGTCTTTACATAATTTCCAAAGGTAGTACAGTGCCACATACACAGTAGGTGCTTGATAAATGTTTGCTGGGTTAAATTAACTAATAGGAGAACTTGAGAAAGAGACTGGATTCCTATGGAAATATACATTTCGTTTTAGATACACTAAGTTAGCCTTTGTTACTTCAGTATGTCTTAATCAAGAAAACATTTGACTGAAATGAACAGCTAACTTTCATTATTATTACTTTTAATGAAATTTCTCCTAATAAAGAATCAACTGATAAAAATCAGAGAAACAATTGTAGAAGAAATAAAGGGAGGCATTTTTGGGTCAGAGATGATGCACCAAAAACATAAAGAGAAAATTTTGCCTCCTACAAGGTGTAAGGAGCTGGAAAATTACATTAACTTTTTGTAGGTAAATTCAATAGGATGGAAATATTCAAAAATTATAACTCTAATGCTAGCTAGTCATTCAAGTTTTAAAACATTTTCAAATTTTGAAATAACTCACTTATATTTGATCCAAGCAGCTATAATGGATATGCCTGGGTTCAAGTACAAGTTCTAATCCATTCTGGCTATTCGACCCTAGACAAATCACTTAAAATTTTAGTACTTTATACAACTCTGTCAGACTGCAGTATGGCTGTTTGTTTATCTGCACTGATAAAGACAGTTTTCTAACCTGGAAGTTTCCTAGCCCAATGGAATCACAGGGTCAGACCAAAAAAAATCAAATCCAAGTCTGATTTCTATGTCATGTGATCAAGAAGAAGGTGGACTAAATAATCTTGTGGAATCCCCAAAGAGCATGGAACTACAATCAGAACTTCTAGAGTGATCCAAAAGAGAAATGGAATCAAGAGGAGAAAAAACTAGGTAGGAAATGTCTGAAGTTCTAGTGTTCAAGGCAGTTATAAAAAATCCAATTAGCTCACTAAGAAAAAAAAATGGAATCCACAGTAGACAATTTCCCCCCAAATCAAGAAGTATTAACAGTCCTGGAATGCAGAAATTCTAAAGTGGAGAAAAATCTGGCATAATAGAAGTAAAAGGCAAAAATGTTTAATCTTTTAAAAACAATAATAAACATCTGTTTTCCATATAGGTCAAAGCCATTGACCTTGAAACCAACTTAAAAATAATAGATCTTCCAGAAAAACACGACACCATAATACAGAACAATAAAAGAATATTGCCCAGAATTTTTGAATATGTAGGGGGAAAAATCAAAAGAACCCACAGATTCTCTCCAGGAAAACAACAACAAATATGTGTGAAAGGCCAGAATACCTAGTGGCTAAATTTAACAATTCCAATAACAACATATTTTGCCAACAACCAGGAGAAAGATAAAGAAAAAAAAAGGGAAGGAGATTTAAATGATATGAAGTTATTTTGTAACTACTAGAAACTACAGAAGGAAGTAGAAAAATATAGTTGGAAAAGTAAGGGACCTCAAGTTGCTACACACAATGATATATTCTGCAAACCTGAGCCTAATCAATGAAAAAGATGATCAGCAAAAGAAAGGCATTTGAAGTATGCCTAGAATAAAACCAGACACGGGAAGAAATGACATGTCCACCTCTAGAGCAGTTTCTTCCCCCAGGAATATTAAGCTCATATGTTATTGTTAATTATTTTTAGCCTATATTGTCTACTTTATCAAGTTTAAAAGAAACAAAAAAAATTGCTACCTTAAGGCTCATAGATTATCTATTATGTTCGGTTTCATAAAGTTGTTAAATTAATTTTCTAAATTAATTTTCTAAATTGATTTTATTATAAGCTAGTCAAGGCACTTAAGAAATAATGCTTCCTCTCAACAAATTAGTTACCTCTTTAATCTTTCAAAGTACACAATAATCCACTTGCTGATTTTCTGTAGCCAGTTTTAGTCCCTGAACAATTTCATTTTATTAATACTATACATTATGATGCATAGTATATATATATACACTCATACACACATATATACATATATAAGTATATATATATACATATATATGCAATCAATCAACACACACTTATTAAGTTCTTACTATATGATAGGTGGTCAGCTAGGTGGCACTATGGATAGGGTGTCAGTTCTGGAGTCAGAAAGACTTGAGTCCAAATCCAACCTCAGACACTTAGCTGTGTGACCCCAGGCAAGTCATTTAAGCCAGTTTGCCTCAGTTTTCTCATCTATAAAATGAGCTGGAGAAGGAAATTGCAAACCACTCCAGTATCTTTGCCAGGAAAACCCCAAATGAGGTCAGGAAGATTGGGACACTGCTGAAGAACAACTTAGTTACTAGGGAAGATGAGGCCATTAAGGGGCTCACATCAATTATCAGTCTTTTGAGATGAGGGGGAAAAAAACCATACATTTCTTTCAAATTATCGGCTACCTGTTAGAAACAGTGTAAACTTTGAAGCTTTCTCAATTCTTTCGTCTGCTCTAGCTTCCCAATGAGCAAGTGATAGGAGCAGTGATTAGTCCTCTATTCCTACCATTATAAAAGAATTGGGAAGAAAAGGAGGCAATAACTATGACTTACAATGATGTTGTGCTTCTCAGTTTAAAAAGGACTTCCTTACAGCTCTCATGCGAGGTTAGCAGCACAAGTAGTACTGTAATCTCTTTTTGTGGATGGGGAAGCTGGGACTCGGAAATGAAATGTCTTATGATCAAAGGAGTCTAGCTTTAAAGTAGAAACGGTGCTCTGATATCACCTTGTTCAATCCTACCATTTCTCAGTAGAAGAAACAAAAGGGATTGAATTACTTGCTCAGGGTCAGTGACAGAACAAGGATTTGAACCGAGTACTTACTTGTCTGACTCCAAATCCAGCATGCTTTGCAATGGGCCATGCCCAGCCCACACAGATAGGAACTATTGGAATCACTCAAATCCAGGTCTTCCGAAGCTATGCCCAGTGCCTTTTCTCCTATATCATTCTGAAGGAGTATAGAGGAGTGGGGAGACCACCAGACTTGGGGACAGGAGGACTCAGTTTAGTAGCCAAGTTACACAGTGGGTAGTGCTGGACCTTGGTTCAAGACCTGAGTTTAAATTTGGCTAAAGCCAGACACTTACTGACTGTGTAATCTTGGGCGAGTCACTTAGCCTCTTTATCTATGCTTTTTCAAATATAAAGTGAAGATGATAAAAAAAAAATAGCACCTAGCTCCTAAGGTTATGGTGAGGATCAAATGAATACTACTACTACTACTACTACTACTGTTACTACTACTACTGCTACTACTACTACTACTGCTACTACTACTACTGCTACTACTACTACTACTATTACCACTACTACTACTACACTACTACTACTATTACTACTCCTACTACTATCACCACCACCACCACTACTACTACTACTACTACT
>CM053593.1:35160109-35203040 GCA_028646575.1 Pseudocheirus occidentalis | reverse complement strand
TGTTGAAACTGTGAACATTGTACTGAATAAAGATTTGTAATGGAATAAAGAGTGTTCACTAATACTGTGTAATCCGAATCTTAAAAGCTGTTCACAGTAGCATTCTCTCAGGAATCTACTGCTGATTGGTTTTACACAAGGAACCACTGGAGTTCATCAAGTAAGGGAGCAAACATAGTCCAATGAGAACTTTCAGAAAATCAGTTTGGTGGTTGTGTGAAGGATGGAATGGAGAGAGAAGAGACTTGAGCCAGGAAAACCAATTAGAAGGCTATTCTAAATAGTCCAGGCAAGTGGGGATGATTGTCAGTCTTCCCCAACTAGGGTAGGGGCTGCATGAGAGAACAGGAAAGGTTTGAGATACAGAGGAGGTAGAAAAGACAAGCTTTAGCAACTGATTGGATATATGGGGCAAGTGAGAATAAACAGTCAAAGACAGCTCTAAGGTTGACTACCTGGGAGATGGGAAGGAGGGCAGAGACCACAACAGAAATAGGGAAGTCCTCCACGAAGTCGCCCCTGACTGATCAGCTGAAAGTGATTTCTCCCTCTTCAGTTTTCTTATAGCATTTACCTGAATCTCTCTCCCTCTCTCCTTTTACTTATCAAATTCTCCCTTGCTAGCTTTTTTCCACTATCAAACTGTAAGGGCACAGAACATCAGAATTGGAAAGGACCCAAGAAGACATCTAGTCCAACTCACATCTGAACAAGATCCTACTTGCATACAGTTGGTGCTTAATAGATGACTTTGAGTTGAATTGCTGAGGTCAACATGATTAAAAACCACGCCAAAAATCAGTAAAGATGATACCCATCAGCAGGACTCAACTAGAACAGGATACAAATGCAACACCAAAGGAAAAATCATGAGGATTAAAGATCTAGTCAACTCAAGGTTACATTGAACACATTCCAGAAACTAATGAGTACCCAATCTAACCCCTCAGTTGGTTCCAGAGTTGGCCTCCCAAGGGAGTCTAGTGATTATAGTCTCTGTATATGTAAACACATGAAAGGTTCACATATCAGATTTATAACTAGAAGGATATCAGAGATTCACCTAGGAAAAAAACTCTGATTTTACAGAAGACACTAAGGCCCAGCAAAGCTAGCTAAGTGACTTGTTCAGGCTCACTTGGGAAGTAGGTAGCAAAAATGAAATTGGAACCCATTCCTCCGATTCTAAATCCTATACTTTTTCTCAGCTAATTTCTAGTACAGAAAGGGCCAAGCAATTATTAAGGGCCTATTATTTGTTAGACACTGAGCTAAGCCTTTGTTTACCAGGGGCCAGTTTGCAAGACCTTCAAATGCCAGATGAATTTTATATTTGAGCCAGGAGGTAATAAGGAACATCTGGAGTTTATTGAACCTGGGATGACATTATCAGAGCCAAGTTTTATGAGAAACAGTTTGGCCCCTGAGTAGAGAACAGATTATAGTAGGGAAATATTTGATTTAGGGCAACAGGCCACACACAAGGGGATAAGGCCTTGAAAGAGGATGGTGACTCCGAGTGGAGAAAAAAGTAGAGATTTAGCAATGGGTCAGATATGTGGCATTATTACATGCCAAGAACTGTGCTAAAAGCTTTTTATAAATATTATCAGATCCTTATAACCATCCTGGGAAGTAGGTGCTATTATTAAACCCATTTTACAGCTGAGGAAACTGAGAAGACACAGGTTAAGTGACTTGCCCAAGATCACCTAACTAATAAATAAATGTCTGAGGCTGCATTTGAACTCATGTAAAGAGTTGGGGATGATGCTGAAGACATGAGCTTGAGTGAATGGGACAGTGGTGATGTCTTAGACAGTAATATGTGTGAAGAAGAAAGGGTTTGTAGGGGAAAACACTAAATTCTACTTTGAACCTGTTTAGTTTGAGATGTCAAAGGGTTGTGATTGTGGTTTGTTCTTCGTTCTTGAAGAAGACCAGGACATCAGGGAGATGATGACATGACTTTCAATTGACTTTGATTTGAGTGAGGCAGGGCTGTGCAAGGTCACCAACCTCACTTTCTCCTCCACAGTCATCTGGGTCCAGTGGCCAGATATCAATCAGGATGACTGGAGAGAGCCCAGGATACAATGGGAGGCAGTGACTCTTTTAAACTAAGGTATTTCCAGGTTCTCACTTTGAGTGAGGCAACACCCATTCAGTGAACAGACCTCTTTAAGAGGTGAATTAAGTAGGGTGGCTAGGTGGTGCACTGGCCCTGGAGTCAGGAGGACCTGAGTTTAAATCTGGCCTCAGACATTTAACACTTACTAGCCATGTGACCTTGGCCAAGTCACTTAAACCCCAATTTCCCTGCCTTCCACCCACCAAAAAAGGAAAAAAAGAAGTGAGTCAAGGGATGGACTCTTTAATTAAAAAAAATTTTAAATCAGATTAGGAGGGAAGACTCAGAAGAAGAAACAATTTACATTCACTCTGAGCCAAAAGAGCCTAAAAAATAACCATTAAGTGGTGCTTGGGTAGGGACCTAATGTTATCCATGAGATCCAGATTTAAGGCTTGGTTTTTGAGAAAGAAATCTAGCTAGTAAATACTAGGTTAACTAGATCAGTTTAGGCCATCAAAATTCATACTCCTTTGGGCAGAACACGCTAAGGTAAAGGGAGAGAAGGGAGGGGAGGAGGCTCTCATTCAGGAGAGAGACTGGGGCTTGATCTATAGACCTGGGGTATATACATAGAGATGATAATTAATGGGAACTGTTATGATCACCAGGCCTAGTAGCACAAATCGCAAAGAGGGCTCAGAACAAAGCCTTGGAAAACACTGACAATTAGTAGATAGGACCTTGATTGAAGATCTGAGTAGGCGTGAGAAACAATAGAGTCTGGTAACACAAGAACAGCTTCACAAAAGCCCAAAGGAGAGAATATTCAGGAGGAGAAAGGAACCAACAGTATCAATCACTGAGGCCAAGAAGAATAAGGATAGAGGAAAATGGCCATTAAATTTGACAATTGAGATAAATTTGTAATTTTGAGGAAGGCAGTTCAGCTGAACAAAGAGATTAGGATCCAGGCTGTGGTCTGGAAGGACAATAGACACAGTCCCTACTACATTATTTGAAAGAAAGATACACCAAAAAGTCAAAAGGAAATGGTAGTTGGGTGGTTCAAAGGACAGAGCACTGGATTGCCTCCAAAAAAGGAGGAAAAAAAAGGAAATGTAATAAGACTTTTTAAATATCAAGTAGGACTTGAAGGAAGATGTATGGAAGTAGGAGGTCCACAGGTTTTATACACTGCACATGTATTTCCTCATTAGGAATTCTCAATACCAATGAAATTATGATCTAGTCCAGAATAAACCTCCCTGTATAGAGAATTCCAAACAAACCCCCCATTTTTCAATATATTGAACAGTTGTGCTGATTTTTACTCTCTTAAAAATGCTTTGTTATATGAGATGGGTCTCTGGGAGCATTTTGGGGAGGAATACATGAGAAGATTATGATAACATAAGGAACAGAAGTGAGGTACCACCTCACAAATATCAGACTAGCTAAAATGATAGAAAAGGAAACTGGTAAATGCTGGCAGGGATGTGAAAAAAATGGGACACATACCCTGTTGGTGGAATTGTAAACTGATCCAATTATTTTGGAGAGCAATCTGGAATTGTGCAGAGTTATAAAACTGTATAAACCCCTTACCTAGAAATGGAATATATAGAAATAGAATATTTCTCTAGAATATATATTATATATATATATATGTTTCTATAGAATAGAAATAGAAATAGAATATATAGAAATACCACTATTAGGTGTCTTTCCCAAGGTGATCAGGGGAAAAGGAAAAGAACTTATATGTTCTAAAATATTTATAACAGCTCTCTTTGAAGTGGCAAAGAATGCGAAATTAAGCGGATACCCATCACCTGAGGACTGGCTGAACAAGCTGTGGTATATGATAGTGATGAAATATTACTGTGCTGTAAGAAATTATGAACAGGATGTTTGTAGAAAAGCATGAAAGAGTTCTATGAAATAACAAAGAGTGAAACGAACAGAACCAAGAGAACATTGTATACAGTAACAGAAATATTGTTTGAAAAATAACTGAATGACTGAGCTACTCTGAATAATATGATCATTCAAATCACCTCTGAAGGACTTATGAAGGAAAATGCTCCCCACCTTGAGAGAAAGAACTGATATATGGAAGTATGGTTCCATATCTATATCTATCTATATATCTATAATTATGTAGACATATACACAGACAAAAATATCTATATAGAGATAGATACAGATAGGCAGATAAACACAGATATAGACAGACAGATAGAGAGATAAATATAAAAGATGTTGACCTTCTCTAATACAGGGTTGAGAGGTAGGGAGGGAAAAAACTTGAAACTCAAAATATAATTTTAAATTTTTTTTAAAAAGACAGAAGACATCAGTAAAAGTTTATTTTTTTAAAAAAGAAATGAATGAGAAGAGGAAGTGGAGTTTAGCAGAGAAGTGTGAGCAAGATATAGAAGGGATAGATAATTGTGGTATGAGAACACCACTTGGGAAGATCACAGTATTTCTCTAACTGAATCTTCCTCCGTCTGAGAAAATATAGACTAACTTGCCTGGGGTCACATAGCTAGTATCAGAAACAGACTGGAATCTAGTGCTTCCTGACTCAAAGCTCAGAATGCTTTTCAAGGGACTTAACAAATTTAAACAATAGGTTAACTGCCATCATTAAAATAGTAAAAAAAAACAAATAAAAAAAAGGAGTATGTACAGGGGCAGCTAGCTGCTTCAGCGGGTAGACAGCTACAGCTAAAGTCAGGAAGACTCAAGTTCAAATATGACCTCATTACTACTCACATTCTGTGTGTGACCCTGGGCAAGACAATTCACCTCTGTCTGCCTCAGTTTCCTCATCTGTAAATGGGAATAATAATAGCACCTACCCCCAAGGTTATTGTTATGATCCAAGGAGATAATATTTGAAAAAAAAAGCTTCGCAACATGTGTGTGTATAGTATGTATGTATATGTGTGTGTATATATGTATATATATGTAAACAGTGCTATCATTATGATTATTGTTGTTTGGAAGATTTAAAGAAATTCAGGCAAACGGCACACAGCACAGGATGTGTAAGGGTTGCAATCCATATCTGTGAAGGAAATACCCAAGCAGATGAATTCACAGATTCCACTAAAGCAGTTTTAACAAAGTTTCAAATGTGTCAACTCAACTCAACCAACATTTTGCCCTTTCATTAAATATGAAAAACCTCCAAAAACATGAGCTGTGATAATTTTATTCTTAACATCAAAGGTTAAGAGTTCTACAGAAAAAGCTTTTAAAGGTCTTTACCTCTCCCTCCCCACCCATCTACTTTTTTTTTCCCCAAAGAAACAATTGAAGGCTTCACCTCAAGGACATAATCTAATATATATCAATAGTTGAGGCCTCGGAGCTACAGATTCTGCACAGAAATAGCATTAGACACTAATCTAGACATGTAAGCTTTTTCTTAATTAATACCAAATTTGAAGGAACCACACAGATGCTCTGGGAAATTCAAAGGGTGCTACTGAACACAGAAGCCAGAGGTGCCATCTTGTCCAGCCCGTACTGGGGAAGTAGCTCCTTTATACCATCTCCAACTGGCCTTGGCTCGAAGACTAAGGGGGGACCCAGAAGCTCCAGAGACAGCCCCCTCCTTCAGGACGGCCCTAATTCTTAGGAGATTTCTTTCCTGACACCAAATCAAGTTTGAATTTGCTTCTTTGCTACTTCTCCCACTCCCTTCCACATTGCTAGGCCTCCAAATCCCTGCGGACAGCTGTCTTGGCCCACCCAGGGATCTCTTCTCCAGGCTAAGGGATATCTGTTCCTTTCTATGACCATAAGTGTTCTAGGACATCCCAGGATGCTCAGGGAGTGCTGGCTGTGTGTCTCATGACCCTGTGGGTTTTATTTGGAGTCTTCTGGTTTGATAGGATTGTTTTGTTTTGTTTTTCCAGACTAGACCTAGATTTCAAAATGAAGAAATTTTCTCTATACAGTTGGAGATTAGTTCTTCCACAGCAGCTTGTAGGCTTAGGGAGTTTTCTGGAGAATTGAAGGGTTGAGTGGCAACCAGTCAAGATTCAAACCCAAGGCTCCAAGGCCAGCTCTCCAGCCTCTACCATAATGCCTCTCTTTCAAGGGCTATCCCTCCCCAAAAACTTATTTTTCAATTTCAATTTTTCAATTATGGTTAAAAAATCCTGAGGATCAAATTTCTAAACTGTTTAGGCCACTATCCCCACCTTAGTACCAGACCATACATATTTGATTGTCATTAAAATCAGTTTGTTGGTCAACAATTTTTTTTTTTAAGTGAAGGAGATACAGAGGAAAGCAAAACATGGTCCCTGTCCTCAAAGAGCACACATTCTAACGGGGGAAGCAACTTGCCCTATTTGCCTCTTTGTAACCAAAAACAACTGGATATACCAGATATGTACGTGGGAGATAATTTCAAGGGAAGGCTCTTCCCAGTCTATCAGCAGCTAGGTAGGTAGATAGGAGAGTCCTGGGTAGGAGTCAGGAAGGCCAGAGGTCAAATCCTGCCTTAGGATACTTCTTAGCAGTATGACCCTGGACAAGTCACTTTTAACCTCAGTTTGCCTCCACTGTAAAATAGATATAATAGCAGCACCTACCTCAAGAGGTTTTTGTGATGTTCAAGTGAGATCATCTTTAGCTCTCTAAGAATGTTTAGTCCCTTCCTCCTTTACTAATCGTATTTTTTTTTTTTTTGGAAAATGAAGAAATGACAAGAAGAACAGGAATTTCCCTAAAAGAAAATTCTTGTTAAGATCTTCTCTCACTACCCCACTCACTGTGCCCAGAAAGCAGAACTCCAGCTATGGTGTATTAAGGGTCATGTCACTAAAAAAAAAAAAAAAAAAAAAAAAAAAAAAGAGTATCCTCCTAAGGGAACTGTCCAGCCAATGGGGGAAGGCTCCACTAAGCCACGTAGGGAAACTCCATTCTCAAGCAAGACTGGAGTGGGTCTGGGTGTAGAGGCAGCTGTCTTACTGGCTGGGGGCTTTCTTTAATGTTCCCTTCCCCCAATCTTTTTTTTAAAATAAGTTCTTTTGATATCTTTTGTTTTTGATTTCACAATAATTTTGGAAATATGATCCCACCCCCTTCTTTCAGAATGAGTCCTCCCCTTTTAACCAAGAAACCCCCAAATACCTAAACTAACAAGTTTTGGCCACCTCTGCCCAAGAAGGGCTTGGCCCTTAAACTTTTCACCAGTTACCAAGAAATGTTTTCAATGAGTCTATACAGAAACCCTGAATGGTTATACTATACCCCTAAGGAGCCCCAAGAAAGAATGGAGAATCATAATTAATTAACCCTTTCTTCAAAGTACTTGGCAATGTTTCTGTATGAATTCCATCAGATTCTGATAAGTTGGTGATCCTCTAGGAACAGTTCCATATGTTTTATCTAGGCCTCAAGAGTCTTTGCTTCTTTATGAAGGCCTACTTAAGGAGCCCAAAACATTAGAGCAGTGGTTTTCAACCTTCCTATTGCCATGACCCTTTAGTACAGTTCCTCATGTTCTGGTGACTCCCAACCATAAAATTATTTTCCTTGCTACTTCATAACAGTAATTTTGCTACTGTTATGAATCATAATGTAAATATCTGATAAGCAGGATGCATTTAAATTCAACATAACCCACAGGTTGAGAGCCGCTGCATTAGAGGAATCATAATTGAACAGGATAGAATCTTTTTTTCCTGTATGTATTTTGTTTGTACATGTTTTTGCTCAGTCTTTTTTTTTTCCAATCAGGTCAGACTGTTTGTGACCCCATTTGAGGTTTTCTTGGCAAAGAAAATCTTTGGCAAAATCTTTGCCTTCAAGTAAACCCCAAATGGGGTCAGGAAGAGTCAGACAAGACTGAATGAAGGAACAACAAAGAGAAAGCCACCAACAAGCATTTATTAAGTGCTTACTACATAAGCATTTAATAGGGCACTGAAGGTACAGCAGAGGTGACAAAAAGGTGAAAGCAGAAGAAACATCCCTTTGTAAGACGGCAAACCAGAACCATGAAGGAATGGACTAAAAATATCTCCCGAGACTGTGAGCGGAAAGAGCAGCTGGATGGAAGAGAAGAAGCCTTACCTAGATAAGAATGAGAAGGAACAGTGGCACTTGTCTCCAGTCCCAGTAAAACCCCACTTTAATTCCCATCTTCATTCTAGTACCATCGCTGGGTTTGTTGTCTGGGTCACGGCTGACTTTTCTTGGCAGAAATACTGGTGCGGCTTGACATTTTCTACCCTAGCTCATTTTACAAATCAGGAAACTGAGGCTGATGGCATTAGGTGACTCGTCCAGGGTCACACAGTTAGTACACATGTGGGGCTAGATTTGAACTCCAGTTGTCCTGACTCCAGGCCCAGCACCCTACCCATCTGAACCACCTAGCTTCCCCTTCCTGAGGTGGATTATCTCCAATTTATTTGGTACCTATCTTGTTTGTATTTAGGGGCTGTATTGTTATCTCCATATTAGAATGTAAGCTCCTGGAGGGCAGGGATCTTTTTTTCCTAAGCATTCCCAATGTTTAGCACAGTACCTAAGGCATAGGAGGTGCTTAAATGTTCCTGGACTGGTGGCGGATACAGTGTCACAGGGGGAATGTACTGGACCTGTATTCTAATAATTACTGCCCATGTGACATGTGTCAAACACCCTGCCCTCAGTTTCCTCATCTGTAAAATGAGAAGGTCAGCCTAGGTGACCAATGAGGTCCCTTTCAGGGCCTAAATAGGTGGCTTCAAAAACTTTTCTCTCTCTGGAAGACATGAGCTAGGCTAAGTAAATCTATTCTTTGGTGTTCATTCCAGAAGAGAAGAAACAGGCCTCCACCTTTCTTCATTTTCAGTTTAACTTTTACTGGCCAAATAGATTAGTTTACTTTTTTAAAGATTTGGTGAGTCTTTTTTTTTTTTTTTGTCCTGGTCTTTATCTTTTCTCAGTAACATGTTAAATTTGATATTAGAGTTTAAAGTTGTTACATTGACTGTGGTTCTCAAGCAAGGAGGAGGAAGCCGGGAGCAGGGAAGGCCAAGGACATCCAGACAAAGCCAAATGAAGCCCTTGCCTGATTTCAGATAGTGGACAAGGAAGAAAAGCCCAGAGCTAGAGTTGTCACTGGCAAAGGTCTGGAGAGCCTGAGAAAACAAGTCAATTTTGGAAGAAGCTCAGGTTGAATGACCTGGTTTATGTCAAAAGAAAAGGGTGTGGCTTTTGAAGGCACATTACAATAGGTTTTCGAAGCTGGGATAGTTTTTGTGCTTTTTAGTTAAAAAGAGCTGCAAAAATCCCAGAGAAGTACTGGCAGATCTCCGTAGGCCCTCTTGCCTTCCCCACCAAGCTTTCAGGGTTCAGTAAGGTCATTGCCTTGAAGTTGGGAGCAGCTATGCTAGGTCTAGAAGGGAAAAGACCATCAAAGTTAAATAGTCCACCCTCTCTCCCTCAATTTTACAAAAGAGGAACTGAGGTCAAGAGATGAGGTGACTCACCCAGGATCTCACTGTTCTAAAGAGCAGAAGCTAAATTGGAATTCTGGTCCTGTGACTGACTCTAAGTCTGTCGACTAAAAAGCATTTTTTAAGAGCCTATAAAGTGTCAGGCCCCATGCTAAGAGTCAGGGAAACCACAAAAGGGGAAAAGTAGTCCTTCCTCTCAAGGAGCATAATGAAGAAACCTGACTTTCCAGAATTTGAGCCCTTTGGTCAGAATGTTCTCAGGGTGACCAGATTGCCACAGAAGTAAATGATCAGGTCAAGTCCCATTAAGGCAGAGCTACTCTTCTAGGCCTCCCACCCAAAGTCATTTATGTTCAAATCCATCTTGATAGCAAGGAACTGGTTACTTAAATTACTGTTCTGTGTTTCTTCTTTAAAAAAAGAGAATAAAGGAAAAAAACACCTCCCTGAGTATTTGGATAATTATTTGGGCTAAGAGAAAGATGCTAGCAGGGATGGGGAATCTGTAGGTCAAAGGCCACGTTTTGCCCTCTAGGTCCTCAAGGGCAGCCCTTTGAATCCAAACTTCACAGAATAAATCCCCCTGGTAAAAGGATTTGTTCTGCAAAACTTGGACTCAGTCAAAAGACCTGTACCCAAAGACCTAGAGAGGTCACATGTGGCCTTGAGGCCTAAGGTTCCCCACCCCTGTGAGTAAAGCAAGGAACTGAGCTTCTTAGGATTCAGTTAAGTTAACTTTACAGTCAATGAGCATGGGTATTTTCAGCCCATCTCAATCTACCAGAATTTCCAAAGCACGGTCTCTGGGCAAGGGCTGTGCTAGGTACAGGGGATACAGGGACAGTCCCTGCCTTCAAGCAACCCACAGTTCTAAGGAAAAATGGATACAAACAATTCTGTTCCTGTAGCACTTATTAAGCAACGATTACACACCAGGTTGTACAATCGATGGGCTTGTAGTTTACTTCAAGTCTAACAAGTCAACAATAATTTATTAAGGCCTTAGTGCCAGGCACAGTGCTTAGCACTGGGCACACAAAACAACCACTACTCTCAATTAGCTCATAATCTAATAGCATGGAAGCAATTAGCAATGAGCAACAGAAGGAAGGCTCTCGTTTTTAGGGAATATGAAGTGTTTATTTGTCCCTCCCTGATACTTCTTCCCTTGCTGGTGGGTCTTAAATACATCTGTAATATTGCAAGTCTGTTGGGGGGGAAACAGGAAAGTCTCCAAATATTATTTAAAGTAAGTCTAACAACTGAGCACTGTATTTGCTTTGGAGGAAGGAGGGAAAGAACATATGCATGTTTACATACACTACCTTCTGTCAGGCTGAGCTGCCAAAGGAGTCCTTTTATAGGTCTGAACTATGTACTCTCTCATAAAGAGCAGAAGGAGAAGAAGTTTGGGCAGATCCAGTCTGCAGGCGCTGTATCTCTCCACCAAGGGAGGAATTGGGGTTAACCAAATGAAAACCGGCCAACCTAAGTGAAAGGCAGGCTTGTTTCATTGGGGAAAGCTACGATTTGGTTGTCTGCTCCAGTATGATACATGAAGTGAAGAGGAAGCTTAGAGAACCTCCAGAAGGTTGGAGTCATCGACTAGATGAATTTTTAAAAAACAAATAAAACCAGGACAGACGCCTGCCAGAGGAGTGCAGGAAAAGAGGCTCACCTGATGGCCACACAGGAAAAACTTGATCTGTGTCCCTTGCGGGAACGATAAGGTTTCCAGAGTTAAATCCCTTGGCTTCCAAACTTTCCAACCCTCCCGAATTCAGAAAAGAAGGCTACTTGGGACGGAAGGATGGACGAAATGACAGATGGACATGGATGAACACACACACACGATTTGCTCACCAGCTCTCAAAGGGTGAAGCACCCAAGGGGGAGGAACCCATCCTTCTTGGCTCACATACTAGCCTAACCCCCAGGGCTGACCCCTCGGAGTGAGGCCATCGAAATTCTGAAGACCCAAGAGCGGAACTGAGTAGAAGGGTGAGGGGCGGCCCAGAGCCTGGGAGCCTGGCGGCCCGAGTATCCGGACTGCACCCCCGATCTCAAAGGCTCCTCTGTGCCCCTACCCGCAGGAGCAGAGAGCGTAAATACGGGTTTCCGCCCTCGGCTGTAAATTACTACTTCACAGCCCTGGCAGCAGCCGCTGCAGTGGGCCGCCCTAGGGCCCCGGGGCCGGCAGTGAACTTGAGGGAGTTTGAAAGTTTCTCCACACACGTGACAGACCATCCAGGGTCCGAGATCTAGGGGCAGAGGACCCGGGAAGTAGTGGAAAGGGAAAGCAGGGAATCCTCTGCTGGACTGAGGAAACTGAGGCGGGGTTGGGGGAGAAACGATATGGGGTAGGTGTTTGAAAGGAGATGGAGAAACCAGGGACGAAGTTCAAGGGCCAAGAGATCCCTCTCCATCTAAGGTCTAGGGGAGAAGGCCGGGGGAAGAAGGGGCTGATTGCTAGCGTGCGCTGAGCTCGCACAAGGAACTCCCCTTCTCCCTAAATCTGAGGGGTGCTGGGGCAGGAGGGCCACACAGTCTCTCCCCCCACCCCGTCCTCCAGCACCCCCGAGCCCGGGGCTCCGCTGCGCGCCACTGACCTGTTGCTGGGTCCCCAGGAGTTACTTTTGGGGGGACATCTCTCCGGCAAGTCCATCGCATCTGGCCCGCGGGGTAGCGGGCGGCAGTGCTGAGACATAGGGTGGTGGAGGTGGAGGTAGAAGAGGAGGAGGAGCTGCAGGAAGAGGAAGGCGCACCGGACTTAAGCAGGCGACTAACCCAGCAGGTGTCACGTGAAGGCCCTCCGGCGAAGGAGAAAGCCAGAAAGGTGCTTTCACCTGCTAGCCTTACAAACTCCCGGTACTTCTGCAGGTGGTGAAGCTCAGCGCGGGGACAGTCCAGCTTAGGGGAGGAGAGAGGGGGAGGAAGGAAAGGGACGAGCAGAGGCAAAGCTGGGCGGGACGGCTGTCCAGCAGCTTCCCAAATTTTCTCGAGAAGGGAAGTTTTGCTGAAGCGCTTGGGACTTTGGAAAAGTGCCTGGGGCGGTCTTCCCGAGGCTGGCAGCTCTTCTTCTCGGGTACGCCCCGTCCGGGCCCGCCCAGTCCACGAGCAGTTCACGCTCCGGTATTCTAGCCCCCGCCCCAGGTTTCACCCTGGCCGATTAGCTGTGAATGCCGATAGCCTCAGTCAGGGACAGTTAGTTTCAAACCACCAGTCCTCAGCCCAGGAGGTGACATAATCCAAATAAGCTGGAGCAATTTGGTTTTTCTCGAGTAGCCTAGATAGCATGTCCTGTAGATGCCTCTATTACTGACTGATACTTGATAAGTGGTCATCCATCCCTTTTTTTTTTTAAACCTCTGGTGAAGGGAAAGTCATCAAGAGATATAAGTAGTCAATCCCCGTTCTACTCAGTTTTGAGTTTAACTCTCCTCTCAGGCACTTCCTAGCTGTGTGACTCTGGACAGGTCACTTAACCTCTGTCTCCCTCAGTTTCCTTATCTGTAAAAAAGGGGACAAAAATAGCACCTTATTTCTCAGGTGGGGATAAAATGAGATCTTTGTAAAGTGCTTTACAAACATTAAATTGTTAAATAAATGATGGCTATTATTATTCTTTTCATTGGCAGGATCACAGGGTTTCCCCAGAGGGAAATGATAAACCATTCCAGTATCTTTGCCAAGAAAACCCCAAATAGAGACACAACTGAAAAATAACAAAACAAGACAACAGTTGATGACATTCTCTTCACTAGAGGTCTTCATAAAAAGGTTGGATGATCACACCTCAAGTCTCAATCAATCGATATTTATTAAGTGCCTACTATGTGCCAGGGACAATGCTGGAGGCATGTTCTTGTTCAGATTTCTGTTGGACTAGAGAGACTCCGCAGTCTCTGTCCCCTCTGTTTTTTGTGAATTTACATGTGTAGTGACATATGGCAGTCCCTATATCAGATGGTCTGTTGCTTCCTTAGCATATTGTAAAAGTCAGACTTGAGCTCACAGAATGTTGCCTTTGCAGGAGGCAAATGAACCCCTGACCCACAATTAGTGTCCAGCAGAATGGAAAGTTATGAATACCTGGCTGTTCTCAGTAGTAAAAGGTTCAAAGGTTTCAAGTCACTTAACTCAAGTCACAGGGTCTCAGTTCCTTGTCTATAAAATATTGGGGTCGAATGAAATGATCTCTAAGGTCCTTTCAAACCACTAAATCTTCTGATTTAGAAACAAATTCAGGCATGATGTTGGGGGGGGGGAACTTCCAAATAACCAGAGCTTTCCAAAATTAGAATGGGCAGTAGGTAGCACAGTGGATAAAGTGCTGATCCAGGAGTCAGGAAGATTCATCTTCCTGAGTTCAAACCTGACCTAGCCATGTAACCCTGAACAAGTCACTTAATACTGTCTGCCTCAGTTTCCTCATCTATAAAATGAGTTAGAGAAGGAAATGGCAAACCATTCCAGTATCTCTGCCCCAAAAACCCCAAAATGGGGTCATGGAGAGTTGGACACAACCAAAACAGCTGAATAACAGAAGTAGAACAGGTAGAACAAAAGTAGAATAAAATTCTTCTAATAAAGTTATTTTTGAAATTGTAAAAATAATAATAATAATCTGAGTCCTTCTCCCTTGTTTAAGAAGATCAGGCAAAGAAATGATGACTTGTAAACCTCTAAAACTCAACACATCCAAAACAAAAGTCATTATGTTCCTCCAAAACCCTCCCTTCTGGTCACCTAGGCTCACAATCTGGGTGCCATCCTCGATTGTTCACTCCCACTCTCCCCTTGAAGCCAATCAGTCGCCAAATCCTATCTATTCTCCCTTCAGAACATCTTATATTTGCCCCCCTTGTCTCTGACACAGCACAACCACCCTTCATTACTTCACACCTGAATTATTAGCCTGCTAGTTGGTGTCCATGCCTCTCTCCCTTATCTTGTCCATCCTTCACTCAATAATGCCTGGCACATGGTTGTTGTTCTGGGTGATATATTGACTTGCTAGTCGATTGATTGCATTTAAGTGAGGCAGAGTTGCTGATTTACTCCTAGAAGGTGTGGTAAGGGAGGAGAGAGGAGTATGGCCTTCAGTATCATCTCCTTATACAACTAGCAATAACCCTTGGCCAACCTCCCAATGGTCTACTGTGGGCTACTATACTCTTTCTCCAGCATGTGGAGAAGTTACAGCTAAATATCTTTTCTTCCTACAGTTGCCATTCACCTAGGTCAAGGCCAAGAGGAAGCCAGAGGGATGGGAGCAGCCAGAGCCCCCAAATCTTTATACCTTTTGGCATTAGGTGCCACTGGTGGCATCAATGGGAAGAGAGGGAAAGAACTGAATGTGAGAGATGGAGAGAAAGAGATAGGGACAGGACTATTATAGCATTGGTGTAGGAAACTCTTGGATATGTAAATTCATTCTACTAATGCATGTCAACATCTTCTCTGCAACATATAGTCCAAAAGAGTTGCCTAGAGCCCCAAGAGATTAAGTGACATGTCCAGGATCACACAGTCAGACCTCAGTCTTTATTCTCACCTATATTCAGTTGCCAAACCTTATCAATTCTACCTTCATAATATCTCTCCCGTATTTCTCTCCTCTGACACCGGCCCCAGCCCTAGGACCCCAGCCCTTCATCGCTCTCTCACTGGACCATTACAAAAACATGATTGTTGGTCTCCCTGTCTCAAGTCTCTCCTCTCTTGAATCAATTCCTCTGCCCAGCTATCAAAATGATATTCCTAAAGCTCAGGTCTCATCATGTCACTCCCTGTTATGCAATAAACCCCCATGGCTCCCTGTTCCTTCCAAGCTCAAATATTAAGTTCTGTTTGGCTTTTAAAGACCTTCATTACCTGAGCCTTCCTACCTTGACAGTTTCCTTACATGCTTCTCCCTTCTATATGACTCTTTATGTGACATTAGCATCCTTTCCTCATTTAGTACAACTCTCCATCTCCCAACTCGGGACATTTCCAGTGGTTATTTCTTATGCCTGAAATTGTTTTCCTTCTCTTCTCTGCCTCCTGGCTTCCTTCACGTCCCAGCTAAAATCCCATCAACTGCATGAAGCTTTTCTGTTCCCTTACCTCAGATTATCTCCCTTTTTTCCTCTATGGTCAGTCATTTTTTAGTCATTTCTGACTCCTTGGAGACTGGTGTCTTCACGATGCACTACTACTTTTACTCATTATGTTACATATAAGGATTTATGCCTACTCATTTTGGTGTCTGACAATTAGAGGGAAGAAGTCCCATGTCTTCTATGCTCCAAGCTCTGTCAGGCCTGAAGGTAATCAGTGGTTCCCCATTTCCAAGGAAGGAGTCCATTGTAAACCAAAGGGAGCCCACTTTCTTCATGACAAAAAGCTGCCTCAATCCTGTCAGTGTGATTTGTCAAAGTAAATCACCTTTGCTATGCCAGGGGCTCCATTTGGGAAGAAGAGGGTATTTAATGCCTCTCATGACACTTCAAATAGCTAGAAGGTGACTAAATGTCATCTGTGAATTATAACATTTAATAAGGATGGCTAAGGAGGCAGGTTGCTAACCCTGACCATTTATTTGTTCATTCAGTCAATCAATAATCATTTATTAAGGCCCATTATACGCCAGGCACCGGGTTAGGTGCTAGAGACACAAAAATAAAATCAAGATAGTCCCTGCCTTTGGGGAAAGCATGTGTCCAGGAGGAGTTGGGGAGTTTTCCTTCCCTCTCTCCCCACCTCAGCCTACCCACAACCCATCCAGATCCCAGTGAACCAAATGATGTAAGTGGTAGAGTGTTCTTCTCCCCACCTTCCAGCCAATACCCTATCGTGGCTGGAAATTGACTCTTCGATCCCCACATAAGAGAATACAGAAATCTACAAGTCAACAAACATTTATTAAGTGCCTACCATGTGCCAAGCATCATACTAAATACTATGGATACAAAGAAAGGCCCCCTCCCCTACACTCCCCCCCAAAAGACACAACCAAAAAGACACAACCACAGTCCTTGTTCTACACAAACCCAAAGGATTCCTTCCCCCTTTCTCAGGGGTGGCAAGTCAGGCCCCCTCCAGGACCTTCCGCTTTGTGGATATGACATGGATGAATGCTTGGATGAGAAGAAAGTCATGTTCTCTTTTAGTATTTGTGTGATAAATTCCTGAGGCATCCAGGCCTAGTGGGTAGAGGGCTGACCTTGGCATCAAGAAGATATTGGTTCAGCCTTAACTCTTTGTGAGACTGGGCAAGTCAGCAAACCTCTAGGTGGTCCAGGCAATTTTCTAAAGGTTATAAGTTGTTGGTCTTCATCAGTGAAGGGAGTTTCCACACTAGAAAATTCCCTATACCGAGGAAATCATGGATCTGGGCCAAATATGCATACATGTATATATGTATGTAAAATATGTACATGCATATGTATATTAACATGTTATCTTCTTTAATAGATGGCTGTCTCCTTGTGGGCAGGTAATATCTTATGTATGTAGAGTTTATTGTTTGAATTCACTAAATCTCTCTCTATTCTCTGAGCCCACCACCATTTTTCTGGCATCACTTTTCTCCATTCAGTTTGTTCTTTACAGTTAGTAGGTTCTACAATATCCTGCCCCCTACCCCTGTACTCATTGTCCTCTGCCTTCAATCCCTGTTAATATAAAACCCTGGGCATCAGAGATGTTTCTTTTTTTCTTTCCTTCCTTCCTTCATTCCTTCTTTCCTTCCTTCCTTCTTTCCTCTTTTTTTTCCTCCTCCTCCTCCTTCCTTCTATCATCTGGACTACTGGAATGAGACTCTATTTTCCCTGACTCCAGTCTCTCTCCTTTCTGATCTAGTGCTGGATTTAGAGTAGGTGAAGCCTAGGTTCAAACTAGACCTCCTTTACTTTCTGACTGTGTGATCATGAGAACCCTGGCTCCAAACTGAGTTTTTATCTTCTCTTCTGTAAAGTGCGTACATCTACATGAAATATCTAACAGAGGTGTTATGAGAATCCTGTTAGATCATTTATATAAAATGTTTGTAAACTATAAAACATAAACTTCTCTTTCTTCTTCTTCTTCTTCTTCTTCTTCTTCTTCTTCTTCTTCTTCTTCCTCCTCCTCCTTCGTCTTTGTCCCATCATCTTCTTTTTCTTCTTCTTCATCTTCTCCTTCTCCTCCTCTTTCTTCCTCTTTCTCCTCCTCCTCCTCCTACTTCTTCCTCATCCTTCTACCAAGGTACAAATTCAATAATGTCATTCCTCTCCTCAAACCCTTTACTAGCACTTTACTGCTTGATCAGTCATTTAAGGCCTCTCACAGTCTGGCTCTCACCTACCTTTCCTGTCTATGTTCCTCATTACTCCTTTGACACCCTCAATATTTCAGTGAAATTGGGCCACCAGCTGTTGCCCTCACCTCTTCCTCATCTCTGAGACCTTCCACAAATCTCTTCCATTCAAGAATCAGCTCAGATGCTACCTTCTACATGAAATCCTCCTGGATCTCTCTAATGTCCAGCTGAAAGGGGTCTCTATCATTTCAAGTTTTCCCAGAGTTCTTATTTCTGTAACTCTCAGAATGCTTCAACATCTATGTGTATAGACAGCTGAATTTAGAGGCAGGAAGATGGTGTCAAACCCCTTCTGTGACTCTTACTAACTGTGAGAGTCTGGACAAGTCACTTCCTCTTTCTGAACCTCATTTTCTCAATCTGTCAAATGGGGATAATAATCCATGAAGTCCCTTCCTTACAAAATTATTAAGAAGATAAATAATATTATTAATGACTTCAATAATATTAATATAAATATTAACAATGAACTTGGCAAATTTGAAGACTATGTAAGTGCCTATTAGAATTTGCCCATTGTATATAATTTATATTATCTTCAATGCATATTATTATATACTACTAAGTGTCCATTGCATATTATTTTTTTCTCTGTATAAATGTTGCATCCCCTCTCTAGTAAACTGTAAGCTACTTGAGGGCAGGGACTGTGCCACGTGCATCTCCAGTGTTCCTTCTCCTGTCTTTGCAGGTAGGTTTCACATTACTTCCCCTCACGCTCATTACATTCCAGCCAAATGAGCCTATCTGATGTTCTCTGTACCCAGCATTCCATATCACTTCCCCTGTTGTCTTTTGGAGCCCCTAACTTCTTTTAAGACTCAGCTCAAGTGCCCTCCTGCACTAGAGGCTTTTCCTGAGTCCTCCAGTTTTTAACTGTTTGTTTTTAACTCCTTCCCCCCCCCGCTGCCCCCATGCCACCCTTCCCTTGCCTAAAATGACTATATTTATTTTGTGCTTCCTTGCCCGAGTACAAGGCAGCTAGGGAATACAGTGGATCTGGAATCAGGAAGATCTGAGATCAAATCTAGCCTCAGACAAGTCATTTTATCCTATTTGCCTCAGTTTCCTTACCTTTAAATGAGCCAGAGAAGGAAATGTCACCCCCTCCAGTATCTCTGCCAAGAAAATCCCAAATGGAGTCACAAAGAGTCAGACACGACTGAAACAAATGAACAACATCAATCTGCCTCCTGTTATTTTCCCCAAGAGTAATCATAATAATAATAGCTACCATGGATAGAGCACTTTAAGGGTTGAAAAGTGTTTTACATATGTGACCTCATTTCATCCTCAAAACAACCCTGTGTGGTATTTGCTATTATTATCCCCATTTCTCAGATAGGAAACAGGAGTTAAATCACTTGCCCAGTGATTTAACTGGGCAGGGAGGGCACTTGAGCTGAGTCTTAAAAGAAGTTAGGGGCTCCAAAAGACAACAGGGGAAGTGATATGGAATGCTGGGTACAGAGAACATCAGATAGGCTCATTTGGCTGGAATGTAATACAGCTAAGTGTCTATGGCAGGATTTGAACCCAGGTCTTCATAGTTCCACGTTCTGTACTTTCCCTAGTGAACCACCTAGCTCCTCAGTAGAATATAACATTCTTGAGGGAAGGACTATTTCATCTTTGTCTTTTCTATATTAACCATATTGCCCCCACCTCCAAAAATAAAAAGGCAAGAAAAATGAATCTGCATTCAGAGCTCATCAGTTCTCTCTCTGGAGATGGATGATGCTTTTTCATCATGAGTTCTTTGGAGTTGCCTTGGATCATTGTATTGATTTGAGTAGCTAAGTCTTTCACGGTCAACTATTGTTACAATATTGCTGTTACTAGGTACAGCTTTACCCTGGTTCTGCTTATTTCACTCATATAAGTCTTCCAGCGTTTTCCCCTTATTTCCTTTTTCATTTCTTATGGCATAATAGTATTCCATCACACACAGATGTATCTCTATATATCAATATATAGAGATATACAAACATATATATATACACATATATGGATGTATGTGTGTATACCTTTAATAGCTTAAAAGTTCATCAAGACTTTTTGAATACTACATATGTGTGTAAGCACATACGTGTGTATATATAACTATATATTGTATCTCAAATGGCTTCATTGCTATCTGTCACAGAGAAGGAGCTTTATAAATGTCTGTCCTTGTTAGCTAGTGGCAGATTTAGGATTCAAGTCACTTTCTTCTCATTCTGAACCTAGGGTCCTTCCCATGACAGACACTGCTTAAGAATATAAGTTTCCAAAAGGCGCTTGCTCATTGGAACATTTCACTGATATCTTCACCAATGTCATTACCTTCCATGCACCCAGTCATCTTCCCTTCAGAACTCCTGATATCAACACTGCAGATATGTCAGGCCAAAATGTCTCCATTTATCAGTGCCTTCTCTCTATGTGGCTCGCATCAGACAGCACTGAATTTATGAAGTGCCTACAAGGGAGGAGGGAGGCCAAGCATCCTCAAGTTGCCATCATTTAAACTTTAATAAACAAGAGTGACTCTCCTATCACTTCTGCTTGTGGGAGAATGTGGCAAAGAGGGGAAGAGAGAGATGGAGGAAAGGGGCCCAGAGTGTGGGTTGATTGAAATGGAGGATGGAGAGGGTGTAAGACAAGAAAAGAGAAAAACAATGTCAGGAGCAAAAGCCTTCCCTGTTCCAGAGAAAACCAATTTTTTGGACAAATTCATTAGCTTCAAAATGTTGGGGCTTCATGAAGTGCCACAGACACTGCTGAAAAGGATGATAAATGAGGGGATGTTTTCTTATAAGAGATTCTCACAAATGATTTAAGATTGTCCAATATAAAGCAGAACACTTTACAATAGAGAAAAAAAACACCCTGTTATCTTGAAGAATTTCGAGGCCTGATCTTTAAATCCAATACATATCTAAGAGCTAGACAGAAGCTCAAGGGAATATAGAGTTTAGATAAGACATAGTCCTTAATGTGTATCTACTAAGACATATATACATGTAATAAGAGTGGGGCCCATATATATATAAAGGTCCACCCCTGGGGGGGCCCGTCATTGTGTGTGGCTCCAGGGAAGGCAGAATAGACATCTTTAGCCTCTTCTCCCTCCACCCTTTTCCAATGGAAACTTTTATCCCTGCCTGGAGGGGAAATAGAAGGTTGGGGAAGGGGGCCACTCTGCTATCTTCAGAAAGAGGGAGTCCTGGGCTAGAAGTTTACCCATAAGTTCCCTTAAATATTATTTACCTAGAAGATATGATTGAGTTTGAGTTAATTTCTGATTGCTTTGCCACTTCTGGAGGAAGGGAGATCCCAGGCTCTGTATCTAAGACTTGACCTCTTTCCCACCACCCACCACAATGAACACACATAGCAAATAGTGAAGAAATCAGGGAAGAACTGGTGAAAGCTGGTGCTCTCGTTTGTCCCCAATTCTTCCCCACCCCTCACATAGGGCAGTGCCTTCATCACCAATGAGGAGATAATCTCATACCAATGGACTTTGGGACAGGAGTTACATACAGATATATACATTATGTGATTTTATTTTTGGTCTTGGCTTGTGATTTTATCAATACTATAGAATAAAATATACTTGTTCTTCGGTGAGATTTTGTTATCCTTCTAAAAACTCTTCCTTGTCTCACTGTAGTACACTCCATTATAAAGGGGGAGAGGGAGGATGCCAGTAAAAACCAATTGATACAACAAGACAGAACATGTGACACTCAGCACTGGTAGTCTGCCACTTCTCTACTGGGAGGTAGGTAGACTGGTTCAACAGCAACCTTCTGGAACCAACATTCGTCACTGTACTTGTGTGATTTGCATTGACTTATGTTGCCTACACTTATATTATTATTAGTTATTGGATATATTATTCTTCTGGTTCTGCTTTCTTCACTCTGCATTAGTTCATTCATGGATTCCCATGTTTATGGGTTTATTCACCATATTTATGCCTCTGAAGATTTTTAAGTATAAGGGAGGGGAATAAGCATTTGTTAAGTATCTGCTATGTAATAGGCACTGTGTTAAGTGTTTTACAAATATCTTATTTGATGGAGTGAAATAGCTAGTTTTCTGCATATGGAAGATTAATCTAGCAGAAGCAGGAGAGCTGCATTGGAAGAGAGAGGCAGCAAATGCTGAAAGACTTATCAGAGGGTTATTAACAATAGTCCAGGTATATAGTGATGAGAGGCTATGCTGGAACAATGACAGTGAAAACAAAGAGGAGGAGTGGATACAAGAGATATTTCCGAGGAAAAATCAATTGTGAACAGATTGGAAATGTAAAGTGAAGGAGAGAGAAGAGTCTAAGGTTCCAAATGTGGAAGAGTTCCTTCCTTCCTTCCTTCCTTCCTTCCTTCCTTCCTTCCTTCCTTCCTTCCTTCCTTCCTCCCTTCTCTCCCTTCCTTCCTTTTCTTCTCTCTTCCCTTCTTTTTCCTTCCCTCCTTCCCTCCCTTCCTTTTTCCTTTTCTTCCTTTTCTCCCTCCCTCCCCCTTTCCTCCCTCCTTCCCACTGTTCTTTCTTCCTTCTGTCCCTCCCTCTTCCTGTCCTTCCTCCCTTTTCCTCCCTCCCTCTTTCCTTCCTTCTCTTCTCTTCCCTTTTTTCCTTCCCTTCTTTCTCTCCTCCCTCCCTTTCTTTTTTTTTCTGTCCCTCCCTCACCATTTCCTTCCTCCCTCCCTCTGTCCTTTCTTCCTTCTGTCCCTCCCTCCACCTTTCCTCCCTCACTTTTTCCTCCGTCCCTTACTCTTTTGTTCCCTCCCTCCTTCCTATCTTCCTTCCTTCCTTCTTTCCTTCCCTCCCTTCTTTCCTTCCTTCCCTCCCTTCTTCCTTCTTTCCTTCCTTGCTTCCTTCCTTCCAGATGAACAGCTTGCCCAGCAGAGAGCTCCACCAAAGGGCAGATGCAAAAAGATTCTACAAAGAAGAAAGTTACTCCCATTATCAGGAGTTGTGAGTTACCCTTTGCCATATATAAACCTTACATGTGTTCCCCTTCCATTGTACTCTAAGTACAATTCATTCTTCCCTTGAACACACTGTACATTTGTGAGAGAACATGTACCAGGTTGGGGGGTGGGGTAGTGTTTGTATTGTTTAATTGTTCTTAGTAATTTTTTTGCTAAATGTTAACTGAGAATGCTGACTTATTGGTAAAGGGAAGCACATTGGGGGAGGGGAGCTGAGGAGCAAGAGTATCTGAATTAGTCACTTACCAGGGTACCCCTAGAACCTGAGGTAACAGTCACCTTCTGAGTACCCAACACAGAATTATGGCTGCAAGTTGAGGGAATCTATGCCAAAGGGGTGTTACATATGAATACACAGAGATGGGATATAGAATATTGGGCTTGGAGAATAGCTAGGAGATGGAATGTAGAATATAAAGAGAGGTTACATAGACATGTACGTAAATAATTGTCAGACAAAGCAGATGATGATCAGCACATAATGGAGGCAACAAAGTACTATATGAGTTCAGAAGATGGGGTGATTCTTTCCAGCTTGAGTACAAAGGACACGCTCAAGGAGGGCATCATGGAAGATGTCAGATTGAGCCGGGCCATGAAGGACTTATTGGTTTTCAACAGGTAAAGAAGCAGCACAGATAATAGGAGCAAAAACATAGAGGCAGGACAGCCTGAGGCATGGAAAGGGAAGTAAGACTATCCAAGTCCCTCTGCAGAATAGGGAATTTGAAGGATAGCAGAATGAGATCAACTTTGAAATGGCAGAAGCTGCCAGATTGCTAAGAGCCCTTAGTTCCACACGAAGATGTTTGGATGTTATTTGACAGGCAATGGGGAGACTTTTAAGGGTCGTTGAGTAGTGGGATAATGTTAGCACACCTGTGCATTAGAAAAATTTCATCTGTAGAGGTTGGGCTGGATTAGAGAAGAAGCCTTAGGTTGGGTCTGGAGAGACAGAAACCAAGACCAGCCCTCAGCTGCTTTTTCACAAAATTTGGCAGGGAAAGAAAGGTGGATAGAACAGCAGCTTGGAGGTTTAGTAGAATCAAGGGAAGATTTTTCTCAGAATAGGGGAGTTCTGTAGGCAGAAGGGTAGTAATCAGTAGAGGGAAAGAGATTTAAGACGGAGGGTAATTGAGGTACTATGGTCTAGGAACTGATGAGATGATATCAAAGGCAGAGGTGAAAGTTAACCTTGGATAGAAAAGTCACTTATTTCTCTGTTCCAGGAGGAAAGGTAAATGTACAGAGAAGTTTTTGAGGTGTAGGGAAAGTAAATTAGAGAGGTCCAGTGGGATGACCTCTATCTGCTCAGGAAAGCAGGAGATGAGGTTGTCTGTCAGCTCTGAGTAGTTAAAAGTGAGGTTAGGTTTTGAGAACAGAAAGTTTGAAATTGAATTGATCAGTTTCTCTTTCCCTCTCTCCTAAATCTGTCCTTCTTTCTCTGACTTTACCATGTCTGTCAGTTACCCACCCAGTCGATCAACAAGTATTTTTTAAAAATACATTTATTAATGTTTTACATGCAATTACAATTTGTCTCTCTCAGTGCTTCCCATTCCCCTGCAATTGAATAAAAGAAGAAAAATAAAACCTTCGTCAATAGCATGCATAGTTAGACAAAATAAATTCTCACCTGGGAATGTCTTAAAATGTCTCTGCATTTTAAGTTTATCACCTCTGTGGCGTGAAGTGGGTATTGTGTTTTATCTTCAGTCTTCTGAATTGGTGGTTTATCATTGCACAGATCTGAGTTCTACAGTCTTTTAAAGTTATTTTTCTCTACGATGTTACCATTGTATAAATTATTCTCTTAGTTCTGCTCACGTAATTCTGCCTCAGTTCGTAAAGGTAGGTATTTCGGATTGCCTTTGAAATTGTCTGTTTTGTCCCTCCTAATGGCACAAAGATATCTGATTACATTCCAATGCCAAAATTCACTTAATGGCTTCCTTATAGGAAGACACTCATTTAGTTTCTAATTTGGGGATAATTAAAAGAAATTATGAGCTCGTTGATTTGAAAAAACATGGATAAACTTGCAGAAAATAATAAAGAGCAAAACAAGCAGAACCAAGAAACGTTGTATACAACAACAGTAACATTGTTTTAAGAACAACTTTGAGTGACTACGGAATCTTGCCTATTATAAATACCCAAATTAACTACAAAGGACTTATGAAGATGGTGCATCCAGAGAAAGAACTGATAAATAGAAGTATGCATAGAAGAGTTTATACTTTCTACATATACTTGTGTATATTATATATATGCATGTATATATGTGTATATTTGTGTCTAAAGGTAGTCATCTCTAAGTCAGTTGGGAGGAGGGTAAATAAGAGAAGAAATTTACATAACTTGATTATATATTTAAAAGGAATAGCAAGTTGTACATAAGAGAACTTTTTTTAAAATTCTAGTATGTTATGGAAATGCTTGTTTTAGTTCAGAAATTTAAAATAAATATTTTTGAAATGGCAAGTTAGCCAGTAGTTTAAAAAAAAGAGCAACCATAAATATTGTCTATATATAGATTCTTTCCTCTTTCTTTGATTTTTTTGGAGCATATGCCTGGTAGTGGTGTAGCTGGGTCAAAGGGTATTCATAGTTTAGTACCTTTGGGGGTACAGTTTGAAATTGCTTTCCAGAATAGCTGAAGCAGTTCACAGTTCTACCAAGAAAATTCTTGTATCCTTATGCATATGTATTTACATGTATGTGTGTGTATATATGTATATGTACATCAGTATATTTATATGAGGATGTACATATAACATATGAGGACATGTGTGGCATATCATATATATTTAATGGGCTTATCTGATAAGAATTCAATAAAAACTCAAAGATCAGAGACACTTTGAATGGAGAGCTTTAATGGGTCACCTAAATTGGACTCTCTGATTTTATTTGCATAAATCACTTCTTTTAAATCTATTCCTCTAAATGCTCACACAAAGAACTGAACCCATCCAAAGAGATCCCCTAGGCTATTACCCAGAGAACAGCACCAGCAGTTCCACATTTATTCAGGCCTCTTTTCTGTTCTCATGGGCTCAGCAGTCTTTGCAACCACTCCATTTGCCATCATTGTAGTTCCCATGATGCCTCCTCTTGTATACTTCTAACGCATTACAGCAGGCTAATGAATGCTAAAATCCTAGCATGGTCCTCTTCAACCTAACCACGACACTTCCTCCTCCCCAGAGCTTTAACCATATCACATAAAAAGGGGTGTGTTTGTCCCAAGGTGTTGACATGGAGGGGAGCACACTGCCTCCCCTTGCCCCCATACTCTGCAAACCTCCCCATCTGCAGTCCTACCATAGTGAAACTCCAAGGGGTCTGTCAACATGGGGCCCCTTCCCTGGGGGCTGCTCTTCCTCCCAATGGCTGTGGGGAGGAAATGGATTTTTTTGAGCCCACAGTCAGGTGTTCTCTGTGTTGCTGTTCCTCTTTCTCATCACTGGCTTTTCTCTGGGCTATTGCCATACCTTCCTCTTCTAACTTTTCAACCTCAGCAGGTGAAAAAACAACTTTATGGCTCTATCCCCATTCTTAACTCAATGAAGAAAAGACCATGGAAGTCTTATGTGACAGCTTGCCCAATATGAATTATTAATTAGACTTATTCTATTTGTCACCAGAAGTAAAAAAGAGAATTGGTGGGCAGAACAGAGGCTTATTTCAGCTCAGTATAGCAAAGAATTCAACAATGTTCAAAAATGAAATGAGTGGTTTGGGTAGTAGTGAGCTCCCTGTCACAGAGAGTGCTCACTGGAAGGTTGGATGGCTGCCTGGGGCTATTTAGATTAGATTACTTTTAGTCCAGCTCTATTACATGATTCCATAGTAGAAATTATATCCAATATTTATGTACAATAATACTTTATTATTTAAAAACCAGTGTGTACACACTCATTTGAATCTTATAATAAGGTAAGCAATACAGTGTTGACATTCTTGGAATAACCTCAGAACTTAAGTTTGAACCTATATCTTTTTTTTCCTTTTAAAAATTTTATATTTTTTAAATAAATTACATTTTATTTTATTTCTTAATTCCAAATCTTCTCTTTCCCATTCCTCTCTCCTAGTCATTGAGAAGGAAAAACAAAAACAAAAACCTCACTACTAAAATGTGTATTCATACCAAACAAATCCCCATGCTAGCTATATCCACTCCTCCACACAATGAGAGAAGAAAAGAAGAAGAAAAAGAATAAGAAGAAGAGAAAGAAGAAGAGGAGGAGGAAGAAGGGGAAGAGGAATCATTCAATTTGCACTCCAAATCCATCCCCTATCTATCTGGAAGTAGATAAAATGTTACATCATAAGTCTTTTGGAATTATGGTTGACTATTGTGTTGATTTGACTTACTTAAGTCTTTCAAGGTTGATTTTCTTTACAACATTGCTGTTATAAATGGTTCTCCTGGTTCTGTTCACTTTGCATCAGTTCATACAAGTCTTCCCACCTTTTTCTGAAACCATCCTTTTCATTGTTCCTTACAGCATAATAGGATTCCATCACATTCATATATATTTTAACTTGTTCAGCCATTGCCCAATTGATGGTGGTCCCCTCAGTTTCCAATTCTTTGCCACCACAAAAAAACCCTCTATGAAGATTTTTGTACATTTGGGTCCTTCTCCTCTTTCCTTGATCTTTTTGGGGCATAGACCTAGTGGTGAAACTGACTGGTCAAAGTGTATGCAAAGACTAATAGCTTATTAGGCATAGTTCCAAATTGCTTTCCAGAATGGTTGGACTACTTCTAGCTCTACCAACAATATATCAGTGTACCTGTTTTCCCACAGACCCTCCATCATTTGCCATTTTCCTTTTGTTTGTTTGTTTTGGTCATCTTAGTCAATGCAATGGGTGTGAATGTTGTACCTTAGAGGTGTTTTAATTTGTATTTCTTTCCCTCTCCTCCCCTACCTCCCCGCCTTTTTGGAGGGAGGAAGGCAGGGCAATTGGGGTTAAGTAACTTACCTGAGGTCACATGGCTAGTAAGTGTTAAGTGTCTGAGGCCAGCATTCACTGCACCACCTAGCTGCCTCTGTATTTCTCCAATTATTAGTGACAGAACATTTTTATATAGATATTGATACCTTGGATTGCTTTCTATGACAATTCACTATTCACATCTTTTGACCATTTATCAGTTGGGGAATAGCTTACTCTTATAAATCTGAATCAGAAATGAGACCTATATTGGAGGAACTAGTTTCAAAGTTTCTTCCCCCTGCTCAATTTGCTGCTTTTCTTCTAATTTTAGCTGCCTATGTCTTCTAAGTCCAAATGCAGTGCTCTTTCAATTCAAAGTTATCCCAAAACTCATTTGTCATTGCTAAGATCTCATAATTCATAAGGATCTCTATTTGACAAAAGGTATCACAAATATGTTCAGTCTTCAAATATTGTAAAGCATTTATCAAGCTCTTACTATGTGCCCAGGCACTGTGGACTAAGTCCTGCAGATACAAGTATTAAAAAAAGATGAGCCCTGCCATCCAGGAGAGACTCCTTTAATTAGGGTTTTGGAGGACTGGGAAGGGCATTTTGATCTGTGAAGGCACAAAGGTAGTGAGTGGAACAATAGGGTGGTAAATTGACATGTCCTTTTCAGAGATGTGGATAATGGTTGGTGGCTTCATTTCAGCTCTTGGGTCAAACTGCTGAAAGGGGGAAGAGGTAATTGAAGCAAAAGGTGAATCTTGATGGAAACCAGGGAAGTCAGGTGGAAGAGGTGAGGAAGGAAAAAATTACAGTTTGAGGGATGTGAATTTCCAGCCCATGGCAGTGAAAAGGAAATGGAGTGTCCTGCTTGAGAAACAGCAAGGCTTAGAACGGCTAATTTGCTTTTCCTACAGTCCTAGCATATAGTTGGTATTCAGGACTTTATATTAATTATTTCCTTAAAAAGGTACAATAAAAGAGACAAGAGGAAGAGGAGGAAAGAAAAAAAAGGAATGTGGTTACATGGACAAACTTCTTAATTATTTTCTCTTTTCTAGCCTCACCCCTATTACCTCTAGAACAAAGCATTCCTCAGCTTGGCATTTAAAGCCTTTCATCACCTATCCCAGTCTACCTTTCTAGCTCATTTCTTATGAAATGGAAATTTCCTGTCATTTACTCTTTCTTCCAACCAAACTGATCTACTTGCCATTCCAGGCTATAGTGGATAGTGTTGGGCCTGAGTTCAAATTCTCCCTTAAACACTTACTGGCTATGGGACCCTGAACAAGTCATTTAATCTCTGTCCCTCAGTTATTTCATCTATAAAGATGAAGGGCTTGGATTCAATAGCCTCTTTTCTAGCTCTAATCTCAGACTCTCTGATTCTCTGGTCCCCATGAAAAGCCTTACACAGGCTGCCTATCATGCTGGAAATGTATTCTCCCTCATCTCCATTTAGAATTCTTAGTTTCCCTTGGGGCTAATTTCAGGCATATGTCATTTCCTCAGTCCTGCCTTTGCTGATTCTTAGTCCTTAGTGCCTTCTCAGTCCTTATGTTGTATTTATTTAGTAGGGAAAAAATGCTAGACTGGGAGTCAGAGGGACCTGAATTCAAATTTCATCTCAGACACTTGCTGAGTGATCTTAGACAAGTCACTTAGACTCTGAGCCTCAGTTTCCCCATACATAAAATGAAGAGTTGAAGTAGATGATGTCTGAGGTCTCTTCTATCTCTAAATAGCTAGCATTTAAAGAGTCTCTTCTTTGCCTGGCACTGTGTTAAATCCTTAACAATATCTCATTTGATTTTCGAAACAACCCGGGGTTGTAGGTACAATTATGATCCCTACTTTACAGCTGAGGAAACTGAGGCAGAGGGAAAGTGACTTGCCCAGGGTCACACAGTATCTTCCAGCAGAATGCAAGTAAGGTCCTCGAAGGGAAGGAGGAACCTTTTAGTTTTTCTCTAGTTTTCATCCCAGTGCCTGGAACAGCACCTAGCATTTAGAAAGTACTTAATTATTGTTTGTAGAATTAAATATAACAGTAAGATATTGCCTTTGTTTTAAACCTGAAATATGCTTAATATTTCTGTTTTTGTTTTGTTTTCTTTTCCAAGAGAAAAGTATGTCATAAAAGCAATTTCCTTCCAGGATAATTGCATCATTATTATATACTGTGTCATATTAATGATCTCCATTTTCAGTGATTTGGCTTGAAGACACCCAAGGGGATGCCCAAATGCACCCAAGTTAGTTAATACTGAGGAAGTTAATAGTCAGGCCTTGCAACTAGGTTGCTTTCTCTCGCTGAACTTTGAAACATCTATTTCAATTCAATTCAGCAAATATTTGTTATGTGGCATAGTCTCAAAGGGTTTCCAACATGTGTGGTTTACATAAGCCAACAGGCCATCAGTGTGTAAACAATACAATGCTGTCTTTTTTCCATACTCAAGCAAAATCAATTCAAATGACTACTCATTGAGTGGTGACTGTGTGCTAAGTATTGAGGATGGAGACAAAAAAGCAAAAGCAGGTCCTGTCCTCAAGAAACTTGTCTTCTACTGATAACAGGTGGTGCAGCAGATAGAGTACAGAGCCTGCAGACAGGAAGATCTGTGTTCAAATTCAGCCTCAGACATTTACTAGTTGTGTCAGCCTGGACAAGTCACTTACCCTCTGTTTGTCTCAGTTTCCTCATTCATCAAATGTGGGTAATAATAGCACCTACTGGGGTGGCTAGATGGCGCAGTGAACAGAGCACCGGCCCTGGAGTCAGGAGTACCTGAGTTCAAATCCGGCCTCAGACACTTAACACAAAAACTAGCCGTGTGACCTTGGGCAAGTCACTTAACCCCAACTGCCCTCCAAAAAACAAAACAAAACAAAAAAAGCAAATAATAGCACCTACCTCCCAAGGTTGTGGTGAGGATCAAAGACACAATAATTGTGGAATACTTAGCACATTGCCTGGCACATTGCAAGCACTATATAAATGCTATTATCAATATTAGTATTACTACCACTATTTGACATTGATGGTAATAGGCTATGATGCCAATGTAGGTGATTTAGTAGGAGACATGGTGGAAAAACACAGTTGTTTATGAAAAGAAATAAGGAAAGGCATTACACCAATGAGTCCATTATTTGATTCCATATTTTAAATTAAACACCAAAGATGATCTTACCAGGTGGCACTTTCTACTTTCCATTATCTATCCCCTCCCCCTACTTGTCTTCTATGTCTATCTCTATCTATCCTGTCTATCTACCTATCTATCTATCTATCTATCTATCTATCTATCTATCTATCTATCTATCTGTCTGTCTGTCTGTCTGTGTCTGTCTTATCTATCTACCTACCTATCTATATATTCCCCAAATGCTTCTCCCCCAAAAAGCACCACTTTCACCAGAAGAACTTTTTAATGGTTTTGCTTTCTACTTCTGATTATTTTATTGATATGATGAGAACAAAAAATGGCCTTTATTCTTGTTGGAAAGAACATGGTATAAATCTAAAAATAACTCCAGCCAAATGAGAGGTGAAATGATATAGCCCAATGGTTCTCAAACTTTTGGTCTTGGGATCCCTTTACTTTCTTAAAAATTATTGAAGACCCCAAAAAGATTTTGCTTATGTGAGTGGCATCTATTTATATTAATCACATTAGAAATTAAAACATCTTATTATTAAAATAGTTTTGACGTCACAGACCCTCAAAAAGGTCTTGGGGCCCCCAGGTGTCCCTAGACCACACTTTGTGTGTGTCCAGTGGGTGTGGTGGGAGCTTTCTGGCCTTAAAATCAGGAAGAGCTAAGGTCAATTCCTCTCTCTTTTATCTACTAACCATATGGGTAAATCACTTGACATCTCAGATCCCTAAAGTAACTCTAAAGTATAAGACTTCAATTTATAGATAAGGAGTTAATTTGCAATGGTGGTGGGAGTTTCCCTACTGGGAGTGCCCCCAAGCCAATGTAATCCCAGGACCAAAGCCAAAACAAAATACTCCCAAGCAAATTATTTTCAGCCAACAGCTGAGCCTTCTTGTTAGCAAATACTTACGACAAAGAAAAATACTTTGAAAATTTAAAGGGGAAGTCTTTTTACTACCTTCTCTGGGAGGCCGTCCTGAGATTGGCAAAGGGAAGTTTTACATTCAAAACCAATGTTAATTCAACCAGTACACTTCCTCTTTATATTATGAATGAAGTCGGTAAATCACCAAGCATTTGTTGAGTTTAAGTAGGACTATCCAGTTAGAGCCGGTATGCACCACACATAAGGTCATCTGGTGGGTCCTCCCTCCCATTTTATATGAAGAAACTGAGCTCCAAAGAGCTTTAAAGGCTTGCCCAAGGTACCATAGGTAAGAAAATGAAAAGTCAGGATTTGAATCTGTGTCTTCCAGCTCCAGATCCAGGCTTTTTGTATTGTACCACACTGTCTCCCAGTAGTTGTCTGGTCCACGTGCTTGTTTCAAGATCCCTATGAGCATCCTAGCTTCCAAAGGAGGAGCGACAGACAGCAGATGCTTCTAGCCACCTGAACCACTGCAATCTCCTCCCAAAGCACAGTGGGGGGTTGGCTAATCACCACCCGGCTTGCACCAGAACTGTACTGCTTACATGTGAGTCCCTTTCCCCAGGAGCACATATATAACCCCTTCCCTAACACCCAGCTCCCTTTTACCACATCCTTAGGACAAATCTGTCAAGATGAAATCTGCGATTCAAGTGAATAAACATTTCTTTAGCACTTACAATGTGTCAGGCACTGAGCTAGATACTGTAGGTACAAAGATTAAAAAACAAAGCAGTCCATGACCCTAAGGAACTTGGAAAATCCTACTGGCTACTTTCAAATTATACAGGACAACTTCCTGCACATTCAGGTTTTGGGCACCTCAGTTCTGTGCTCCCATGGGCAAAGTGCGTGATCCATCATCTGTAATACATGGAGGAAGAAATGATGAAAAAGAATTCATTGGGGGGAAGGGAGCAAGCACTTATTAAATGCCTACTATGTGACAGGCAAGGATTGTGGAAAGCACTTTACAGAGTCAACATTTATCAATCAACTACTATGTGTCTAGTACTAATGCTAAGCACTGAGGACACAAAGAAAGGCATAAAGCAGTCCCTTCCCTCAAGGAGCTTACAATCTAATAGTGGAAGACAACTCACACAAAGAAGCTGGAAGAGGAGGGCACCAGGGAAATGAAGTCTTACGGCTGGGGTAGGAAATGACCTAAGGAGGTAGGAGTTACAAAATTGAATTGATCTTGCAGGGTGATGAGTTTCCGGAGATCATGAAGGCAGGAAGAGTCTCTTTTGAGCCTCATAACAACCCTGAGAAGTAGGTACTACTGTTATTATTCCCATCATACAGATGAGGAAACCAAGGTGAACAGCGGTTACGTGATTTGTCCAGACCACACCGCTAGTAAGTGTCTGGGTCGGATTTGAACTCAGGTCTTCCTAGGTCCAGGTATAGGGTTCTATCCACCAAATCACTTAGCTGCCTCACACTAGCTCTTCCAATGTAATTTCCCTGTAAAATTAGAGGAAACACAAATACAAAATAGTGATGGTCCCTGCCCTCAAGGATCTTAAATTCTAATAGGGAGAGATGTTTAACAACCAGTTCTCCCCCCAACCCCCCCAAAATTACCCATAACACAATTTTTAAGTTTAATCTGTGATATTAACATTTTCTCCATCACTTTCTAAAAAAACAACAAAAAAAAAAAACAAACTCTGATTTGTAGAATTTGTTGATTTCCAAGATGTAGATGTTCCCATGGAAAATTTTACAATCAGCTCGTGTCTGAGCTGCCTCAAGGGGCACCCTTGCATATAGAGATTGATAGCCAGAGAAGGGTGAAGTTACAAGGATAATACGCTCACATATTAGTGAGTTTGTGCTTTGTAACAGGTAAATGCACATCATACAATAAAGACAATCTCATTCTAACAGTGATAAGCCTGAAAGTAATAGCAACCTCAGCCAGCTTGAAACCAAGAAAACAAGAAAAAGAGGGGTATAATTTACCATAATGAAATTTGTTAAAGCCTTAAAGATAAAACTTTAAAAATGGAGGTTGATACAACTAATTATTGTGTGATTTCCTCCCTCTTCTTCCCCTCAAATAACTACAACATGACTCAGGTTTTAGCAAATTCCCAATTGCCTGAAAACCATTATTCATCTTTCATTTTTCAGTATTGTAACAGTGTCTCTTCATTAATTAGGAAATCAAATAACCTACCTCCCTTCCAAACAATTAGTCACTGAAAATAAGGCCTAAAATGAAGAGGACTTATCAAGTTTGTGGTTCTAGCGCTCATGCAAATTTATCTGCTTTGAAATTTGAAACTTTAGAATGATTAAAATGCCGTGGCTGTAACATTAGCTCATGCTATCTCCTCTGACCTACCCGAGTAACAAAAAACACTGAATTACTCAGCTAAGTCAAAACACTGTACTGCCTTAATTATAAAATGATGCTGACACAGAGGAACTAAAAAAATGCAACATGTTTTAAAGCATTTTAATGTTTTATTGCAGTGGTAGGTTAAAACTGGGTTGGGGGAGAAATGGGCAAAAAGGACAACGTGAAGAAAGTGGGAGTTCTTCAGATTAGCCTTAATAGGCCACATATAAGAATGAGTTATAATTTTAAAGAAGTATTTGTTGTTGATTTTGTTGCTGTAAATGATATATTGGAATATGAATAAATTTTACAAATTTATGAATGTATGTAACTATTTTTAAAATTAAATTTAAGTTCAAAATTCTTTCCCTTCCACCTCCTCTACAAGAAAAACAAAACCCTGTACAAATATATAGGGAAATCCAAACTCTCACATTAACCATGTCCAAAAAACAAATAGGCTTCAGTCTTTACTCTGAATCTGTCTCCTCACTATCTGGAGTTAGATAGCACATTTCATTATGAATTCTCTGGTTCCATTGCGTTGATCAAAATTACTAAGCCTTTCAAAGTTGTTTGTCTTTACAGTATTGTTATTTTTTTTTAAGTCTTTTAAAGGTTTTTCTAAAACTACCCCTTCATCTTTTCTAATAGCATAACATCATTCCACCAAACACATATGCCAAAACTTCTTTACTCATTCCCTAATTTATGGGAATCCCTTCCATTTCCAATTCTCTGCCACCACAAAAGGTACCACTCCAAATATTTCTGTACATATGGGTCCTTCTCTTTCTTTGATCTCTTTGGGATGTAGATCTCATAGTGCTATTGCTGAATCAAAGAATATTCGCAGTTTGAAGCTCTTTTGACATAGTTCCAAATTGCTGTCTGGAATGACTAGACTACTAACAATGCACAGATATGTCTATTTTTCCACAGCGCCTCCAGCACCTGTCCATTTCGTTTTTTTGGGGTGGGGATCATCTTGGTCAATCTGATGGACGCAAGGTGATACCTCAGAGCTGCTTTAATTTGAATTTCTCTAATCATTAGTGATTTAGAACATTTTTCACATGGCTATTGACAGCTTGGATTTCTCTCTTTGGCCTATTATATTCTTTGATGTTTTATCATTTAGGGAATGGTTCTTATTCTTATAAATTTGAATATATCTTTTAGAAATAAGACCTTTGTCACAGAAATGCTTAAAATATTTTCTTTCTCAGTTTCCCACTTCTCTTCTAATTTTAGGTGCACTGGTTTTGTTTATACAAAAACTTTTTAATTTTACTTAATCAAAACTATCCATTTTACTGTCTGCGAAACAATCCATTTTGTCATGAATTCTTCCTCAATCAGATCTGGCAGATAATTTCTCGAATGCTATTCCAATTTGTTAATTATATCCCTCTTTATAACTAAATCATATACTTATTCAGAGTTTGTCTTGGTGTATGATGTGAGCTGTTGATCTATAGCTAGTTTCTACTAGACTACTTTTCAGTTTTTATTGAATAGTGAGTGATGGAATCCCAGTCTCTGTCTCTAGCTAGCCACTGCTCCCAGACCCAATTTTCATATTTCTCACAGAAACAGCAGTTGTGTACACACATTCAACCACAAGCACATCTGCCTAATCTCAGACAGGACCACAATAGCCAGCCAATCAGAAAGAAGTACCACCAGCATGCCCAAACAGGATGTGGACCCCAAAACAATAGATGGGACTTTCTCTAAGAAGAAACCTGTGCAGTGATAGCAAAAGTTGTTTTTTTTAGGTGAACTTATGACAAAGAGACATATTATAACTGCATATGCCTCCCAAATGGGTTTTTCTCCATGCATTATGGGCAGCCATTATATGCAGTTCCATCAAGACTGGGACCCCTCCCCTATTACCTAATCCCTTAACAAACTTCTCCTATATTTTAATAGTCATATGTTCTGTATTGATATAATTGCATCTTTTGCCCTATAAAATTCCCTGTCTTCCTCTGATAAGCTGCTGGTTCCTTTAGGAACTCAGCCTGCTTCCTGAGGGTCATCATTCTAGGGCTGGAGATAGTCTGAGTCCGTGAATTAATTTGAGACAACACCATAACAGACCATGACAGTGAGGTCTGGCTCGAATGCCTGCTATCTTTGGGTTTGTCAAACACTAGGCTACTGCAGTCATTCACCTCTCCATATTGTGTACTTACTCTGTTTTATTGTTCAACCTATTTCTTATCAAGCAACAAGTTGTTTTAATTATTATGGCTTTGTAGTATAGTTTGAGATCTGGTACTGCCAGGCCCTCTTTGTTTGCACTTTTAAAATTAATTGCTTTTGTAATTCTTGCCCTTTTGTTCCACTAGATGTATCTTACTATTATTTTTTCTAGCTCTGTAAAGTAATCCTTTGGAATTTGATTGGTGTTAGCACTGAATAAGTAAATTAATTGAGGCAGCACTGTCATTTTTATAATACTGGCTCTGCCTACCCATGATTAATTAATATTTCTCCAGTTATTTAGATGTTTTTATTTGGGTGAAGAGTGTTTTGTGTTCATATAGTTCCTATGGGTGTTTTGGCAGGTAGACTCCAAGTATTTTATACTGTCTGTAATTATATTAAATGGAATTTCTCTTTCTTCCTGCTGTATTTTTTTTTAGTAATATGTAGAAATGCTGATGGTTTGTGTAGGTATATTTCTTATCCTGCAACTCTGCAAAAGTTAATTGTTTCTATTAGTTTTTTAGTTAATTTTCATGGGTTCTCTAATTCATCTGCAAAAAGTCATAATTTGGTTTTCTCCTTGACAATGTTAATTCTACCAATTTTTTTTCTTGTATTATCACTATTATAGTTAGCATTTCTAGTACACCCTTGCCTTACCCCTGATCTTACTGTAAAGGCAAGTAACTTAGCCTCATTATAAATAATGCAGGGCTAAATAAATAAATAAATAAATAATGCAGGCACCCGGTTTTAGATAGATACTGTTCATCATTTGGGAAAAAGCTCCATTTATTCCTATGCATTGTAGTTATTTTAACAGGAGTGGGTGTTGTACTTGTCAAATTATTTTCTGTATCAATTGATATGATCATGTGATTTTATTGGTTTTGTCATTAATGTCGTCTCTTATGTTTATAGTTTTCTTAATATTGAACCAGCCATCCATTCCTAGTATAAATGTGATATGTTGCTGTTATCTCTTTGCTAATATTTTATTTAAAAATTTTATATCAACATGCATTAGGGATATTGATCTATAGTTTTCTTTCTCTGTTTTGATTCTCCTGGGTTTAAGTATCAAGATCATAACTGGGTCATACAAGAAATTTGGTAGGAGCCTTCTTTTCGTTTAAAAAAATACTTTATATTTGAAGTTAAATATTTGGTAGAATTTGTTTGTAAATCTATTTGGTCCTAGGGATTTTTCCTTTAGGAGTTCATTTATGATTTATTTGGTTTCTTTTTCTGAGATAAGATTAATCTGGGAGATTTACATTTTGAGAAATATGCATCCATTTCACTTATATTGTCAGTTTTATTGGCATAGAGTTTGACAAAACAGTTCCAAATAATTGCCTTTATTTCTTCTTCATTGGTTATGAATTCACTTTTTTAAAATTTTTGATACTGTTGATTGGGGTTTCTTCTTTCTTTTTTTAAATCAAGTGGTTAGCTAATAACTTATTTATTTTATTGTGGGGTTTTTTTTCTGGTCAAACCTGTTTATTTCACGTATGAAAACACAATGGCCCGGGGTGGGGTTGAATAGCTTGCCTAATGTTGCACAGGTAGTAATCATTAAAAGTCAGATATGAATCCAGAACTGCTGCCACCAACATCAAAAATCCATGTGCTCTCTTTCCCATTGTGACATAATTCCCAGCTCTGACAGACCCCTGTCCTTCAGTGAGAAGTTTGAGAATCACCTCTGTGGTGGGAGACTCAGTTCCCCAGGGCTTGCTCCAGCTTCACTATAGTTGGGTCTGTGCTAGTGCAGCCCACCTTATTGTGGGTTTGTTTGTTTGTTTCTTTTTTAAACCAGCTCCTAGTTTTATTTAATCATTCAATGAATGTTTGTTTTTTGTTTGTTTTGCTTTCAATTTTGTTCATCTCTCCTTTGATTTTCAGGATTTATATTTTGGTGTTTAACAGGTGGAGTCAATTTTAATTATATTCTGAGCAAATTTCAATATTCCTAGCTTATGCACATAGCCTTTTCTTCTAAGAGTTAAAGTCAATTTGATATTTGCTGGAAGGAGGTGAATTTGGCTTAGTAGCCAAAGATAGAGAAGCAGTGGCTATCCTTGAAATCAAAAATACCTGGGTCCAGGTTTCAGGTCCCTACTATAACTCACAGTAACCATGTGACCCTGGAAAAGTCACTTAATATCTTCGTCCCCGGGCAACTCTTTCAAGTTACAGAAGAATTGCCCATCTATATTGAGAGAGGAAGTTTCTACACCAGGAAAGCCCTACACTGTTGAAATCACAGATCTGAGACAACAGCAAAAACAAAATCAAACTGTGCTTACAGTAGAACAAACCTGAACTTCTCTTTTTCTAGCCTTAGGTCAATGAACTCTATTTTCCCATAGATTAACTTGGCATGGACTACACATGTGAATGTGGACAGGGATGTCAGTGGAAGGTAAAAGAGGGTGAAGGGAACAAGTCTACTATGTTGGAGGCACTGTGCTAAGTGCTTTGCAAATATCATCTCATTTGAGATGTTAGTGAGCCTATGAACCTGCTCAAACTCTCAACCACTGAAGCACGTCCACCGGCTCAGCCCTTTAAGGCTAAAGAAAAGCAAAGGGAAAGGAAGCCTCTTTACGTGCTGGGTGTTTTCCTGCAGCTCTACTTTGTTGTTATTCAGTCGTTTTCAGTTGTGTCCAATTCTTAGTGACCCCATTTGGAGTTTTGTTGGCAAAGACACTGAAGCGGTTTGCCATTTCCTTCTCCAGCTCATTTTACAGATAAGGAAACTGAGGCAAACCAGGCTAAGTGATTTCCAGGGTCACACAGTTAGTAAGCACCTGAAGCTAGATTTGAACTCAGGAAAGATGAGTCTTCCTGACTCCAGGCTTGGCTCCAATTATTCCAAAGCAATTACAGCTTCCCTAGGCTCCCATTTTCCTGCCTTCCCCCAGTATAACAGACCTGCCTAAGCCTGTTCGAACTCACTCTGCTTGCTGGTCCCCCAGACTGGAGGCTGACCTGACCTTAGAAAATTCCAGATCTATTTCCCATCTCCAGGAAACTGGCTTTTCTGCCATTTGGCGAGGATGGCAACATTCTCATTGGGCTGCTGATACAGCTAATGCAGTTTATTGTTTCTTAGAAGCTGGTGCCTGAGCAAGAGGGGGCATCATTCCATAGCCCTAGGGGATGACAATATGTCACCTCTCTCATATATATTCAATCAAACCAAATGGGATATTAGTAAAACTCTTAGCAAGTTAAAATAATTAATAATGAAATCAACAAAATAAATAAAAAATAACTTTGTGCTATTTAAATGCTAATTATCATTATTATTCCATTATTATTATTAAGAATGTTTCAGTTTTAATCCAATTTTTAAAATGTATTCAATGATCAGTCTCACAATTCCTGGGCACAACCTCAGCCTATGAGGCCCATCACCTCTTTTGCCAATGGACACTGCTACTGAAATTTATTGTTCTCCCCTTTTCATGGCCTCTGACCATTTTAAGGGGGCTTGGAGCATGGGGGAGGAAGTAGTGAATGGAATGTGGAAAAAGCAATAAACCCAACAAGGTGACATGTTCCCCAACCAGAAGCTTAGCCCCAGAAGGGTAATCAAAATTCCAACTTACAATTCAATTGAATTATACTCAAAAAACATTTATTAAATGCCACCTATGTGTCAAGTGAAAGAGCTTGGATAAAGAATAGGCTTCGAGCCAAGAAGATCTGGATTCAAGTCTGATCTTTGATACTTAATTGACTGACCCTGGGCAAGTCCTGTGATTCTCAATGCTATAGAGCAGTTCTCTAAGACTTTACCAGTCTACGTTGGTAGGTGGAGTTTTCTTCATCTCCGAGTTCCCTAGACTGATGAAATCACAGGTCCATTCCCTATCCCTAAGCCGGATGTGCCAGGAACTTTTCTAGATCCTGGGTATCCAAAGACAAAACCTAGTCCTAGCTCTCCAGGCACTTATTATATCTCTAAAGCCAATGTTTTCTGTCTGAACCTCTTCTACCCAAACACCTTGGTCATTTCTGCAGATAGTGCTCCTTCTCCAGAAGACCCCAGGGGAAAGAAAGAGAGCTAAAATAGATTAATCAGATTATTTTTATCTCCCTCATTGGTATGGTTTCCCAGTGTGGAAATTTCCTCCAACAGTCTAGGTTGGTAACTCTCCTGTAATTTGTGATCTTGCTATATATATATTTGTAATGGTTTTCACTTTTTCTTGCCTCCTCAGTGGGTACGAAGAGTATTTGGAATTGAAAATAAAACAAAATTGAAATCTAAAAAAAATGGTAGTCTTGGTTAGGGAGTTTCCTGGGACAGTGAGAGATTAAATGAAATGCCTATGGTCATACAATGAGTATGCATCAGAGGTAGGCCTTCCTGACTCTTAAGGCCAAGACATCATCTCCTACACCAGGCTGCCTCTCCATCAAGCTGAACAACACAATTTTAAAACATCCACTCCATCTCTGTAAAATTCTAACAATGACTATAATACAAGTATCAGAACTTATAGGACACACACATATGTATGCATGTATGCATGAATGTATGTGTGTATGTATGTATGTATTTTTAATCAGAACTTACAGGCCTAGGAAAATGCAACCAAAAGGAGACATGTATTAATTTTTTACTTTTCTTCACACACACACACACACATACACACACACACACAATCCTACATTCACTTTCCTTCACAACCTTCCATTTCAGAAACACTTGGTCATTATTGATGTTCAATAGTTGATAATAGCATGGAGATTTCACAGCTTCAAGGATTTCATCATTAAGACCTTTAAAGATAAAATATACATAGAGCTTGTCAATTTTCTTTGGGAAAAAAACCAAACAACTCACTTTCCCACTTAAGAAACTCCTTATTTTACCATTTGAAAGTCAGTCAAATTAGTTTCTACTTTAATAAATGGTATTCCATCCCTTAAGAAATGCTTCACCTCAAATCAACAGGAGAATATAAGGAGAAACTAAAAATCAAATTATTTTTTTTGTCTCTGCTTTTCCTGAGACAGATGATTTCAGGAATCTCAGAAATTGGAAGAATTTTTTTTTAATTTCAGAAAGTAAAGTCCTGTAAGGTAACCTGGATACTTAATCTTTTTAAAACATATCTGTTGTCCCAAAGCACCAACAACCATAGAATCCCTACCCCAGTCTCACCCCATTCCAACCACAGGAAAAATATTTACTTGTAAAAATCTTAGTAGATTTTCAGTTTCATGTGCAAACATTTTTATTGCACTATGGAAATGGTTGTTAAATTAAAAATAAAATAATTTTAAATCTTACTATTTTCCATGAAACTGAAGTGCTAAAAAACTCCTTTATGTGAAAAAATCATTAAGTATACTGTTTTTACCAGCAATGAGCACAGATATAAAGTGTTTTAAGTCCCCTTCCCTCTCTTTGCCTCTGTTTCCCTATATCTCAAAAAAAAAGTTCTCATATTCCTTCTCTATCAATTATAATGCTATGAATTACCCTACTCCCTGGCTTTCTCAAAATTGGGAGCTAGGTTTTAGGTTCAAATCAAACCCTAGTGGTGGAGTCTGTTTTGTTTTGGTTTTACTGAGGTCACATTTCTGATCATCAAAGCTTGTTGATGGGAGAAAATCAATGCAAACTTTCATCAGGGACATGTACTTTTCCTGTTAGTCATCTTTTCATTTACATTCTTGTATTTGCATTTGATTGGAGGGGGTCCTGTGTGGGTGGATGTAATAGTAATCACTTTATCAGATACTTAGCACTTGGAAACTTAGGGCTAAGTATGGAAGGTGTGAACTCTGTCCATTGTTGAGAAGGCATGAACTCCCTTGTTGACGTGGAAGAAGGCTATTGGCTGAGACAGGAAGCCAATGCTGTATATAAAGAAGAATTCTAGAGACAGAGAGAGAATTGGAATTTGCTCCTCATGAAGGAAGATTCATGGAGATTGAAGCCAGCTGAGACAAAGAGAGAGAGAGAGAGAGAGAGAGAGAGAGAGAGAGAGAGAGAGAGAGAGAGAGAGAGAGAAGAGAGAGAGAGAGAGAGAGTTAGTTTCTTTCCCAGTATCTGGAAGCTGACAGGAAACTGAATTGGAATTTTCCTGAGACCAGAATCTGGTGAAGGCCAAACAGAAGGCTGATATTCCTTCTGGGTTCTAGAGGCAGCTAAACTGCTGAAAGACTGAAGAAACATGACTAGGATAAGACTTTGTTTATTCATGGCCTGGCTGATCCTTGAGTTCCAGACAAGAGAAGTGGTGAAGGGTTTGAGATGTACTGGACCCTGTGAACTTCAGTGTGTGCCAGGGATTACCCTGAGGACTGGACAAGGACCTGGGAGCTGTCTGCCTCTGAGGACTGGATGAGAACCTGGCAGCTGTCTGCTTCTGAATTCAGGTGAT
>CM053593.1:35099235-35159609 GCA_028646575.1 Pseudocheirus occidentalis | reverse complement strand
AGAGAGACAGAGAGAGAGAAACAGAGAGACAGAGAGAGACAGAGAGACAGAGACAGAGGGGGAGAGACAGAGACAGAGAGAGAGAGGGAGAGAGAGACAGAGAGAGGGAGAGAGAGACAGAGAGAGGGAGAGAGAGACAGAGAGAGGGAGAGAGAGACAGAGAGAGAGAGGGAGAGGGGGGGCGGGGAGGGAGGGAGATCATTCCAGGCATGAGGGGCCGCTAGAGCAAAGGTACAGAAATGGTTGATGGAGCATCATGTTTGAGGAATGGCAAGCAGGTCCATAGGCTGGATTGTAGAATGTATAGTAGGGAGTAGGGAAAAGAAGCACAAACAGATAGGACAATGCCTTAAAACCATGCTGGACAAAGGCGTTGCAGGGACTGTGATATAAAGACAAAAGGCATCCACAAATTGAATTTATCCTTAGGTTACTAGGCTAAGTGAACCCCAACAACCTGTCTGTGCCAGGTACTCTCCACAGACACAGGTTGCTAGGAAATTCAAGTAGACAGGAACAGAAAGGAGAACCAGTGACACCTAAATCCCTCCCTGGGCTTGGGGTAGATTGGCCAGTAACCGTTTCTTCTGCTGATTTGGAGACTTTCAGATAAACTTGATTAAAAATGAAAAGAGAAGCGAGTTACATCTTTAACTAGATTTGGAGTCAGAGCACGTGGTTTGGAATCCTACCTCTACCAATTAACAGTCTCTTTGGGCCTCAGTTTCATCATGTGTTAAAATGAGGGAAACAGACTAGCTGCCTTCCAAGGCCCTCAGAGCTCCAAATCTGATGGACCCCTTCCAAAAGCCAATCAACATTCTGCATGAAAATTGCGTTAATAACAAAAGTAAAAATCATGAGAAAGAATGAAAGATACAAAAAAACAAAGTCCTTTTTCACTAATGTTTAGGAAAATGGTAACTGACGTTTATAAAGTTTCTTAAGTTTTAGGAAGCACCTTCCACACCATATTTCATTTGAGCCTCAGAATAAGCCCCTCAGGTGGGTGCTACAGATATCATCCTCATCCTCATTTCATAGAAAAGGAAGATAAGGCCTGACTCGCCCATGGTCATACCACTAGGAAGTATCGGAGGTGGTATTTAAACCCAGACCTTCCTGACTCACGGTCCAGCTTCCTGTATGCACCATACCAGATGCTTCTCAGGAGGATGGGAGTTTCTATTGTCCAAGAGTTTTTAGTCTCTATACCACAATATCTGCCTAGTTTAAATAACTGATCCTCAGAGTGGTGGCCCATTTCTACAACCCTTTCTTTCTGTAAAGGAAGATTAATGTTATCTCAAATACTTGAAGGACCTACCTGGATTGTCACCATTGCAATTTTTAAAATCTGTATGACAAGTTTCCATGGCTTTCTACCCCGAGCCCAAAATTTCTCACAAGGGTTCATGAAGAAAAATTTGAGTTTCCTTCTCATCTGGTCTTCTAAAAGCAGCTCCTGAGAGATTGATGCATGATGCTTTGTATTGTAGCGACTGTCATCCTCTTGAGAGATACAGCTACTTATAACTATTCCTGAATTTTCCATTTCTAGAATAAAAAGCAGTTGTGAAAGGCAGATAGTTTAAAAAAAGCAAAAGAAAATCCATCTTCTAGATGCAACAAGAGGTTTGGTTTCTGCAATCAATTTCTACTTTAAAAATCATCCTTTAGTTAAAACAAGCAAACAGGTATGCTCCAAGGAAATCCCCTCCAGAGCTATAACTAGGAATTCTGCCATCTGGAAAATATTCATTTTGAAGGGTAGAGGGTGAAGGAGAAAGGAATAAACATTTAGATGGCACCTACTGTGTGTCAGGGAACTGGATGTGGTTTTGCAGGGCAATCCCTAAGAGGAGGCAATGGTGAGTACACAGTGATGGGCCAGGACCCTTGTGGAGGTTGAACCCAGTAAGGTGATCATCAAGGGGACGGGATGAAGTGCATGCTCCATATGATGGACGGCACTTTGAGACAGAGTTCCAGTTTTTCTACCCTAGTTATGTCTCTATATACTCTATAACCTGTTTCTAAGGTGCATGCAGGGAGCCCTTGTAAGGAAGAGCACCCATTCCCCAGTTATCACTCAAGGTTTTTTACTTATAGTATTTGTTAAGGGTCTTTATTCAAAAAAGTTTGCCTTTTTAGGCACAAACAAAGAGCTCTAAAGCCAGGGACTCTGTTGTTCTGTGGTGGAAATAAATCTAAACTTAAACCTCAGATCTGGGAGATGTCATTGGCTTCCCTTCCAGTAGACATAAGATGGACACTGGTCTGGGAATATCCTCCACTGGGGCCAACTGAAACCCATCTATATCTATAACTTAGGAGAAGGCCCTTTAGGAGGTACCTGAGGCTCACAGAGTGATTTGCTTGGGGTCCTGAGGCTAGCATCAAAGGAAGGATTTGAATGATTCTGTGGGCTTATCACTGTTCCCATTCCACCAAGCTTTCTCTCTCCATTGTGTGGTGACTGGTGCTTTGAGATCAGAGATTTAAATCTGGAAGGGCCCTTTCAAGGGCAGCTGGTCCCACCACCTCATTTTATACACGTGGAACTAGAACCCAGGGAAGTTAAGCAGCTTGCCTGAGGTGACATCAGTAGTAAGTAGCAGAAGTGGGGTTTGAACTAATTTCTTCTGACTCCCAATTCACCATAGTTTGAAGAGAGGAAGCTTAACATATGTGGGGCAGCTAGGTGGCCCTATAGTGCACAGAGAGCCAGCCCTGAAGTGAGGAACATTCATCTTCCTGAGTCCAAATATGGCCTTAGACACTTTCTAGTTGTGTGACCCTGGGCGAGTCACTTAACCCTGTTTGCCTCAGTTTCCTCATCTGTAAAATGAACTGGAGAAAGAAATGGCAAACCACTCCAGTATCTTTGCCATGAAAACCCCAAATAGGGTCACGAAGGGTCAGGATGACTGAAAAATGACTGAAGAATAAGAAGTCAAAATATTGGATAGAAAGTTGGCCTCTCAGACAGGAATCAACAATATTTTATTAAGCACCTACGATGGGCCAGGCCCTGTGCTAGGCCCTATCGATACAACCACAAAGAATGAATCTATCTTTTCTCACAAGGAACTTATATGCAAACAGGTATGCTCACCCAGGAGGGTCTGGGTTTAAGAGCCGACTGTCCAACGCTGGCCTTCCAACCCAAGGTAAATCATGCAGCCTTTTAGTGTTCCAGACAGCTCTGTGAGCTTACAAATGCCAGATTCTTCACTCCCTAGAAGCTCCCTAGACTGAGGAGTTACAGGTCTGATTAAAATCATCTTGTGAGGTCAGTAAGCCAGTGTTACATCATTATTTTCTCATTTACAAACAGATTAAATGACTTGGCCAAAGTCACATAAAGACTGAAGGGAACCCTGGCTGACACCCCCTTCTATTTAATCTAATAAAAACATATTAAGGGTCTGCTATGTGCGAGGCACTGTGTTAAGTCCTGAGGATATAAAAGGAAAAGGTAACAGTGCCTGTCCTCAGGGAGCTTACATTCTATTCAGAGATACCTCTCATAGACAATTTAAGAATAATATGATGTACAGTCTAAGGCAGTTAGGTGATGCGTTGGATAGAGAGGTAAGCCAAATCCAAATCTGGCCTCAGACACCAACAAGCTGTGTGACCCATGGCAAGTCACTTAACCTCTGTCTGCCTCAGTTTCCCCAGGTGTAAAACAGGGATAATAGCAATCTCCCAGGGTTGTAGTGAGGATCAAAGGAGATAATATTTGTAAGGCCCTTTGCAAAGTGCCTAGGAAATAATTGGTGTTTAATAAATGCTTGTTTCTACAACAGTCCTTCCAAGGTAGTGAGGGGGAAGAGAAATCAAGAAAGTTTTCCTGGAGATGGTGGCCTCTGATCATTTGGTTAGACTGTTAGAATTTCTCTTACTTTTTCTCTCCTTTTCAAAAAGTTTATCTATGAATTTTAATTTTTATTATCATTGTGATGATCAATTCAGGCCTAATCATAAAATTACAAAGTGACGTTCTTGACCATTACTCTAAGGGTCACGGCTTTCAATTCATGTACCACATTTTTTTAAAGAAGAAAAAGAAAATTAAGCTTAAAAAAAAAACCCTACCACACACACAGCAAGTAACTTTAATCCACAGGAGCAAGGAGAAAATGAGCTAGCCACAATTAATTAATTACATCCAGTTCATCTCTTGAGGTTATCCCAGAGGAAAGACACAAAACACTCTTTACAAGGGCTGAAGACTAAAGACCCGGCTGAAAACATTAGGTCTAGCAAGCTGCGAGCCCTTGAAAGCCACAAACTCTCCAGAAACCTATTAGCTGTGCAAGAGTGCACATGAAGCCTGTCAAACATCCACTCGGAGCAGAAACAGGCTAAGTGATGCTGAGCTGGACTACAAGCGGGAGGGGGAGGATACATTTCAGGGATCAGGCACACTTGAAAGCTGCCCAACCAATACACATTGCTGGCCAGAGGAATTTCACCTCCGTCATTACTAGTTTAGTTGGGCTGAGTAAAAACAAAGGTGGACACAATCATCTAAGTGCTTTCCATAGAGGGCTTTTATAAACTGTAAAAATCACAATCCAGAATACCTGGGTCCAAGGTCACTCTTTATAGCTCTCTTGCAAAAGCATCCGTCCCACTTAACCAGAAATCTAATTTTGGTTTCCTTTTTTTTTTTTTTTTTGCAAATATCTACACCAACTTAACCAAAGCTATGCCAAGGCAAGCAAGCTAAGGGAGGAACAAAGGCAGAAATTGTGTAAAATTGTAGCCAAAAAAAATCCCAACCCCCCCAAACTTTTTCACTTTAAAAGCCAACTTATTGGAGGTCAAAGGTAGGTTTTCCTTGAAGTTTTTTTTCAGAAGGATCTCAGAGGATTTCAGACTCAGAAAGGGACCCGTAGAAGTCATAGGATCATAGACTTAAAGATGGAAGGGCCCTTGGAGACAGACCAGCTAAGAATCCAACCCCACCTCTTACAAATGGGAAAACTGACATCCAGAAGGCTGGAGCAGATTGGCTAAGATGGCATGAGAAGTAAATGAAGGAAGTAGGTTTTGAATGGGGTCTTCTGGCTCAGAGGCCAGTGTTCTTTCCCAGGAATTTAAATTGCCTCTAGGACAGGTAAAGAAAGCAAGGTCAGACAGGTTAGAGGATTTGGCCAAGGACACCGAATTATGGTGTCAGTGGCAGAGTCCACATGAGGAACTAGAGGCAGGATGGTGGAAAAATTAGTAGTGGATTTGGAGTCACAGGCTGTGCTATTGAACTCCAGATCTGGTGCTGACTACCTTGGGCGAGTCTCTTGACTTTTCTGGGCACTGGCTTTCTCACCTGTCTACTGAAAGCTGTGGACAAGGTGACTTGTAAAATCCTTTTCAACTTTAAATCTCCAGCACTGCAGAATTTTGACACTTCTACTTCAGAAATCTTAGCATACTCATTTTGTCGTTTCATTACAGGGGGAGAAATGACCTTGGACAAGTCACTTCATTTCCCCAGGCTTCTGTTTCCTCAATGGTAAAATGAAGGGGACAGTTGGCCTAGATGGCCTCTGAGCCCCGGACCAGCTCTAGGACTATGAGCCTATTATCTATAAATGGGGAGGGCAAAGGGAGACGGGAGGTAAGTGACCTCTTAGATCTCTTCCAGCCCGCAGTCTAATGATCCTACTTCCTGAGGCTCCCTCCCAGGAATATTAAGGTATGCAAATTTTTTTCTCCAACTTCCCGACAGCTTATCACAAGTTGGCCAATAATTCCTATGTAGGAAGTGACCATCTCTTCCACTGGAGAAGCTGGGCAAAGAGCAGGCCATTACAACAGCAGCTGCTGGAGAGAAGCAATTGAGGGGGGGGGGGCATTCAGGGAAGGCCCTTCCTCCTCCCGACCCACTCCCCCCACTCCATGTTCGTGGCCCCTTAGGGCTGTGGCCCAGGGGACGACACAGTGGAGCTCTGATCTTAGCCCACTCTCACCTTTCCGGGGTAGGTGCGCAGGAGGACCCGAGAAAAGTTGTAATTCGCATTCCGGGCCAGTCCCTGTCCCGGTCCTTTCCATTTCGCCACGGCCCGGTGGCCCTGACCCAGTTATTACTTATTAAACAGCCAGGCCTGTCTCTTTGCCCGAGCACCTGCCCCGGCCCCGAGGCAGCCGGGCAGAGTTCCAGCAACACTTGACTCCGGCGGCAAGGCACACCTGGGTGCCCGCCCCGCAGCGGCTTACCTGCAGCCGGGGAGATGAACAGCAGCCACTGAGCACGGGTTGAGTCCCAAGCACAGCGGCGTCTAGCTGGGGCCTGCCATGCCCCGGGGTCACAGCCCCTCTGGCTGGCCCGGGACTGAGAGCCTGGGATGCTCTCCGCGGGCACTGTGGGCAGGGAGGCTGCCCAGCTGGTGGCTGACTAACTGGGTTTCTAAGCCTTCCCAGGACCGACGGGCGGCCGGCCGCAGCCCCGACGTCGCCTGCCTTTTCTCGGATTTCTCCTCTGGTGCCCCAGGACAGTAGAGTTGCTCTGGGCTCAGACTCAGGGTCACGCAGTGACAGCGGTGACTGCATCCACCCCACCCCACCCCAGGCAGATGCACTCAACTCGTGATCCAGGCCCTTCACCCCACCCCGCCCTCCTTCCCCTTACTTCCCCTCCCACTCCTTTACCTCCCTCTGCTTTCCAGTCTGCTTTAGTCCCGGGAATTGAGAAGGGCAAGGATCTTGAATTAACCCATTGCCAAGCCTCCACACTCTTTGAAAGCACGAAATTTGCTTGGGGGGGAGGGGGTGAAAGGAGGGTGTGGAAAGTCAGGTCACTTATTACACTTGACTGGCAGTGAAGCCTGGTGGATAGAGTCTTGGATTTGGAGTCAAGAAGAAAGCTCTGACTGGATGACTTCTAGACAAGTCATTTAACTGAACCTCTCTGAGACTCAGTTTCCTCATCTGTTAAATGGGGATGACAACCTCAGTGCCTACTTCACAGGTTTTTCAAGAGGCTCAAATGAGAAAAAAGTAGATAAAGCACTTTGAAAATGTTGAAAAGCAACATAAATGGCAGTTATCTCCCCCATCCCCTATTCCATGGCAGAACCAGGGCCATTTTCCAGTTTCTTATTATATATGTGTGTATGTATATACATATATGTGTGTGTATTTACATTCACACAAACACATGTATGTATATATGTGCATATGAACTGAACTCCAAAGCCCCATTTCAAGAACTCTGTGATTCAGTGGGACTGGTCTATTAGAACCACCTCTTACAATTCCCATCTATCTTCCTTCAAAGTTCAGCACAAGTATGACCTCCAAAGGGCAGCTTTACCTGAATCCCCTAGATGCTGGTGTTCCCCTCCCCCATTACCTTATAATCACTTTGTAAGCGTCTTGCAAGTATGTATATGTATACATATTGTTCCTCCTCCCATTCCACCCCCATGTATGGAAGTTCCTTACTTGGGGCAGAGACTTTCATTTTTGCCCCTATTCCTACACCAGCTACCTAGCACATTAAAAAACACTTCATAAATACAGTGTGTCCCAAAAGTTTTAGTGCAAGCTGCACTAAGACTTTCTGGACATTGGTACTTGTGGAGTAATTGACACAGTAGAAATTGTTGGATATCAAGTCAGAGAACCTGGGATTGAACCCCATCTCTGTTATTCAATCATGTGACTATGAGCTGTCATTTCCCCTTTTCTGGCTTTCATCTTCCTTTATCAGAAAAATCAGTATTTTGGACTAGAGATGATCTCTAAGGATACTTGAATGGCTTGACTTATTTCAAAGTCAGCTAGCTTCTCACTGCTTTATAATCATACTTGGGTTATGTCAACTTGGCTTATGGTCCCATAAAAGGACTCTCAGAGATAGAAGGGACCTGGTCCTTTGTTCTTGAAGAAGACCAAAATGACATCTCTATGATGGCAAGTTACAGTGTGTCTGACTATGGCTGATCACACCAATACAAGCTCAGAATGTTCTACCACAGGTCAGTCACAAATAGTCCATGTGAACATTTGGGATGAATTCTCTAAATTTTTGCATCTTGAGTTTCTTTCAAGCTACTTCAATGCTGCTTTGCTCACATAGCACAGCATCTTCTCTGATGAGGGCACACCATACTGGGCAGTCCTGTACCATTGTCTCCCAAATCATATAATCAGTTCCAAAGCTCTTGAAACCTTGAGAGTATCCTTGTCTTGATTCTTCTGATGACCGTGTGAGCACTTGCCCTTTGTGAGTTCTCCATAAAATGAGAACAGACCTAGTAAACCCAGGAAAGAATCCCCTCTGCAAAATTTTATGGATAAAGAAACTAAGTTCTAGACAAATGAGGTGACTTGGCAAAAGTCAGTTATGTGGCAAATCACAGAGCAAGGTTTCTACCCAAGTGTTCTGACTCCCAAACTAGCATTCTTTCCCTAAGACTTTGGGCTGCCTACTAGGCAGTTTTTGAGCTCAAGTCTCTAATCCTGATAATCAGTATGTTAATAGCAAGAATGAAAAGAGGTTGAACCACACTATTTATAAAGAAGCCTCCATAATTGACTGTTTCCAGTACTGGCTCGAGGTTTTGGCAAAAGCTTACAAATCCTGGATCCCGCACTTTCAACTAGATGTTTTCATTCTGAGCCCATCAAAATACAATAAGAGCTACTTTAAAATACAGTGCAAATGAGAGGGACCATACCCTTACTTTAGCTTCCTGCTAGGTCTCCCTGAGGTTCTGTGGGTAGCGAACCTTTCATTTTTTTCCTTCGCAGCTATGAACGAACAATCATTTGGAGTACCTCTAATAACCTATCACACCTTGAGGAAAATAAAAGAGATGATGGATAGAGGCTTTATTATAATTCTACTTTGAGTGAAAAACTGCTATTAAATAAAGAAATTCTTTTTAAAAAATAACCACAAAACTGGTGATTTGTAAAGAAACTGAAGAAAGCAAACCTTGAGAGAAATCTCTGGTAATTTTATCTAGCTTTTAAAAAGTTTTTTCCCCCTCAAGTATTTTGCAAGCGTGTTATTTTTTTTAATTGAGTTGTTACTCAATACTACTCCATCATTATTTTGTAAATAGAGCAAGAGAACCAGTTTTTTATGGGAGGTAGGTGGTTCTGACCAATATTGACCCCATTGTTTTGTTGACCCATCTCACCAACTACTAATCAAAGCCATTAAAAAAATTAACAAGCATTTAATTGTTCTGCTTTCCCTCCCCTCCAACTCCCCTCTGGAAAAAAAAAAAAAACTACTGTAGCAAATGCAATGTCAAGCAAAACAAATTCCAACATTGGATAAAGTTTTTCCAACCTCAGTCTAATTCTCTGCATCCTAAACATTTCACCTCTGTCTCTCAAAGGAAAATGTACAATTTCAAATGAAAACATGATTTTCAGAATATGGTCCGAATGATCTGAGAAAAGTCACCACTGAATCTCCCTCTTAGACATACTAAGAAGGTCCTAATAATATCTGGATTCCTCACCTTCCTTCACGCTTAGCTAAAACCTCACCTTCTGTAGGAAGTCTTTCCCAATTCCTCTTCATTCTAGTGCCTTCCTTCTGTTAATTATTCCCATTTATCCTATAGATACCTTGTTTATAAATAGTTGTTTGCACGTTGTCTCCCCATTAAAACAAAAGTTCCTCAAGGGCAAGGACTGTCTTTGTATCCCCAAAGCTTAGCACTGAGCCTGCCACAAAGCTTAATAAATGTTGACTAGCTGACTCATACAGTAAAGCAGGCAGAACCACAAGAAATGTATAACATAATAACAAGAATGGAAGTGGAAACAAGATGAAATGGCAGTTGAATTTAGATTAATTTCAATGAATACGTTTGGTTGTAGAAAATGGGTTTTTTCCCTACCTTTGAGGAGCAAAGTAGCAGACAAGTTGCATACTCTATCAGATACAGTCACTGTGTTGGTTGTTTTTTCTTAACTATTTTGCTTCATTATAAAGGAAGGAATATTTTGTGGTCTTGGGGAGTGGAGAGGAATATAAAAAAATTTAAAAACAAAACCCAGCAATAAAACTTTTTTAAAAAGTATTTAGTCCAAGTTAACAAAGATGCCTATTGAGGAATACTTATAAATTTTGTAAATATTTTTAGTTCAACTTTGAAAAGAAAAACACCTAAGGACTTCAACAATATTAACAATAATTATTATCATTATTAATTATTACAATGATAATAATCCCTTCAGGAAAAATCTATCAACATCCTTCCCATTTTAATCAACACATACTTGTTGAATGAATGAAGCAATGAGATTCCTTCAGTAGATACATACTCCATCTGGGGAAGAAAGACTTTCACGCCTGTCTTATCACCCTCTTTGATGTTCTCTTTGATATTTCTGTGATATTCTCAATATTATCTTCCACTTACCTATATGCAATAAAACTTTGTGGATGCATCTTTAAAGCAAACATCAGCACTTAATAGATTATGTGATTATAAGGAGAAGAGACAGACAGGATGTGAGAGTAATGAAGGCAATGTATATTGCAGAGTGCTGGACTGATGATAGACTTATCCTCTCCAAGCTAAATATTCACATTCAACAAAAGCAGGCCCCCAAGACAAAATGACTACCAGAAGAATGAATTCTATCCCAGTTGTCCTGTTATCTATCTGACTATGCCTTCTCAGTTTCATTTGGTGGATCTTCATTCTGGTCCTGCTGGATAACCACGAATGGGTGTAGTGGGGTAGAGAAAGGAAGAGATTAAGCATTTCTTGTGATTCAGTGAATCTTGCCTCCTTGAAGTTCCTCAAACAAGACACTCCATCTCCCACTTTGTGCATTTTCATTGACTTTTTCTGTGCTCAGAATTCTCTGCCATCTCATCTCCACTTCTTAGCTTTCTCTGACTTCCTTCAAATCCCAGCTGAAATCCCACCTTCTATAGGAAACTTTTTCTGGTAGTTTTTACTGCCATATCCTTTCCTCTGTTAATTATCTCCAATTTATCTTGTGGATAGCTGGTCTGTACATAGTTCTTTACATGTGTTCTCTCATTAGACAGTAAGCTCCTTGAAGGCAAGGGCTGGTTTTTCCCTTTCTTTGTATCTTCAGTACTTGCATAGTGCCTGGCACGTATTATGTGCTTAATAAATGTTTGTTGACTGGACCTCTCCACTCTTCCACACTGCTTCTCAAGGTGAAAAATAACTTTGTTTAGGTGAATAGGGATGATTTCTGATTGAATTCAGTGGACTAACCTTTTGATTCTCAGGAAATCAGTTTGAAGCAGGTAGTAGGAGAGCACAATGGAAAAGGAATCAAAGGATAGGGTTTGAATACTGACCCTGCTACTTGCTGCTTCGTCTGACATTGGCTGGCTACTTTATTCTCTAGGCCCAATTTTCCCCAACGATATAAAATGACAGGCTCAGACTTCAGGTGTAAGAGCTCTGAGGTCCTTCACATCTCCACATTCACAGTCACATGACCTTTGTACTTTGTTTCTCTCTGATGTTAATGTATCAGATGATCATAGGTTTAGAGCTGGAAGTGACCAGTACAATCCATTCACTTTGGAGGACAGAGGGACCAAACTTGTGATATTTTTAAAATTCTGAACTTAAACATCAGTGGGGAAAAGGAAGGAATATTGAGAAAGGACAGAGGAACAAAAAAAAAGAGAAAGATAGAGAAAGTAAAGAAAGGAAGGAAGGAAGAATAAAGAGGAGGAAGGAAAGAAGGAAGAAAGAAAAAAGAGGGAGGAAGGGAAGAATGGAAGAAGAAAAGAAGGAAAAGAAGGGAAAGGATGGAAGAGAAAGAAAAGATTAAGGCAAAGAGAGAAAACATTTCCAATCAGCAAAAATTGCCTCAGCACTCAGTAAAAAACTAGACTTATTTTTAATTGATGTAGGGAGCTCCCCATGAGGAAACTCCCTCTAGGAATATGAATTCTTTAGAGAAATTTCTGGAGGCATTGAGAACTACTTGCCCAGGGTCACACACATGGTTTGGGGCAAAGCAAAGACTTATATCAAGGCCACAACTCCATGGCTGTGAAAAAACCAGGACTCAGAGAGGTTAGTCATGTGATTTGCCCAAGGTCATGTAAAGTGAGCAGCAGGGCTGGGGTTTGAAGCCAGGTTATCTGATGCCTAATCCATCATTGCTTCCACTGCACCATGCTGTCTCATATAATATGCTTAAGTAAATGTTAATTGCATGGTTACTATAATGTCTCTCATAAATAATAAGTTCCCAGAGGGCAGTGCTTTTACTTGGAACAGCATCTAAGACAGGTATTTAATTGATTTTTAATGATAATGAATATCACACAGGCATATATCCAAAGCTTAGGTTCCATGTAGAGTTCATAGCTCCTGGTTCCTGTGTTGACAAATAATATAACAGGAATGTCAAATGCAATTTTTGTCTTTATTAATTCTTTTAACCAAATGCCACTGGACAATCCCAATCTGAAATTCACTAAAATGCTGCTCTAGAAATTAGACTTTTAGTTTGTAAAGTACAGATTTTCTTTTTACACTTTTAACTCAACTAATAAAAGAAACAAAAAAATGGTGATCAGAGAGTGAGTCTCAAAGTTGGGTTGTAGTTTTGCCTCTGACCCATATTGGCTGTACGATACTGGGCAAATCATTTAATCTTTCAGTGCACATATGGAGCAAACTCCCACCACATCTTACTTCTCTGCTTCCATCAAGAGGGGGATTTCCTGTTTCTTAAGCAGCTCTTTACCCACCCCACCCACAGCACATATGTAACTTTTTAATTGGGTCTCACCTCTTCAAGAGATCTGCCAATGAAAGTTTACTTTCCAGTATTAGGGCACAGGTGCTGGGTTGTAGAGGTGAGGGCTTGATGCCTGAAAAAGGTGGCAAAAGGCAATGTAAATAAGTGAGAGCAGGAGGTGACAGGGAAAGTATGGGAGGTGAGCCTGGGAGGATAATGGAATGGTATGTGTATGAGGTGAGACCACAAGATGAAAGTCAAGGCAAGAAGAGAATAGCAAGTGAAAGACAAAGTAAGTAGAGGAGGACAGAAGGTGAAAGGCATGGTAAGAGAACTGAGATGAGCTTAGAGCAATAATTCTATCAGGGTAACAACTTGTAAGGATCCCACCAGTTCTCCCAAAGACCACAAATGATGATTTGGTGTTTCAGTTGCTCCTTCCACCATGGCCGTGTGATCCTTAGTCACCAAACCTTTCCAGGCAGATCTCTAAGACTCTCAATTGCATGAGCTTCTGATCTTCACCAATGAAAGAATTCAACACACCACTAGTTTTTTTTAAAAAGTCTGATTAGACCAAAGGGGACTCTGAATATGGCAGCTTCTTTCAATTTAGGGCCCTTTCTTTGAAAAACTGGGGAAAAAATCCAGAATTGGAAGCAGACAGAAATGACTCAACTTTCCCATTTCTAATTTCCTTGAGACAGTGACTCATCCCCCTAAATGGGCATCCACTTGGGGTACCTTCAGTGTCTCACCCAGATTACAGACTTGTAAGTCTTGCCTTTCTGAAATCTGACTTAATATGCTTCTGGGATTGTTCTTGAAGAAAGGTGTGTTTTAGAAGGATATACAGAGTTTTATATTATACATTTTTAATAGATTAGAGATTTGCTTTTAAGGAGAAGATAATCTATGTTTACTATTTTTATGATTTTTTAAAAATTAGGCAGCCAGGTGGTATAGTAGATATAGTGCTAGGCCTGGAGTCAGGAAGATTTAGCTTCATGGTTCAAATCTAGTCTCAGACACTAATTGTGTGACTCTGGACAAGTCACTTACACCTGTTTGCCTCAGTTTCCTTATCTGTAAAATGAACTGGAGAGGGAAATGGAAAATGACTCCAGTATCTTTGTCAAGAAAAACCCCAAATGGGGTCACAAGGAGTAGAACGTGACTAAACAAGAACAAACTTTTAAAAACTGGAGTAGAGGAATGGTTGTGTTTAATTTCATTACCACTAGAGAAACAGTGTGCTGTACTGGGCAGAGTACTACACCTGGAATTAGAAAGACCTTCATTCAGTTCCTGATTCTAACACTTTTTTTCTCTGTGTGACTCTGGGCAAGTCATTTAACTTTCCTGAGTCTCTCTCAAATGGGAATGCTAATAATTCCACCAAGCTGGCAGGTTTTTTGTGAGAAGCAAATGAAATAATAACATAGGGGTAGTATTCTGCAAACCTTAGAGGGAACTACGAATGAATGTCAGTTGTTATTATAGTTTTACCAACTTCAATATAAAGGATTCTCAAGTAACATTTTCCACTGGTCCAGAGCAAATGTTCCGCTTGCCATTACCATCAGAAAGCAACATAAAGAAATCTAATATATACCTTGGAGCTAATTATCATCCCCGACTGTTAAAGAAATGTTTCTGTACAAAATAATAGCTGACTTTTGAATGCAACTTTGAGGTTTGCAAAACAATTTACATACATTATCTGATCCGTGTGAGGAGGTAGCTTGATTCAGAGGAAAGCAACCACTGGGTTGAGTAAAAGGACCTCAGTTGGGCTGCCTAGCTCCTTATCACCCACCCGTGTAACCTTAGGCAAGTCTGATGACCTCTGTGGGCCTCAGCCCTTCATCTATAAAGAGGTTATTGTACTGGAAGGCCTCTAAAATCCAGTCCAATTCCAAATCTATGACCATATGAACAAGCTCCAAAGGTGGGGACAGCTTGGTACAGTGACAAGACCATGGATTCTGGAGTCAGATGACTTGAATTCAAATCCCAGCTCTGATGATTTCTCTCTGTGTACTTTTGAGCACATCACCTTCCTGCCCTGGACCCCAGTTTCCTCATCTGTAAAATATGAGGGTGAAAATATTAAAACTAATATTACCTCTAATTTGTCCTTTGAAATCCCACCTAGTTTTAGAGGTACTTTATTATCCCCATCTTGAAGATGAGGGAACTGAGGTCAGAGATCTCCCACAACCAGCAAGGGACAAAGATTCTCTGGATCTTCCAAAAAAAACCCTTTTCTTCGATGTTCTGGAAGTTTCTCTGAAGGATTAAGGATACTGCAGGTCCTAGGCATGAGCAGTTGTGAAATATTCTATCCCCTCCAGGAGCAATACCACTTTCTACGCTATTTCTCCCCTAGCTATGTGCTAAATTGAATCTCAAATTTTCCATTTCCTTTCTGGTCCTCCTGACCTTGACTGTCACAGGCTATGAAGCTTAAATAATTTCAGAAATGAGAGGCAGAAAATAATACTGTAACAACACTGAAGTATATATGATTATTTATTGTATTAGAAACAAGATGTCAATAAGCATCCTGGGAAACAACGGTTCCTTTTAATCATTTGCAGTCACAAGAGAGAGATGACCATGCTTTCAATGAGGTGATGACTGTAAATTTTAGTCCAAAAATCAAATCTACTTGAGAATTTATTTATTACTGACCTGTCAGTATCATATAGAAAGTAATCTTTGAAAGAAAATTATGAGTGTTTTGATATAAACACATCTCAATTTTATTAATAATAAAGTCCTCGGGCTCCACACTTGAGGAACAGAGAAAGCAGATTAGATCTCTTCAAATAATTTTCATAGATTCATTTTGTGCAGGTATGGATCAACATAACCTTTCAAAAGAAAACTAAAAAAAATGTCTCCTACATCCAGCACATTGAGAGTTCTTTGGGAAATTACAATTTCCTATTTAATTTCTGAAAAGTCCTATATGATCTTTCTGTATACCAAGTAATAATCTTGCCTTCACATAAGGTTATTAATCCTCCAAAATGTTATTTATTTACAAATCACTAGCCAGTGAAATATTTTCACTTACCCTTGGGTGTAACAAATTACAGGAGAGGCTGTAATTACAGAATCTGATTACATTCCTTTATTAAATTCTTCCCATTTACAAATCAGGAGATTGAAATTATATATTAAAAAAAAACAGCCTCCAGAGAAATGAGTTTCAGTGAACGGCTCCCACAAGTATTCATAATCACAGCATAAAATGAATCTATTATTTGAAGAGATCTTATCTGCTTCCTCAGTGCCTCAAGTGGGGAGCCTATGAATAGGTACTTTTTACAATGGATTATTTTCATGAGATAAGGGGACAATTTTAACAGACTAAGAGTAATGTGTTACACTGAACATTTAAATGTGAGACCCCGAAGAATCCTATCTTTCTTCCCTCAATTGGAGGAAGATGTCTTCTGGAGGAGAGATCTATTTTAGAGGTTTTCTCTCAAAGAAAATGAAGAAAAAGAATTCTTGCCACTTGACCCACTTGATTCTTTTTCCTCTTTCCCCCTACTCCAAATCAAATCATCTAGCCAGCATTTATTAAGCACATACTGCATGTTTTACGAGAGGTTCAGATGAGGGTACCTAATCCCAGTGCATAGAGCACCATGTCTGGAGTCAGGAAAACCTGAGTTCAAATTTGGCTTTAGACATGTACTAGCTGTGTGACCCAGGGCAAGTCACTGAATTCTATCTGCTTCGGTTTCCTCATCTGTAAAATGAGTTGGAGAAGGAAATGGAAAACCACCCAGTGTCCTTGTCAAGAAATCTCCAATAACAACAACAACCCATAAAGGGTAGGCCAGTCAAATCCAACAAGCATTTATTAAGTTAGGCAATTTGGAATACAACAACTAAATGGAAAACAGTCCTTGTTCTCAAAGAGTTTATACTCTCCTGGTTCTGGCATTAGCTTAGAGCAGGAGACGGGAACATTCTTCTCCCCTATCTTTTTATTCCAGTATACCTGACCTTTACCTTATAAGGGATTCTTCCAGGGAAAGAAATCTTCACAAAGGACAGTATCTCATGTCTCTTCTTAGCCAAATGCCCACCTCTGGTGTCTGGAAGTCTTAAGAGAGAACTCCTTTTCTCACAGTAAATAATGGTAGTTTCTGATTTAGTGGGGATTTTTTGGGTGGTAGTTGTGTTGAGTGGGATTTGCAGTGAAGACTGGTGATTTTACTTGTGTGGATGAAGGTCCAATATGAAAACTCCCCCTAACAATGCAGATCAGCAATTTGTAAGTTATAATTTGTGGAAGTTGACTGGGGACAGCAAGAGGTTAAATGAGCTGTCCAGGATTATGCAGTCACTTTGTGCCAGAGACAGAACATGAACCCAGAACTTTCCACTTCCATAACTGGCCCTCTCCATCCACTACAATACAAGGCCTCTTCATTTTATTTTATTTTATTTTATTTTATTTGCTTTTGAGGAGGAGAGGGCAATTGGGGTTAAGCAGCTTGCCCAAAGTCACACAGCTAGCAAGTGTGGCAAGTGTCTGAGGCCTGGTTTGAACTCAGGTCCTCCTGACTCCAGGGTCAGTGCTCTATTCACTTCACCACCTAGCCACCTCTACAAGGCCTCTTAAATGAATGATAACAATGGTGGTGGTGATGCTGCCGATGACAATGTCTTCACAATGATAAAAACAATATCACAATGATGATAACTATCTTCACAGAATGAAAAGTTTTGAAAACATAGGGGCAGAGAGGCCTATTAGAAGAAATAAAAATTATGTAGGAAAAGGAGGAGGTACACATCAACCTTGTTGTCCTATTTGCTACTAAAGTTATCAGGAGTTGTTAAAATTTTCTTTGTGTTTGTAAGAAACAGACATTCACAAAACTTCTTTCTATTTGAAAGTCAAATTCAGGAGCTAGCCCCAAAATGCTACAAAAGATGAGCTTACATCCCAATGTTCTTACTTAATTACCAAAACCAGTCATTCTATCCATCTACACAACTCTCTGAAGAACAAGTCAAGTAAACAAGCTTTTATTAGGTACCTAGTGTGTGCCAGGCACAAAGAAAGGCAAAATTAAAAAAAATTCCTGCTCTCAGGGAGCTAGCTCACAGCCCATGGGGGAGTTAACATGCTAATAAATATGTTCAAACGATAAACACAGGATAAATTGAGAATAATTGCAGAGGGAAAGAACGAGGATTAAGGAGTCTGGGACTTTAGCTAAAATTTGAAGGAAGCCTGGAAACATTAAATATACAAGAATAGTAGCAGGATAGCGACTTGCTCCTCCATCAAAAAAAGATAAAAGTTAGGTAATTAACAATATATTAATTTTTATTATCCAGTAGACCTAAAATAAAAAATCAGTCCCATCATTACAGTTTTTTTTTAAACTGTTCTATTATCTGTCCCGTTCTCCCTTTTCCTCTTGAAGCTCCACACCCAAAAGACGTTGGCTCTTTTGTAGATGGGACAACCAGTTCATCACTCTTGTACTCCAGCTGGCAATGGAAGGCACCTGTATGACTGTTCCTACTTTGCAATTAACAACCACCGACTGTGTGGCTCGCATTGCATGCTGGGCACTGTAGTCCTAGTCTGTAGTCTGAAACTTGTCCGGAATCATAGCAACCAATCATAAGTCTCCTGTCGAAGGACTCGCTGGGGAGTGGCCATGGAGTGGTGATCCCTTCCTTAGGTACCAGTAGAACACGCCCCTATTTTCTTAGCAACCAATGCGTCCTAGCAACGGCCAGAGGCTGACAGTTTGGGACTTGTCTACCCAGAGAGGGTTTTCTCCAAGGAGTTGTTGAGACTTTTTCTTTTTCTCGATTGTAGCAGCTAAAGGTAAGGGAACCTTCATGGGGGGTAGAGAAGGCTTAAAAAAAAAACTTTTTTTAGAAACAAAAATAATTAAGGAATAACTTTAAAAAATATCATTTATACAAGTGTTTTAAAGTTCACAGCAACCCCAGCAAAACAGGTAATATAAATTAGTTATTACTAAGTTATAGTTAGTATTAGTAAGTTATAGTTATTACCATCAGTTAGTTTATGGAGTGGGTCTGGTGCTTGGGTGGGATTAGAAAGACCTGGGTTGAAATTCCTTCTGTGACACTTGCCGTGTGACCCTAGACAAGTCATTAGCCTCACTGAGTCTCGATTAGATGAGACTGTGCATATGAAGTAAAAAGAAATGTATTTTTATGTTTATTATGCCCACTTTAAGGCATTCATACCAGTATTTATTTTGTTTTTCACATTAGATGAAAAAAAAGTTTGAACACCTTTCAACAAACACCCAAATCAACCACACTATATTTCTCAAGAAATTGTTTTCCTATTGTTCACAGAAAGGATGGATGTGTTCTTTAACTAAAATGAGCATTTATTAATAGTAACACACATTTATGTAGAACTTTATGAGTTATAAAATTCCTTCCTCATGAGATCCCTGTCAGATAAGTCCTGTAAAAAAAAAAAAACCGTTTCCCACATTTTACAGATGGAGGAACTGAGACCCAAAAGGAAGAAGTGATCTTCCCATGGTCATATCTCTCAGAAATGCCAGAACTGGAACCTGAATCCAGGTCCCCAAACTCATCCCAGTACATGCTTTTAATATGCCCAATAATGTGGTGAAAATAGTAGACAGAGAGGAGGAATGGCAACCTGAGTTCAAATCCTGTCCCAGATACTCCTCGCGTGCCTTTGGGCAAGTACATTTAACCTCTTTGCTCGTTGGTTTTCTCTTTTATAAAATGGGAATAATTAGAATAACACCCAGCACAGGGTTGTTGTTGTTGGCGTTGGGATCAAATAAAATAACCTATGTAAAGTAAGTTAGGTAGACCTCTGAGTTCAAATCCAGCCTCAGACACTTAGGCCAGAGTTAAACCATGAAGATGAGTCTTCCCAGCACTCTATCCACTGTGCTACCTAGCTGTTGCCTGTAGTCAGGAAGACCTAAGTTCAGATCTGGCCTCAGACACTTACTAGCTGTGTGACCCTGGGAAAGTCACTTAACTCTACCTCAGTTTCCTCAATGACAAAATGAACTGGAGAAGGAAATGGCAAACCACTCTGGGATCTTTACCAAGAAAATCTCAAATGGGTCAGAAAAGGTCAGACACAATGGAAATGACTGAACAACAACAAATGGTACAAATACCTCAAAGAAGCATGAGGCCTGAGAAAAGGCCATTGGCTTGATAAGAAGGACACCTTTGGCAAATATCTGAAACATGAATAATGTATATTAGAAACATAGTGTAAATTTCACATCTTCCAGGGAACAGTTCCCTGGGATTTTAGTATTTATAGAGAATCAAGCCCAAAGTCCCATGATTTTTGTTCTGCATCCCTGAATTCTGTGTACGTGGTTTGAGAGAATATTAGCAGAAGAGAATGAAATGCCTCCAGCCCCCTGGCCAGTCTTAGCCATTTCTCTTCTCGTCAGAAAAAATATCTGGATAATTCAGATGAGAGGCACAGCCTCTGCATGAATCATCTGATTGATCCCCTTAATTACCAATTAGCTGCTGCTTGCTCAGGGCAAGAGTGTGCACCATAATTTTTTTTGGGGGGGGAAGGGTTACACCAATTTATTAAGAATAAAAATGTATAATGTACCTGATGATAAACAACATGAAACTATATGAAGAATGATCAGCCACAGTAGACCTCCAGCAACATGTCAAGATGTTGTCTATGTAATTGATTACCTCTAAAAAGAACATTCTACCCAAAAAAATACTACTGAAGATCAGCCTAAATGTGGCTATATTTAATGGGTCAGAAAATCTTTCTATGTAGTTTACTTCTTAATGTATTTATGTATTTTAAATTCCAGTGTTTTCCCACATTTAATCATTTCCTATTTATACTGTATCCAGCTTGCTTTGTATAAATTTGTTTGCACGCTGTGGCCTCCATTAGATTGTGAGCTCCTTGAGGGCAGGAACTGTCTTTTGCCTCTTTTTGTCTCTGCAGCACTTAGCATAATGCCTGAGACATAGCAGGTGCTTAATAAATGTTGACTGATTGATTGATTGATTTTGGGGCCCAATTACTGATTTTTACTGTTCCTCTCTTGCTCAAAAACCTGCAATGACTCTCTAGTATATATTTGTATTAATTAATCTTTGCTTCTTCAGAGAATGCAAGCTCCTTGGTGAGGAGGGAGTTTTCACTCTTGGTATCAGGATCACCAGTGCCTAGAATACTGCTTGGTCCAGAGCTGTCACTTCATAAATATTTCTTGATGGATGGACCTTGCAGAACGCCAGGGATCAATTTCTCCTTTTATACTTGTCATGTTCAGTTTTGTATTCTAGATACGGCCTGTGGTTCAATTCGTACTATCCTGGATTTTCACAGCCCAGTTCCAGTTTGGGGAGCAATGCCCAAAATATCACCTTCCTTTGCTCATTATGGCCTCTCTAGGAGTTTATAACTGACAAATTTCTGAATATAGTTTGTGTTTAGGTCTCTACATATGTAAGTAATAGGCTCCTCAGTTCCAGACAAGCGCTTAATAATAATAAAAGCCAACATGTGCACAGTGTTTACCATGTGCCAGGCCCTGTGTTAAGCAGTGACACGTATGATCCCATGTGAGTCTACCAACGCCTCTAGAAGCAGATGCTGTTATCACCCCCACTTTGTGGATGAGCCGAGGGATTAAATGACTTGGCAAGGGCTACGCGACTAAGAAGTATCTGGCACTACTCTGGACTTGTTTTCCTGACTCTAGCTCCAGTATTCTGTTCACTGCACCACCTAGTTGTCCCAGTGTATATAATGGGTACAAAATGGTCCTTTTTGCACTCCCACAGAAAAATGTGAAGGATATAAGTTATTTATAGGAGTCCATAAATGAATTCAGGAGAAAACAAAACCACAAAAGACTCATCAGTGTGTAAACAACTGATATATTTCTTCTACCTCTCTAGTGAATCCTACTTTCCACCAGGAATTTGGTATTCTTCCTCTTAAATATGAACACATTGTGGTTTGGACTCCTCAGAAGGGAAGTCAAAAAAGGTCCCCAAACTTATAGTGTCACCATGGGGACTTGACTCCCCCAAAGGGAAAGACATTTGGGGTTATTGGATGGGCAGCAACTCTACCCACTGGATCTGTACCATCCAAAAAATTCATGATAATAGCAGAAGGCAAGGTCCAGATCCCATGCCCAACCCATGTCATGGCTTAAGTCCCTTACAGATTCTCCTTCTAACACCAGGACACAGACAAGCCCCTTCTCTCTCTAAAAGGCTCACTATCCAAGAAATACCCCTTCTTTTGAGAGAAAAATAGAAGGCTAACCTCTGAAACTTGGAATTATTCACAAGGCAACCCCTGGAGGCTGGTGCAATCGATGAAAAATTCATTCTTTGGCTACAAGACCATCATCTGATCTTTGCTCCCACTTGTGAAAGTTGGCATGGAGAGTGGATAAGGAAAAGGATTTGGAGTCTGATGCTTCAAAGAAATCCCTTGGGAAGTTTTGCAGTAGTCCAGGCCAGAGATGGTGAGGACCCAGACTAGGGAGGTGGCTACGTGGTACAGAGAGATATGTCTGGGAGATATGAAGGTAGAATTAAGGAGGTCTGGTAACTGACTGGATGTGTGAGAAGGATGGGTGAGAAGCATGGGTCAAGGATGATACTCAACCTAATTATCTGGAAGCATGGAGGCATCCTGAATAGAAAGAAGAAGAGTATTCCTTAGGTGAAGAAGTGAAATATTATTCTTGCTCACTCGTGCAACTCTTAGAATTCAGTTGGAAATGGAGGAAAAAGTTGATTTCTTAGCTGGCATAGACTAAGTGAAATGATGATGATGACAACCAGGTCTCTCAGCTTTTGCCATGATATTTCATTAATAATAAACTCAGGAGAAACAAGTTGAAAGAACTAAAAGGCATGGCACATACAAAAAACTTTATAGTTTGTTTTCAGCAAACCCAACTATAATTCCCGGAGAGTTATCTTGCCCATGGAATGTATTTTCAAGTGACCAATGCCAATTGAAAAACTGGATAGGAAATGAATTTTTAGATAAATTGAAACTGTAAGTAAGCATTAAGGACAGGTCATTTCCACGTACAAAATCATTTTTCTCTGTACAGGTGCTGCAGTAAACATGATAATCTCTCTACAATACAAACGTGTCCTGAAGTGACCCAGTCTGCTGCCAAATAAGCCATTTTTCATTGTGGGTTAGACAAGACACACCGCACTGTATTCATTTAATGAACTTTCTCCATTTATGGCTTCTAGCAACTTAGAGGCTCTGCCTGTTAATTAAGAATGCTCATGACCTTTAAAGCTCACGGTACAAACTGTGCTTCCTTTTCCCTTGGTGCCTGGTCAATAATTTTGACACAGAAAGCTGATTAATATTTGTAAATGAGAAAAGTCTACAATGTTCCTGAAGCTGCTTGCCCTTAATTCATTTCCAGTGTCCTAGCATGTGTTGGTGGAAAAACTGACTTCCTTTGCTTCCTAAAACTGTAAACAGAACTAAATTGCTGTCAGGCAGAGGTCCTTAACCCGGGGTCCAGGAACTTGTTTTTTGAAAAAAAATATTTTGGTAACTAGATTTAAATATAATTGGTTTCCTTTGTGATTCTGTGTATTCTATTTGAGTGAGCTTCCTGTGACTGTGTCTCTCTTTGATTCAGGTGTGCTGCATCTGCCCTCAGGGTTCTAGGGTCCTCTGAAGAGCTGGGGTGTCTCTTCTTTACTACCATTGCCTCAAGCCCTTTCTAGCTGTGTTCTCCTTCCTTCCCCTCCCACCTCTTGTTAGAGGTCAGTGACTAGTGGCCCAGCTCTCTTCAACCATTTAACAATGAGTAGCTTTTACAAAGGGATATTTAATTTGAAGATGTAGAAAGAACAAAGTACAAACATTTCTCCCAGTGCTTTGGGGCCCATTCTCCCCTAAACCATCTCAGGAGAGTAGGCTCAACATGACTCACTTCCTAAATGGAATCCATCCTACCAAATTCATGTCTAAAGGCAACATTGCCACGTGGGCCCTTGTCTGAGTTATAGCCAGGCTGGGGTCCTGAAGGCCCCTCCTTGCTCCTCAGGGCTTTGATGCTTTACTGGCTGTAAAACCAAACTCAAAAACACTGGGTGGGAACCTTTGGAACTCAAAAACTTCTCTCTCTTTTCTGGTCACCATGAGTAAAGGAGTCATCAAACCCCACCAAGAGTATAAGGCAAAGAACAAATGGCTGAAGATGATGAGCCTTTTCGAAGGTGGCAGGCTTCAGAGACAGTAGCCTTTCTACAGCTAGTCAGAAAATCTCCTCTTCATCATGTGGTCAGCCAGCAGGAACAAGCTATGGAATGTCTATGTATGCTTCATGGGTTCTTCACATTCCATGTCTTCCCAATTCCCCAGAAGCAGGAAGCAGGATCCCCAGAGGTTCTAGTCATGACTGTGCCCTAACCTCCTATTACATATGCATGCAAAAACATCTTTCTGAGAATGTACCTATAGCTTTCACCAGACTGCCAAAATAATACTAATATGAATGCTAATAGCATTTACATAATGCATCAAAGTTTGCAAAGTACTTTACATTTTTATCTCCCTTGCTACAATAACTCTATGAAGTGCCATTGTTATCCCCACTTTACAAATGGGTAAACTGAGGCTGAGAGAGTTTTGGTTACTTGTCCAGGATCACATAGCCAGCACATGTTCTGAGGTAGAATTTGAAATCAGGTCTTCCTACCTCCAAGGCCACCCTATATACCATTCCACCAAAAGGGTTTGTGATACATGCAAAGTAAAAAACTCCTTTTATAAGGTGATTTAATAGAACTATTCGGAAAGGACTAGTCATGTGAGTTTTCAGATTTTCTTGACTATGGCTATTTTGCCAACAAGTATAGGTTCATGGATGGACTGTGTCTCTCGTTCAAACAGCAGACTCAGTTCAGACAGGCTCATCAAGATGTTTGTGACATGGGGTTGAATTTTTGGAGAAGCAGCTCTCCAAGACAAAATTACAGAATCCCATTCAGCAACTGAAAAGACTAGGGGCTGCCTTGTTCAGCCTATGTTGGTGTGCTCTTCCAGTTGTGTCTGGCTCTCTGTGAACCCATTTGGGTTTTTCTTGGCAAAGATGCTGGAACGATTTGTCATTTCCTTCTCTGGCTCATTTTGCAGATAAGGAAACTGAGGCAAAAAGGGTCATATAACTAGTAAGTGTCTGAGGCCTGATTTGAACTCATGAATATGATTCTTTCCGATTCCAAGCCCTGCACTTTGGGCACTGTGGCACCACATATATGTCCAACCTATACCTGATGAAAAATCCCTTTTATACCATAACAAACAAGGGATCATCAAGGCTTTACTCGATTGTCACCAAAAGGTAGAATCTAGTATCTCCCAGGGCAACTCATTCTACTTCTAAGCAGCTCTAATTGTCATGAAATTTTCCTTTCCATCAAACCCAAGTCTGTCTCTTTACAACTGCATTCAGAGATCAAGAAGAACAAGTCAAAACCCTTGTCCGTATAATGTCCTTTAAAAGCTTGAAGACAGCTATCACATCTGCCCTAAGTCTTCCTTTCTTTAGGCTTAATATTCTTAGTTCCCTGAAACCTTTCATTCTATGTGCCCTTCTCGGGACACTCTCTAGCTTATCACTCTACAATGTGGTTTTCAGAGCTTAAACATAATATTCCAGAGGTGGTCTGGCTAGAACAATCCAATTCAATATAACATGCAGGTATGAAGGGCCTCCTATGCTCAAAGGACTGAGCTATGTGCTAGGGATACCAATGCAAAAGAAACAAAGTCCCTGCCTTCAAGAAGCTCATACTCAGTTTGCTGAGGAGAGTACAATAGCATTAGCATCTCCCTAGTCTCAGGTGCTAGTCTTTTCAAATGTGGTCTAATATTGCATTAGCTTTCTTGTCCACCATATTCTATTGTTGATTCAAAATTATCTTAAAACCCCAAGATGTTTTTCAAATGAATGACTATCTAGCTATGCCTGTGCTCCTTGTTTTACTTGGGAAACTGATTTTTCCTATCCTAAGATGAAACTTTTTGTTCTTGGGTCTGTTTGCTTCTTGGGGGTTGGTGGAGGGAGAAGGAGGCATCTGAATTTAGGATTTCATTTGTTCAGGGTGTGGAAGCAACCTCCACTGCTGCAATGAGAATTCTCTGTAATTCATAGTCTTAGAGAGTTACCTGGGATGCTTTGAGGTTAAGTGACTTCCCAAGGTCACACAGCTAGTACACATCCATCAGAATCTGAACCCATGTGTTCTTCCAATAGAATATAAACTCTTTAAGGATTGATTATACTTCCATGCCTAACATAGCACTTGGCGCATAAAAAGCACTTAATAAATACTTATTGGTTGATTGATTGACTGATTCATGATTACAGGAGCAGCCTCCAATGCCCCTATGACATGCTTTATCTGATTTATTTACTTTTTAAAAGCATTTACATTTATTATTTATTAATCATTAAAATTCTATTTCATTTTATGGATTTTTCCATTTCTTTCTAACCAGTCAAGATCTTTTAAAATCCTGACTCTGTCATCCAGGGTATTAGCAATCCTTCCTAGCCTTGTGTCATCTGTAAAATTGATAAACATGCTGTCCCTGCCTTTTTTCGAGGTCATTGATAAATTTGCTAAAATAGCATGGGGCTGAGTCATATCCCTGCACTGGTAATGTCCTTTCAAATGGACAAACCATTAACAACCATTAACAGCTACTTTTTATGTCCAGCCATTCAATTAATTTAGGAATCATTTATTTGTATCATTGTGTACAGATTTATTCATATCATCCACAAAAGTAGCAATGATAAATTTTGCCAGAAATTTGCTAAAATCTCAGTAAGCTTTACCTACAGCATTCTCCTGGTCTAAAAGTTTAGTAACTTAGTAACCCTGTCAAAAATAGAAACAAAGTTAGCTACTACAAATGCTTTGTAGAAATAATCTACAAACCCATTGAAAGTTCAAGAAAAAAATGGGAGGATCATGCTTTTACAAATGACCATGTTTTTGCAGTCATTAAATTGACTGAAAGGTATATTTTAATATTTAATACAATATCCCTCCCTCACCTGCTTATTACTTGTTGAATATAAAAAGCATCTGATTTGTTGGAGCAAAATGCATTTGTCAAAGGCTCTCCTCTAACAAAGTGTCTTCCCTACTTATGTTGATAACATATAAGAAGCTTTAAAATATGTAATATATAACATGTTAAATAATATAGTCACATATATTTGACAGAAAATACATAATAACATATAATTTTAATAACCCTCTGATTATTAAAAAACAATGAAGGAAAGGATAAAATAGGAAGGCATTATCAAAGGTCTTTCCCCCCTTTCACTGCTAAACTCTTAGAAAGAATGATCATTTTCCCCATTTATCATTTTAGTCAATCAGATAGGTGTGACATGGTATCTCAAAGTTGTTTTAATTTGCATTTCTCTAATCAATAATGATTTAGAGCATTTTTCATATGACTATGTACAATTTTGATTTCTTCTTCAAAAAACTACCTGTTCATATCCTTTGACCATTTATCAATTGGGGAATGACTCTAATTTTTACAAATTTGACAAAGTTCTCTATATAGTTGAGTTGTGCAGCTTTTATCTGAGAAATTGTCTATACGGGGTATTTTTCTGCTTCTAATCTTGGCTAAATTGGTTTTATTTGTACAAATGCTCTAAAATTTAATGTAATCCGAATTACCTGTTTTAGGTCTTGTAATATTCTCTATCTTTTGTTTATTCACAAATTCTCCTGTCTATAAATCTGATGGATAATATATTCCATGTTCTTCTAATTTGCTCATGATAATTCCCTTATTTCTAGGTCATGTACCCATTTCGACCCTACCTTGGTAAATGATATAAGATATTTGTCTATATCCAATTTCTGCCAGACTGCTTTCCAGTTTTCCCAACGCTTTTTTTTAACCAAATAGTACATTCTTATCTGCAAAGGTTAAATCTTCACATTTGTCAAACACAAAGTTTCTATCTATTCTACCCATCTGCCTTCCTATTTCTTAGCCAATACTATATAGTTTATTTTAATTATTGCCTTATGACATAGTTTAAGATCTGGTACTGCTAAACCTCCTTCCTTTACATTTTTCATTAATTCTTTTAATATTCTTAACCTTTCGTTCTGACAAATGAATTTTGTTATTTTTTCTAGCTTGACAAAATATTTTTTGGGGGGGAATTTAGTTGGGATTGCATTGAATAAGTAGATTAATTTAAGTAGAATTATCATTTTTATCATATTGGCTCTGCCCACCCATGAACAATTAACATTTCTCCAATTAGTTATTATTTGGATAAAAAGTGTTTTATGATTATGTTCATGTAATTCTTGAATTTCTCTTAATAGGTATACTCCCAGGTATTTTATACTGTTTACTGTTATTTTAAATGAGGCATCTCTTACCATCTCTTTTTGCAGGGTTCTGTTGGTGATATATAGAACTGCTAATGATCTATGTGGGTTTATTTTATATCCTGTGACTTTGCTAAAATTATTAATTGTTTCAACCAGCTTTTTAGTTGAATCCCTAGGATTTTCCAAGTGTATCATCATATCATCTGCAAAAAGAGCTAACTTTATCACCTCATTCTCCCATTCTGATTCCTTCAATTTATTTTTTTCTCACTGTTATTGCCAGCATTTCTACACAATACTAATAGTGGTAACAATGGGCATCCTTGTTTCTCTCCTGATCTCATTGGGAAGGCTTCTAGCTTATCCCCCTTACATGAGGATGCATCCCCATTACATGGAGAATGCTTGCTGACAGTTTTAGTAGATGCTTCGTATCATTTTAAGGAAAAAATCCATTTATACCTATGCTTTCAAGTGTTTTTAATTGGAATGAATATTATATTTTGTCAAAAGCTTTTACTGCATCTATTGATATAATCATGTGATTTTTGTTACTTTTGCCACTGATATAATCAATTATTTTAATAGTTTTCCTTACGCTAATCTCTGCATTCCTGGTATAAATTCTACTTGGTCTCAATGTATAATCTTTGTGATATATTGTTGCAGTCTCCTAGCTAGTATTTTACTTAGGATTTTTGCTTCATTAGTGAAATTGATCTATAATTTTCTTTCTCTGTTTTTGCTCTTTTTGGTTTAAGAATCAGCACCATATTTGTTTCATAAAAGGAAGTTGGTAGAATTCCTTCTTTGCCTATTATTTCAAATAATTTATTTAATACTGGAATTAGTTGATCTTTAACTGTTTGGTAGAATTCACCTGTAAATCCTTCTGGTCCTGTTGCTTTTTTCTTAGCAAGCTCATTTACGGCCTGTTGACTTTCTTTTTCTAAAATAGGTTTACTTAGATATTCTATTTCTTCTTCTGTTAATCTAGGCAGTTAATATTTTTTGTAAATATTCATCCGTTTCACTTAAGGTGTTAAATTTATTAGAATATAATTGGGAAAAATAACTTCAATTAATTTCTTTTATTTCATCATCATAGTAGTATATTTGCCCTTTTTATTTTTGATACTAGTGATTTTGTTTTCTTCTGTTTTTTAATCAAATTAACTCACTGTTTATCTATTTTATTTTTCCCATAGAACCTACTCCTAGTTTTATTTACTAATCCAATGGTTTTCTTACATTCAATTATATTAATCTCCTTTTTAACTTTTAGGATTTCCAATTTGGTGTTTAAGTGGGTATTTTTAATTTGTTTTTTCCTAGTTTTTCTTAATTTCATACCCAATTCATTGGTGTGCTCTTTATTTTACTGATGTAAGCATTTAGAGATATAATTTTTCCTCTGATTATTGCCTTTGATGCATTCCATAGGCTTTGGTATTTTGTCTCATTATTATTATTGTTCTCTTTAATAAAATTATTGTTTCTTTGATTTGTTCTTTAACTCACTCATTCTTTAAGATTGTGTTACTTAGTCTCCAATTAATTTTTAGTCTATGTTTCCATGGTGCCTTATTAAATATAATTTTTTATTATATTACAATGTGAAAAGGATGTATTTAATATTTCTGCTTTTCTACAATCAATTATTTTCCATCACATTTACATATCAAATTTTGTTCAGCTATCCTCAGGTTGATAAGCACGTTTTTAGTTTCCAGTTTGGGGCTGCTATGAAAAGAGTTACTACAAATATTTTTGTAAATACAGGTCCTTTTCTTCTGAATTTGCGTTATAGGCCTAATTTAAGTTGGATGACTGTGGTATATACAGTTTAGTCATTCTTAGGACATAATTCCAAATTGCTTTCCAGAATTTCTGGACCAATTCACCATTCCACCAATATTACATATGCATGTATGTTTCCCTACAACCCCTCAAAAATAAATTTTATTATATTCCTCTTTTGTAACATTGGCCAATCTGATAAGAGTGAGATGGAATCTCAAAATTGCTTTAATTTGAATTTCTCTAATTATTAGTTATTTGGAAAAGTTTTGTATATGATTGTTTATAGCTTGGATTTCTTCCTAAGAAAACTTCTGTTCATATCCTTTGAACAATTATCTACTAGAGAATGATACTTTTGTAGTACAGCAACATCAACCTTCCAGTCACCTAGGTTTCCAACCTTAAAATCATCTCTGACTCTTCCCTCTTCTTCATTTTACTATCAAACCAGGTGCCAAATCTTTAAAGTTCTAACTCTAAAATATCTTTTGTTTTCTTCATCTTCTCTCCATTCACAAGGCCACTGCCCTGGTTCCGGCCCTTATGATTTTTCTCTTGGACCACAGCAGTAGCCTTCTGACTGTACTCCACACCTATAATCTTCCACCTCTTCTATCCATCTTCCACTCAGTTACCAAAGTATTTTCCTAAAGAACATGTCTAACAATGTCCTCCAAATATCTGGTGGCTTCCCTAGTGACTCAAGAATCAAATATAGACTTCTTACCCTGGTATATAAATCTCTTCACGAACTAGTCTATTAGCCTGCCCTCATTTCACATCACTGGAATCCACTCCCTAACAGATTAAACTGCCTAACAAAAGGAAAGGAAAGCTAAAGTGTTGGTAATGATCATTAATCAATAATCATTAATAAATCAATAAGTAAATGCAAAGCTTCTCTGGGATCATACTATAAGTCAACTGGGAAATCGTCATGATTATATCATTTCCACAGCTCTCTCTTTAAACCAGACCTTATACAATTAAAATTTCTGAGAAAAGAGAAACTTTAACATTTCATGCAATCCACCTGGAAGTGGTCCTTCAAGTAGGACCAACACCAACCTTAACAGATGACCATTTAGTTCATTTTTAAAGAACTCTAGATAAAAGGATACCCCAACAGACTTGGCCCTTTAACAATAAATGTCCAACAGAGAAGAAGCTAGAAGTAGAACCTTGTCCTCGGCATCTTCTTCTGTGCCCCACCCCTTCCTTTTTATGTCCTAACTTCTAAGGTCCCCACTGCCCTCCCGTTGTCTCGTGGATTTTTCATTTTTTGAACCTTCGTAACAGAGGACGTGTTATGATCATTTGATGGAACCTAAAGCAAATTTTCTGTTTTTTCCAGCTTAATTCTTCTTTCTGAGGAACTCAATATATAGTGTATTGTACATTACTTTTCTAAAAATAGTGATATGATTAATCTCAGAAGTATCTGTTTCTTATATTCATGTGATTTATTACTTAATTACTAGGATAGTTGAACTGAGTCAGAATTACTGATTTGAATTTATATCTAACCTAAAGTGTTTAACAACTATGCGTTGCATTATGCTTGCTTGCATATTAAATAATTGAGTTTTCCCCATTAGTCAAATAATTTAGCCACATTGGCCAATTTCATTATTGTAAATTATATTTTGTCTTCTATTCAAGGGCAAATTTGGAGCTATTCCCCACTCCCCACTCCTGTTATAATTCTTCCTTTCTCTTTTCCCTATCCTCACTTTTTATAATTTCTATGGCTACTACTCTCCCGCTACCATCTTCTCCACCCACCTCAAACCAAGGGTAGATGGAGAAGAAAGAAATCACTGTGCCATAAGATTTCAACCTGAGCTCCCTAACTCCAGTGCTGGCATACACAAGTTCTGTGTCAAGCAAAAATTGTTTTTCCTATAGAATCATCCCCCCCTAACCACCCACCCCCCGGCTCCCACGAAAGAGGTCATAGAACTATTATCATAGCAGCTCCTACAAGGTCATTTAGTCGTTATTTCTACCTCTGGGTTATACTAACTCAGCAGTGTATTAGAAAATACCTCTTTGAATAGAGCACCAGCCCTGGAGTCAGGAGGACCTGAGTTCAAATTCGGTCTCAGACACTTAACCCTTGCTAGCCATGTGACCTTGGGCAAGTCACTTAACCCCAATTACCCTGCATTCCTCCCCCCCAAAAAAGAGCAAAACAATTTTTAAAATTAAAAAAAATAAAATAGAAAATACCTCTTTGGTTCCATAAAAGCACCATTTAACTACAGAAGTATGCTGCTGCATCCTTCTGAAGTTATAGAAAGGTATTTATCCATTTGCTAGTTGATAATCAATTCTTCAAGTGGACCCTTATCTGTAGGAATGTATTAGTCAGACTACCATACTTTTAAGGTATTGAATGTGAGCCTTTACCCTAATGACTCATGGATTCTGTAACCCTACATCAGAATATGGGATTGGGTCAGAATAACCATAGAGATTCAGATGCTTTCCAGAGGGCAGATTCTAATACAAAATAACAGATCACAGCGGGTTATGTATTAGGAAGGACACAGGCTAATTCTGCCTCACTGTTATTATCATGCTCATGTCCCAGAACCCCAGAACTCTGAGATACACAATAGCAAGGATATTGTCAGAGCTAGGGTTTGGGAACATCTGCCCTTGGCTGAAGCAACTGTAGGGGGGAAACAGTGAAGAGAGCTTTTATTGGGCAGGCAATGTCGGTTAACACAAGGACATCATTGGACTATGGGCACAGGCCATTAAGTCTGATCATCAGCCCTTGACTTGCTGGCTTCTTGGGGTAGGACATAGATATTGAACAAATATCTTTTGAATGGCTTGATCCTTGACTTCAGGATGAACTTAGCAAGTACTTGTCTTTAACTGGATCATTTCAGGAGTGCTTTGAAAACTATTGAGCAGGTTTCCCCCAGAGCTACATCTTCAGAAAATCCCGGACTTTAGGTCACTTTTTCAGACTGTGCCCTCTCTAATGACTATTGTTCCTGTAACCTCCAAACCATAATAGAGAGAAGGTTTCCAAGTCAATGAAGGCAGCAATGCATAATGGAAAGAACATGGTTGGAGGAGGCTTGAGAATTGAGTCCTGGGTCTGCCATGGTCCCTTGACCTCTTGAAACTTCATTTTCTACCTCTATGAGAAGAGTGAACGAGGGACTTCTAGTTGGTCATAGGAACACAGTTCTAGAGCTAGAAGAGGCCATCCAGTTCAATCCCTTCAGTTTTTCAGATAAAGGAACTCATTCCCTCTCCCCATCCTTTGAACTCCTGAGCCATTTATAGTATGACAAACTATCATACTTTGTTATGTATTGTCTTGAAGTTTTTACTAATTGTTTTGTGTGGATTATTACTGTCTCACCAACTAGACTTTAAGCTGCTTAAAGGTGGGATCATATCATCCATTTTTGCTTTATCCTTACAGTGCTTATTAGTGTTAAGTATATAGGAGGTACTCAATAAGTATTTGTTAATTTATTGATTGGTTACTTGAATGTTTGTAGCACTATAATAACTTAAATGCTTATATCTGGATAAGACCATATATATTTTCAACTCCCAAAGACTGATTTGCTACCAGCCTACTCACAAGAGTATAGGTCCTCATTATATAAACAGGAAACTCACTGAAGTTAGAACAGTCTTCTACCAGAAAGATCTATTTTTTTAAAATGTAAGCTGTCCTGGAAACATAGTTACTAGATACTTTGAAGTATAACCTAGGAGTAAAGTAGATAATTTTGATGACATTAAATTAAAAAGCTTTTATATGAAAATTAGAAGGAAAGAAGGAAATTGGGGTAAGTTTACAGCAAACTAGATATTCTTTTAAATTATTGATTAAAAATTTTAATTTAATTTATTAAATTATTAATATATTATTGATTAAATAATTAATTTATTTAAATTATTATTTTAATTTAATTTAATTTAAATTTAATTAAAATGTAATTAAATTTAAATTATTATTACCTTAAATTATTGATTAAAAATTTTACAGCAAACTAGATATACTTTTAAATTATTGATTAAAAAATTTTATATGTAATTGGGAAATATTTAAACTTTCTTTTTGCAAAGAATAACCTGGGATCCATGATCTTTATATATTCCTCAAAAATAACAATAGAAACTGTAAAAATAAGATAATTTGCTTTTAAAACACATACTCATATTCAGCCTACCAACACATGAAATGAGCAAAGACAGAATATTTAAAATACTATGGGACAATGAAACAACTAATGTGTCGGTCACAGTGGAGATAGAAATATAAAGAATGCAAGACATCTCAAAGAACATCCTCAAATGGACAAATAACACATTTAAAGAATGTAAAAAAAAATAAGGGCTAAAAAAAATCACAAGAGCAAATTTGAAAAGTTTGTAGAAATTTAAAAATCACAGGACTAATAAAGCTAGAGGGAAAAAAAGGTGATTAAAAAGAGGTTGGGGAAATAAAGACACTTTTAATTTAGAGCAAATAATAGAAAACCTGAATAAAATTAATAGAACTAATTGACAATAGACTTATTACAGTGGAAAATTGAATTGCAAGGCAATACAAGTAGAAAAAACTAGGTCAGAAATTTACTCAGTTGTTAAAAGAATTAGAACATACAAGGATCCTCAATAGATATGGAGGCCAGGCTAAAAGGCAGTGACTTCAGAATTACTGGCATCATAAACAATTTCTGAAAACAAAAGAATATGAACACTATACTCCATCAAATAAATATCAATACACAAGTTAGTTGTATCCTCAGAATCCAATAAGGAAAGACTCAAGATTCAATTCTTAAAGGTGAATTATAATTAAATCCTAAGACTACAATGACAATGATAAAGTCCTGCAAGTTTCAAAAAGAAAGGCTGACAACAATAAAAATCACAGCTGACTTCTTAGGATGGACAAAAACATGACTGTATACCAAAGTATATCTTTACAGAAAACTGACTGATTGTACAAGATTCTACTTTATTTATTGTCTTTTCCTATAGCAACTAAGGTAAAAAGCAATTGCTATCACAAGGAGCCCAAAATAGCTTGAAAGAAACCAGAGTGGTCATATATAAAGAGAAGTCTCTAACAGTTGTTGCTGTGGTGTCCACAAAATGTTAAGAGATGAAAGTCCTCAGTGTGTTGGGTGGAATTTGGGGAACACAGACAATTACCACATGGAAAGAGAAAGTTTTGATGTGTTGTGATCTGCACCATTGGAGGGAAGACCTGCATCAATAAGATATATCAAAGTAGATACATACACTTAAAATATTTCATAAATGTTTCAAAGGAAAAACTGTTGCAGAAAAAAAACCAACTGAAAAAAATCAGTACTGTCAGGGGATCATAGTACTCCACTGTCATAATCTGTCAAATTCAGCAATGTTAAGGAATTGAAAAGCTGAATAATAGATTAAACTCGTACCTATATAAATATAATTAAAAATAAACACAACACATTTTAGAACACATATTGAATGGACACCAAAAGAATTGATCACATACTGAGTCACAAAGAACATGTAAGCAAATACTGAAATGCATAGGTTTTATTCACAAGATTTGTGGATCATAATGCAATAATAATTCAATATAGCACTAAATAATAATGCTGTTAATTCTTATAGGCTCATGTAGAAAATTTTTAAATGGTTTATTAAATGATGAAGGAAATTATTTAAAATGGTAGGCTAAAACATAATGACTATACAAATAAATATTAAAATACAAGGAATACAACTATAGCCACATGTGGAGCAAATTTATAGTATTGAGTACTTATGGTAATAATAAAGAAAAACTTAAGCTGATTTTGTATTTTAGAAATAAGAAGCAATAAGCCAAGAGAAAATAGACACTAAAATCTGAACAGAAATTAAGATGAGCAAAAATAAAAAAATATTTGAAATGATAAATGTAAGACTTCTTCTAAAAAGTCGAACAAAAGCTACAGGGAGGAAAATTTCATTCTTAAGAAGAAAACAAGCCTAAATTATACAAATTGTTGTTCTGTCATTTCAATTGTGTCTGACTGTTTATGACCCTATTTGGCGTTTTCTTGGCAAAGATACTGGAATGCTTTTTTCTTTCCTTCTCCAGCTCATTTTACATATGAGGAAATGGAGGCAAACATGGTTAAGTGACTTGCCCAGGGTCACACTGCTAGTAAGTATCTGAGGGTGAATTTGAACTCAGGAACATGACTTCTTGACTCCAGGCCTGGCACTCTGTCCACTGAACCATCTAGCTGCTAAATTATACAAATTAGAAATTAGAAAAGGGAGACTACAATGAGAACAGAAGGAATTAAGAGAATTCTCAGATTGCTATCCATACGTCTGTTCTAATAAAGCTAAAAGAATTTAATCATTGTTTACAAAAATACAAAATACCAAAGTTAAAAGATGAAATGGATGGATAGTCCATTGACTTGTCTATCAATAAAGTCTCAAAAGAAGAAATAAAATTAGATGGCCACTAAAAAGCTACTTTACAAAAACGCACCATGCAGGCAGATTCTTAAGTACAATTTACCAAACTTTAAGAACAAGTCCCATGCTATGTTTGAAAAACAAAGAAAAACCAGTCCCTTTAATGAAGTAAAATGTTTTTTAATTCTTAAACTGAACAAAGATAAAACTGAGAAAAAAAATATAAACAAAAAGATCATTAATGAATACTTCAGGCTTTCATACTTCAACTCTCAGGGGTTTGGGTCTATAATTTATTTCTCAGTCTTATCTTTGATGTGGAGATCAATATAATACTTGATCATCATTAATAAGGATTGCTGCATATGTATTAAATAATACATTTGCAAATAAAATAAAACAAGACACCAAAAATTATCAATCATAACCTAGTAGGATTTATAACTATAATAATGCAAGGATGGTTTAATACCAGAAAAAACAATCAATTTAATAAATCATATCAAAAAGGGTAAAAATAAAGACAATATTAAATCATAAGATGTAGCATCAGTTCCTGAAGGGTTTATTAATAAAATAGGACATTCATTTATGTCAAAAACATTTTAAAACATTGCAAAAGAAGCCTCTTTCCTAAATATGAAAAAATATTCAAAAACACGGTTTAATGGGGTGGCTATGTGGAGCAGTTAATAGAGCACCAGCTCTGGAGTCAGGAGGACTTGAGCTCAAATTCAGCCTCAGACACTTAACACTTATTAGCTGTGTGACTTGGACAAGTCACTTAACCCCAATTGCCCTGCCCTCCCATCTCCGACGCAATATTCACAGACTATGAATATGCTGGCATAGTTCTCAACCACAAAGCATAACTCCATATAAAAGACAGAAGCAAAACATTTATTCAGACACCAGAAAGCCAAATCCCAACACCAGGAAACAGAATACATCACAGTAGCATAGCAGGGAGCCACACCATGCTTTAGCCTTCCCACAAACACAAGCCTAGCTGTCACAGCAGGGGGCAAACACTCACAAACTCAGCTGTCACAGCAGGGGGCAAATACTCACAAGCCTAACTGTCACAGCAGGGGGCAAATACTCACAAGCCTAGCTGTCTCCCTGCATGCCTCCTCTCCTCCCTCCAAGTTTTAACTGCTCTGACTCCCAACTTCCTGTAGGCTCTGCTCCACCCTTCAGCAAACTTCTCCCACCACAGGCTCCATGTGATTACAGAGAAGATCTTCAAATTCCCTTAGGCTTATTAAGGGGCTGGGAAGATCTTCAAATTTCCATTCCCATTACAAATGGGCATCTTTAGATGATGAAAATAGAATTGTAAAGGCATCGACTTTCTGCAGCCCATTGACACATGAAAGGGGCAGGAAAGGGTACTGAGGGCTGGCAAAGTCAATGGACCTGCCCCAGTTCCTTTTTTTCTACCCACTCACTGAAAAGAACAAACTAGAAAGACTAAAAAATTTTTAATGGAAGAGCTGATCTTGCAAGGATTCAGCTGCAGAGCCTAGATCAGGGATGAGGAACCTGTGTTCCCCATGTAGAAGAACCACTTGTAGCCTTCTATATCCTCAAGTGTGGCCCTTTGACTGAATCCAAACTTCACCAAACAAATCCTCTTAATAAAAGAATGTGTTCTGTAAAACTTGGACTTAGGCAAAAGGTCACATCCAAGGACCTCAAGGCCACAGTTTCTCTATTCCTAGGCTAGATATCCAGTTCTTCAGAGCCGTTCTACTGGTCCAAACTTCTGGATAGCAATTTGGAACTATGCCCAGCAGGCCATAAAACTGTGCATATGCTTTGATTCAGCAATAGGTCTGTATCCTAAAGAGATCATAAAAAAGGGGAAAGGACCCACATGTGCAAAAAATATTTATAGCAACTCCTTATGTGGTAGCAAAGAATTGGAAATTGAGGGAATGCCTATCAATGGAGAATGACTGAACAAGTTGTAGTATATGAACATAATGGAATGTTATTATTCAAAAAGAAATGATGAGCAGGCAGATTTCAGAAAAACCTGGAAAGATGATGAAGTGAAACATTTTACACAGTAATTTTTACATTTTACACATTTTACATTTTACATTTTACACAGTAATAGCAACATTGTGCAATGACTAGCTTTGACAGACTTTGCTCTTCTCTGCAACACAATGATCCAAGACAATTCCGAGGGACTCATGGAAAATGCTGTCTATATCCAGAGGAAGAACTATGGAATCTGAATTCAGACCAAAGGCTGCTATTTCCTCTCTCTTTTTTTGTTTTATTTTTCTTTCTCATGGTTTTCCCCTTTTGTTCTGATTCTTCTTTCACAACATGATTCATATTGAAATGTGTTTAATATGATTGTACATGTATAGCCTTTATCAGATTGCATGTGACCTTGGGGAGGGAAGAGAGGAAGAAAAAAATGGGAACTCACCATATTGTAAAAGTGAATGTTGAAAACTATTTTTGGACGTAATTAGAAAAAACAAAATACTATTAAGTGAGAAATTTTTCAAAAACAGCCATTCTTCTATACACCAAGAAAGATTTCTTCCTCCCCCCTACTGGCAGTAGCATCTTCCTCCCCGCATTGGCAGTAGTATCTTGAAGTAGAAGGAGGTGGTAGAACAGTGGAATCAGGTGTCATCGGTGAGAGGTGTTGAGAGTCTGGCACCAGGAGCCGGGATCCTTCTTAGGGTCTAGCAGGCACCATGGGCAGATCAGCAGAGATTCCTGCTGGTCCTAGGGAGCGGTCTCTGGTTCTTTTCCAAAGCATAGACCTGTACCCTGGCCAGGTGGTCAGCTGAGCCCAAAGCTGGTGACACTGGTGACTGCAACCAAGCAGCAAAGATGCTTCCAGAAGGGTTCAGTGAAGCAACATCTGCCAGACTTCAAAGTCACAGAGATAGTGTAAGGGGGTCAGCACCCCCTTAACCTCCAATGCCCTGGGGCACCTTCTCTCTTGGGTCTTGGCCACTTGAATTTCCTACTGTGAACACTACAGGTGCCCACCTTTTCTGCAGACACCGTATTTCTGTGGGAGAATGCACCCCTGGTTTACGGAGACAGATTTTGCTTCTACTGTCCTTTCTATATCATTTCAGTAAATGCCTTTGCTTTGATCTAATTGTGTTCTCTCTCCCTATCCAGCTATTGGTCTACAACTGGACTGCTGTATTCAATTCTGAGCACCACATTTTATTTTTTCTTAATGTATTGACTTGTTTATTTACTTTTAGTTTACAAGTTTCAGTTCCAGAATCACTTGAGTTTCAGATTTTCTCCCCTCCCTTCTCCCCCCGCCCACCCCCGCCGCATGGTGGTGTGCAATCATGTATAGGATCTGCAAACACTTTCACATTGTACAATAGTCTGGTTGCATAGGTGTTGTAACAAATGGAGTGAACAATGGGAAAAAAAAGAGAAGAAACAAAACCAAACATGGAAAAGAACAATAGCATGTCTTGCTTCAGTCTCCATTTAAACTCTGGTCTTTCTAGATCTTTCTCTGAGTGTAGATATCTCCTTCCATTCTGAGACTTGTAGAGTTGTCTTTTAACTGTGCGTTGCTGAGAAGAGTCCAGATTATCAAGGTTGGTCGTCACACATATAATGTATCTGTGACCGTGTACAAATTTTTCCTAGTTCTTGAGCACCACATTTTAGAAGGGCATTTAGGAGCTGATCAGTGTCCACAGGAGGGTGACCAAGTTGGTGGAGAGACCTGAGATCATGCCTATAAGGAATGAGTGAAGGACTTTGTTATATAAGTAGAAAAGACAAAACCAAAGAGGAGCATGACAATTTTTTCCTATTATTTGAAGGGGGGTCATATGGAAGGGGAATAAGGCATGTTCTACTAGGTCCTGGGGGAAGAACTAGGCATGATGGGCAGGAGTGACAGAGAAACCCATTCAATAGAACTATTCGGCAGTGAAAGGAACTGCCTCTGGATGGGCTGCCCTTGGTGAAGGGCTTCTCACCACGACCAGCTGCCAGGTACTTCACAGACACAGGCCACCATCACTCACGCCTGCTAGTTGGTGTCTCTGTCTCGTCTCTCTCCACTCTGGTTCATCCTCTTTCCAGCTCTCAAAGTGACCTTCTTAAAGCCCTGCTCTGACTACGTCTCCCCCCATCCTTAACAAACTTCTTATCCCCTCCAGGACCAAATGTAAAATCCTGCTTGGATTTTAAAGTCCTTCATAATTTGCCCCATTCTTCCTTTCCCATCTTTCTGACACCTCACTACCCTCTATGTACCCTGCATCCTGTGACAACTAGACTTTGCTGTCTCTTCCACTCAATGTGCCATTTGGTTGTTCTCTCTCTCTGTCTCTGTCTCTGTCTCTGTCTCTGTCTCTCTCTCTCTCTATTCCTCCCCCCTCCTCCTCCTCTTCTTCCTCCTCCTCTCTGCTTCCTGGCTTCTCTGGCTTCCTTCAAGTCGCAACTAAGAAGCCTTTCCTGGTTCTCCTTCATCTTAGTGCCTTCCTCCTGAGACTACCCCCAATTTATCCTGTTTCTATCTTATTTGTACATAGTTTTGTTGTTGTTGTTGTTTTGTATGTAACCTCCTCAATTAGGCTCCTGGAGTTCCTGGAGAGCAGAAATTTGTTTTTTGGGTGAGGTTTTTTTTGGGGGGGGCAGGTTTTCTTTTTTTGTATCCCTAGACCTCAGTACAGAACCTGGCACACAGTAGATACTTAATAAATGCCAGTTCACTGATTGACTGATTAGAGGTGATTCTTATTCAGGTGTGATTTGGACTAAATCGAGGCTCTTGGATTCTGAGCTTCTGTCAGAAATGAAGGAAAAACTGAATATCCAGACCAGAAGGGTCAATGGTGGGGCTGGATCTAGATGAGATCATTGCAAATGCTCACTAATCAGAAGTCCAGGGTCCAGGGTAAGAGTTTGAATCCCCCATCAGAGGCTGCATGGCAAATTTGAAAATAGGTAGGCAGGGACCATTTCATACATAAGGTTATTTCATAGCATTTAAATCATAACAAAGCCCCTGTAGGATTGCTGACCAACAAGAAAATGCTCCTGTAAAAATGAGGGTGAGTAAATGGAAACTCATCCTACCATATTTCAAAACGTACCACAGAATCACAATTTTAAAACCGTCTGGTGCTGACAAAGATAGAGAAATAGATCAATTAAACAAAATAGAGAACCAAGAAATAGAATCCATGTATATATTAGGTTAGTGTTTGATAAACCTGTCTAAAAACTCTAGGGAACGGCACTGCTGTGTAATAAAAATTGTTGGGAAAATGTGATAGTTTTATAGCCCCCCCAATAAATGTACAGTCATATATCATACCATGTACTAAATAAACTCTTAACTGGATCATCAATCTTAATATAAAAGAAAATGTCTTTCTAAATTAAAAAATATGGAATAATATATTTATCTCAGTTACAGAAAGGATGAAAACTCTTATCCATCAAACAAACAGAAGAAATTATTGGAGACTAAGTTGATAGGTTTAATTACCCAAAGATAAAAGGATTTTGCACAACAAAAACCATTATCTCTAAAATAAGAAAAAGGAAAGAAACATTGGGAAAAAGATATTTCAGTAAAATTTCAGATAAAGATCTGATATCCTGATCCTGTAAGGAACTTATACATATTTATAAGAACCATGGCCATTCTCCAATGGGGAAATAGTCATCAACAGAAATTTTCTTTTAAAAGAAAAGATAGTAATTGCTAATAACCATAGGAAAAGATGTTAAAATTCCCCAGTGATTAGAAAAAATATAAACCGAGGCATCCTAAAGAAACTACTCACTAGGATGTGTGAAGATAGCAAAATATTATAATATTTAATGTTGGTAGGTCAGTGGAAAAATAAGTATTCTGTTACATTGTTGATAAGAACTATGAAACAGTACATGTATTTTGGAGAATGATATGGAAAATTATATAGTAAGAGTTCCCAAAGTGATAATGCCCTTTGACCCAAATTATCTTTTAGCTGTTAGAAACAGGATCTAAAACCACTCCTCCATCACTTGCTCCAGCTAGGACCATATATCTAAGGAAAGAGTTGTTCGTAACAGGTTGCTTATTGAGGGGGGTGGAGTTTTTTCATTACAAATAGGACAGGACCCCCTTGATTCATTTCTGCCTTCTTTATGAAAAAACAACAAAACTGATGTTGCCTCCATTCATCTTCAGAGCTGATAGAGTCTGGATTGCATAAGTAATGGTTATTATCTCCTCCTTGGAGGAACAGTTGAGGAACAGGTTGGAAGCTAAAACGAAGGAAGATGAGATCTTGTTCTCTTTTTCTTCCAGCTGAATAGGGAAATAGGAACCCTGGAAAGTAGAAGCTTATTGTTAGGTCCTCTCCTGACTCTCTCTTCCTTTTCCAGATTGGGACATAAGGAAGAGCAAAACTCTCTCTTTGCAATATTCTTCTTCTCCTGGTGAGCCAAGCAATTGTCTTCAGGTGACAAAATACCTGTCTTAGAGGACAGGTACCAATTTCAATCTGCTCTCATCCTCTTGGAAATAATTTTGTACCTTATACTTTGAGGTTTCTTGTTAATAGTTACTTTTCCATCATATTTAGAATCATTTCAGCAGATTTGTATGTTTGTGCTGAGCTAGGAACTTTGCTCGATAGTCTGGGTCTGTAAGAGTTCCCAATTTATATGATTTTGTGTACACATTATTTTGCTAAAGATTTCTTCTGTTGGAGAGGGGTGGAACCAAGATGGCAGAATAAGGCAAGAATGTATCCTATTGTCTATGTACCTGATGATTCTTATTAAATAAAGCAAAACAGAAGCCAAGAAGACCTGCATTGAAACCTTGCCTCAGACATTCAGTGGCTGTGTGGCCCTGGACAAATCACTTAACCCCCTTCATTCTCAGTGTCTTTATCTGTAAAATGGCTACAATAATAAAACCTGTCATTACAAGGTTATTGTGAGGATGAGTTGAGATAATATATGTAAAGCCCTTTGCCAATCTCAAAGCCCTATATAAATGCTATCCATCATTCATTCATGCATTAATTTACATAATTGCTTATGTGTTTCTTTACCTATGCATTTAGTGAGAGCTTCCTGGAGTTCTAGCTCCCTGTGCCTCTATGCTCCTGAGAGTGCTTGCTTCCTATAGATTTGGGGTGCAAAAAGCCTTCCTAGCAGTTGGCAGGCAAGGCACTCCTTTGGAAGATCAGAGGAGCCCTTCAAATGCTTCAAGTGGCCTGAAAAGCTGAACTCTGCTTGGCCCTAAAACCCTAGGAAAGGATAAATTAGGTCCAGAGGACAGGAGCAATGGCTGAAGTCTCTTGGATCTGCTTTCAATTTCTACTGACATTTCTAAGTCCACTTTAAGAGTAAAACCCCAGGGAGGTTTTTTAGGGAGGGGCTGGGGTTTTGCACCTGGGATCGACACTTTCTGCTTGCTAATTTTTGAAAGGCATGCATATAGATCAATCAGTTGTTCTATTATGCACCATAAATTCTACTTTCTTATAGGTTTTTGTTACTGTGGTTGTTCATGAGCCTGTAACACAAGGGGACCTTGGATTTTGCACTGTGATTTCACTTTTCTAGATGCAGAAAAGCAACGCTACCATCAGGAGATTCCTGAGCAAATGAGGCAGCCACAGTAATTATCTTGAAGTTGCAAAATCAGCCCTGCAGGCCTGTTCCCTCTTGGCTCTTTGTTTCTTCCTCCCTTCAATTTAGAACTGGCATTTTAACCTTTAGAAAACAGCGGTGGAGAGAATATTTTTGGAAAAGGTGTTGCTGTCTCATTTTTAGGGGAGATGAGTTTCACTTGCCTAACTTCATGGACCTGTCTGCATGAATGGTTTAGCTGGACTGAATTGTGGATCCATCAGACTGAGCAAAGCATATACTGATCTAGTTGTAACTCCTGGAATATTGGAAGGGAATTAGAAATAAATGGGTAGAGAGAAATAGAAACACCATCATCCCTGCCATGCATTCACTGGTAGGCAGGAAGAGTAGCCAAACTTTTAAAAAGACATCAACGGGGATGGAAGCCAGGTCAGGTAAGAGTATGAATGTAGAGTGTGGCATGGTCCATAGAGAGAGGATCAGGAGTACTAGAGCCAAGCCTGGCAAAGGAAGCTAAGGACAACCAAAAAGGAGTTAGTGGTTTTGTCTTGGCCATGTTGGGAGAATAGGCAGGGTCCAAGAAGAGGTGGGAAAGATCTGCAATGGGGCAGAAAGAATCATCAGAAGGAAGGCAAAAACACTCAACTCTTAGGTCGTTTCTCTTCTCTATGCCAAGGAGAATGATGGAACCAGCTGGACTAAAAGGGAGCTGATTGATACCCAAAGTAAGAGTGCCTTGAGTGGATTCACCTCTGCTGAATGAATTCAATTCACTTGGTTTATATGAACTTCAGGCTTGATCTCAAAAGACTCAGCAGATGTAATCACTGAACCACTGGCTCAGAGTATTATAGAAAATGGGAGCTGTGCCATAGGACTGGAGAAGGGCAAGTATCTGATTCTCCAAAAAAAGAAATAAAACAGAATCTGCAAATTTTCTGCTACTGAACAGAGTCTGCCAATGAACTTGACTTTGCTTCTTAGGAAAATTATAGGACATTATTAAGGAGACAATTGCTGAACATCTAGAAAGGAAGTGGGACTTGCAAAGAGACAGCATAGCTGAGTCATATCCTACTAGATACCTCATTTCTTTCTTTTTTTTGACAGGATTTTTAATAGAATTACTAAACTAATAAATAAGGGAAATGCTGTGACTATGCCTTTAAAAAAAGCAAAGATTTTGATAAAGTATTTTACGGTAGTCTTATGGGGGAAAAGATATAAGGTGGATAATAATACAACCTGATAGAATCAGAGGTGGTTGGACAGCCAAACTCAGAGCAGGTGTTGATGTTTTAATGTCAGGGCAATAAAAGGTCTCCAGAAGAGTGCCACAAAGATCTGTGCCTGGTTTTGTTTAGTTGTTATTTTTTTAACATTATTCTCAATACCTTTTCTCACTTTATTTTGTGTAATTTAATGCTTTAGTTTTTCCCATTACATGTAAAAACAATTTTAATATTCTTTTGTTCTTCTTCCCTTGCCCCCATTGAGAAGGCAAGTAATTTGCCATAGGTTATACATGAGTAGTCATGAAAAACACATTTTGGGGGGTGGAGCCAAGATGGTGGAATAAAAGCAGGAACCTGCTTAAGCTCCTGTACCAGCCACCTCCAGTACTTGTAAAATATGACTCTAAACAACTTTTAGAGCTACAGAACACACAAAGTGACAGAAAGAAACAAGTCTCCTGCTGAAGGCAGCCTGGCAGGCCAACAGGAAGGATCTATTGTACCAAGCTGGGGGCTGAGGAACTGGGACATGGGACCAGATCTGGGGCACCCCAACCAGTGGCCCAGACCAGCCAGAGCAGACTTCAGGAGAGTGAAACACCAGCAGCTGTGGACGTTTCCAGACTTTTTAACCCATAAACACCAAAGAAAAAGTAAAAGGTCAGTAGGGAACTCTGTTGGAACTGGGTGAAGGAAGAGCATGGTCCAGCCCCTGCCCGCAGGGTTAGAGGTGGCAGCGGTGGGGCAGCTGCAGCTGCTGCCATGTGTCTGCCTCTGGAGCTCCTGGCCTGCAAATTGTAGGGGGACCAAGCCACCATTCATAGGGTAATCACTCTCACTTTGACCTGCTTGTATCTGGGTCACTTCTTGGGTGGTGGTCCTGGGGGAAGGAATGCCAGTGTCCAGAGCTTGTGGTGGCTGTAGAGAGGGCACGCTCCTCATGGCTCTGACAACATTTGCAAAAACCCCAGCAATTTGGGACACAGTTCTCTCCACTCTGGAAGCAGAGTTCTACCATGGCAAAGAGCTCAAAAGTCAAGTAATTGGCTGGCAAGATGAGCAAGCAGAGGAAGCAAAATCAGAGCATAGAATCCTTTTCTGGGGACAAAAGGATCAAAACATGGAACCAAAGGAAGACAACAAAGTCAAAACTCCTACATAAAAAAGCACATTTCTACCTAAATCATGCTATGAAAGAAAACAGGAAAACTCCAAGAAAAAAAAAAGAAAAAGTTCAATAATTTTCTTAAAGGTGCAGATGGCATGCTTGTCAAGTTTGCAGATGACATAAAGCTGAGAGAGACAGCTAACACAGTAGATAACACTATCAGGATCCAAAGGGATCTTGGCAGTCTGGAGTACTGGGTCAAAGCAAATAAAGTGAAATGCAGCCAGGTTAAATGTAGGATCTTGCACTTCAGTTCAAAAGAAAATCCGTATAACACAGGAGACACATAGTTAGATATCAGTTGTTCTGAATAAGATCTGGGGGCTTGGCAGACTCCAAGTTCAATATAACTCTTCAGTAGCCCCCAAAAAGCAAAGATCTCATATTACATTGATGAGGCATCACTTCTAGGACAAGAGAGATGCTACCATATGCTTCCAAAGTGGGGGTTACTGCCCCCTGGGAGGCAGCAATAGTAGGCTCAGGTACACTTGGGAGGCATTGAGTAAAAATAAAGGGGAGATGGAAGTATAAGGAAAAAAGAGGAGATAAGAAAATTTGGAAAAGCCATTCTACATGTTTCATATGTTGTATAACAGAGTTAAAGTTGTACTGATTACATTATTTTCCAAATAAACACACGAAATGCAAGTTATAACTGATCAGTGGTCAAGTCTGTCAACAGGTCTTAACAAGCAAGTGTTGGCAGGCATTGTCAGGAAGTTCAGCATGCATTGGTAGGAATATGTGTGTGATGATTTGTTCACAATAAGAGACTAGACAGTTATATGACACAATATTGCATCATCAAAATTTCAATCTAGAAACCCCCCCCACCAATTTAGAATAAATTGTTAAATTTAAGATGTGTCATTTAGAAAATATATATTTTTTGAAATGATGCAAATTTTAAAAATCATTAAAATGTTAAAGAAAATAGATTGGGGGGTGCTGAGTAATTTTTTTAAAGGGGGTGGTAGGCCAAATAAGTTTGGGAACTTTTGTGCTACATGCACTGTCTTTTTTCTTGGTTTCCTCTGGAGTGTTATGCACAATTGTGGGCACCATAGTTTAAGAGGGACATTGACAAAATGAAGAACATCCAGGATGGTTGAGAGGTCTTAAGTTCATGTCATATGAACAGTGGGTAAAGGAATTGGGTGTATTTGGCTTAGAGAAAAGATGACGCACCATGGACGTGACAGCTGTTTTGCAAGTATTTGAAGAGCCATCATCTGAAGGAAGCACTGGACTGGGTGTGTTTGGCCTCAGAGGGAAGAACCAGAGACAGGGGAGAGAAGTTGCAAAGAGGATGATTTAGGGGAAAAACAACAAATGGTGACAATGAGAATTGTTGAGAAGTGAAATGAGAGGTAATAGTTTCTTTCCCTCAGAGATTTTCAAGCAGGAATTGGACATTGACCAGCCAGGGATGTTACAGTGAGGATTCCTTTTGTGTATGGGGTGAGAAGATGACTGCTGAGACCTCTTTCACTCTCAAATTCTGTGACTTTAGCAAAATTAAAAAATCAACAACCAATTCATGTCTTCCCATGTTTCTTTGGAAATATCTATTTCCTCATTTCCTGTAGTGCAAGAGTATTTCGTCACATTTACACACCACAACTGATTCATCTCTTCCTCAATTCATGGATATCACTTCAGTTTCCAATTTTCTTTTCCATCACCGCCCCCCCAAAAGCTGCTCTAATTATTTTTGTAGACATAGATCTTTTCCTCTTTCTTTGATCTCTTTTGGGTCTAGGCCTGGCAGCAGGACAGCTTAGTCAAAGGACAGCACACGCTGTTGAGTAAGGTCTTGTAGTTCCAGACTGCTTTCCGGAATAACTGTACCCATTCATACATCCACGAACAGTGTGTCAATATGCTGGCTTTTCCACAACTCCTCCAGCATTCACCATTTTCCAATTTTTGTCATCTTTGCCAATAAGCAGAAGCAGAAGGACTGTTTATACCATAACATTACTATTACAAAAATGAACAGTTCATTAGATTTTTATAAACTAATGAAGATGGAAATTAGCAGAACCAAGGAAACAATTTATCCAATAAACACAATATTATAAAGACAAACAACTTCATAAGCCATTAAAGAGCTACGGCCAATACAATGACCATCCATAATTCCCAAGACTGATGATGAAGTATACTATCCACGTCTCGACAGAGAAGCAATGACAGAGTCACGGTACAGAATGAGACATATGCATTTTTGTATACAGCCAAAGAAGAATTTGTTTTGCTTGTTTGCATGTTTGTTCCAAGAAATTCCTTTTTCTTTTAATCAATGCAGTGGAAGGAGAGAGAGAAATATATTTCGGTTTTTCTCTTTAAAAGTTTTATATATATATATACATAGATAGATAGATAGATAGAGATATAGTTGTTGGGTCCAGGCGCTACAGATGTGTGATGTTGCATGAACTTACAGTTCAGATCACTGTGTTGTTTGGTTTGTTTAATTGTTTCACCTGGTTTCAAGAGAGCTCTCATGGAATAAGGGTACTGTATAAAGGTTTATGACATAGAAATAAACACATCAAAACTTTGAAAAACTTTTAAATCAACAGTTAGTCAGCAAAAAATTTATTAAGTACTTACTACGTCCAGGACCCTGAATTAAGCACTGGAGATGCAGAGACAGGAGGGAAATAGCTCCTCCCCTCAAAGAGATGACATTCCAATGAGAGAGATGACACGCATCTGTAAAACACACACAAAAGAGAAATAAAATGGATAAAAGCTAGTCCTGGGAGACCAAAGTGGAAAGATGACTCAGGGAGAAAGGAAGCTACATTTAGGAACCTGGCCATTTCAGAGATGGCCCAGGAGTCACAACATGAAGAATATGAAAATTCAGTAAAGAGCATGAGACAGAAAACTAATGATGTGATGAAATAATGGCAGATTGATGTAACAGAATTCAATAGCACTGTAAGGAAGGATGCACATGAAGAAGGTGAGGAAATCATGGCAAGATTCCAGTGAAGCAATATAAGAGAGCTCAATCTAATAACCAGAGGAGCCACCGTATTCATGACAACTGTTAAAAAGAAAACAGAGGTCATGGTGACAGAGCTTCACATAGAGACTTCGAAGAAGACAGACATGGGGAATATTTTTCTTTGCTTTTTACTTGGTTTGGCTTTATTTTGTTAAAATGAGCGTGTGTGTGTGTGTATACCCATATATTTATGGTTCCATATATTATTTTATTCCTTATTTTGTGTACTTGAATATTCCTTTTTATTGATTATTATTAAATATATAAACACATTTTAAGGGCAGTTATGGATCCATTTTTCTTTCCACTTGCAACTATGCTAATGTGTCTGATCAGCAACAATGACAAAAAGTAAAACAAAATAACAAATTTAAAATTTTATTGGTGTGTTTTGGTTTTGGATTGCTTTCATACAAAAAGCATTATATTTAGATTTAATTTTTATTTATATTTAATATATTTTATTTTACTTTTTTCCCTTGGGTACAGTAAAATATTTTATATAAAAAAACAAAACAAATAAAATCAGTGTAATATAGTAGATAGAGGTAACTAGGTGGTGCAGTAGATAGAGCGCTGGGGCTGGGGCCCAGAATTAGGAAACCTGAGTTCAAGTCCAGCCTCAGACACTTCCCAGCTGTATGACCTTGGACAGGTCACTTAGTTGCCTCAGTGTCCTCATCTGAAAAATGGGGACAATAATAGAACTTACTTCCCAGGCTTGTGGTGATTAAATGACATAATAACTGTAAAGCACCTAGTCCATAGTAAGGGCTATGTACATGCCAGCTTTTATTATTATTATTCTCACTATTAAATGATAATTAAAATAATAAGATAAGATAATAAATAAGATAATAATATAGAAATTAGACAATAGCTTAGCACACCGGCACATCACAGACACTATATAAATTATTATTATTTTTATTGTGTTATCAATACTAAAGAGAGTGTGGCAGACCTAATTTTAAGGCCCACCTCTGACATATATTAGCTGGGCGACCCCAGGTAAATAATCAATATTAGTTCATTAATATTCATCGCCACTCTGGATTTGTGGAAGGAAGCTGCTCAGTGAGAGCTCCCCGCCCCAGTGAAATCCCAGGTCCAAATGTCAGTAATAGCTCCTGCAGGTGTCATGCTTTACGTCTGACAAAGAACATTCCATCCTTGGAGGCAGGCTGCGCTGTGTCACCTGGGGCTACGGAGAGAAGGGGGGAGGGGGGGGAGGGCCGTCGGAGGTGGCGGCCGTCGGCCAGAATCCCGCCTTTGACCATCAGCCCCTGTGTGGCATCGGGCAAGTCATGTTACGCCCATGAATTTCTGTTTACTCATAGTAGATTGAGGAGGCTGGATGAGAGGGGACCGTCTCCGCCATCCCTTCCACTCTCTTTGATTCTGAAGTCCTCGGACCCTTCCTCTATCCTACTTCCCCTATGCCTATACCATTCTGCTTATTTAAATAACCACAAGCAGTCAGTGAGCATTAATTCATTGCCTACTATATGCCGGCTCTGATTTGAGTACTAAGCTCTAGAGGTGTCAAGAAAGCAAAAGGCAGTTCCTGATCTCAAGGAGTTCTCACGGCCCGATGGGAGAGAACAATGTGCAGCCTACCGTGCACAAACAAGATGTTTTAGAATAGATGCATCAGAGGCAATCTTTGCGGGAAGGCACTAAGATTAGGGAGAGCTGGGAAAGGCTCCCCATACGCGTTGAGAACCGAAGGCATCTGAGAGGTAGAGATGCGGCAGGAAGAGAGTTCCCAGGGTGGTGTACAGAAGCGTGCGGTTTAGGCTAAAACTGCACATCTTTTCATATTAAGCCCACAATCACTTTGACTAGAGTCCATTTCAACAATTAAAGCAAAAGCAAAGATAAATATGCGACTTTCAGTAATACTTGTTTTGACCGTTATTTTAAAAAATTACAGAAAAATTGCTAGGAAATGAATAATTATTCAAGTATCTTTTATGATTTTTATACACTTTGCAAGTGGTTTCCACCAGATGAGATTTTGTGGTTGTATTTCAGTTGCCTTTCAGTCATGTGGGGTTTTCTTGGAAAAGATACTAGAATGGTTCTCCATTTCCTTCTCCACTTCATTTGACAGAGTGAGGACACTAAGGCAAACAGGGTCAAGTGACTTGCCCAGGGCCACACAGGTAGTGATTGAGTCCAAATTTGAACACAGGTCTTCATGACTCTGGGCCAAGCACTCTTATCTGCTGCACTACCTGGCTGCCCACTATATACAAGCTAGCTATCACTAGCTCTTTTTATTAGTCACAGGAATCGAACCTAGTGAATTTAGTGAAGATACGGAGAACTATTTCCAGTATCTTCTTCCCATTCTGCCTGATGTCAAAGTTCTTTGAAAGAGTCTGGAAAAAGTACCATATTCTTAGCATTTATATGTGTATTTCTAATACAAATTCGATGAATTAAATACTAGAAGCCTAGAATATGAGAATTGGGGCAGGGAGAATTTTAGAGGTCATGATTCTAAACCCCTTATTTTACAGATGAGGAGACCAAGACCAAAGGGCTACGTGAACTACCAAGCTTACACAGAAGTGACTCCTTCATGCTCTCCCCATATTCTAGAGATTAAACTCAAAATACATCTAAATGATCTGAGACACAGATACACTGAGAATGGCTGTGAGACCTAGAACTCTGATATGATGTTTAGCTACAAGTGATTAAAGTCCCTGATCTCTGAGAGTCAGCAGCACCAGCCATTAAAAAGGACCTGCTCTCAAGAAGAGTAGGTCCTCAGAGACCTTTACTCTTCTGTATGTGGCAGTCAGGACATGAACCCCAGGTCTCAGACTAATTGGGCACTCGCCTCTGTGTCTAGTATCACTGGGCTCCCTCTAAACTCAACTCAAGCATTAAGCTCTTAGAAGAAACTTTCTGGATTTCCCCAGTTTTGATCACTTTCTCCCTACTGCCACCACCCCTGCTGCCATTATTTTGCATTCACTTTCTGTATGTGTGTGTGTATACATTCTTGTCCATGTGTATGTGTATGTGTGTACACACACACACACACACACACAATACACACATATATATACGTATATATGCATTCTTGTCTGTGTATGCTACTCTCCCCCCCCCCAATAGAATGTAAGCTCCTGAAGGGCAAGAGCTGTTTCATTTTTGTCTGTGTAACCCCAGTGCTGAACATAGTGCCTGGAACACTGTAGGTACATAATAAATGTTCACTGAATCGAACTGAATTTCCAGTACTTAAAAGACAGAGAAAATACAGAAATAGTAATTCTCCATTAAGTTTCTAAATCTGTATAGTTGCAAGCACATATTAATTTACAGCTATTTACCTGATAATTTTACTACCTGAAATTTCAGGAACAGGACTTCAAACTATTTCTCATCCTGTCTAAGACTCCTCACCATTCTAACAATGCTGACTCTGTCTGTAAATGTTGGAAATAATCTAATTTGGCTACCCTAGAATTAGAAATGAGGTAATAAAGGAAGACACCTGTAATTTAAGAAATTAAAGAGAAAAGTAGCGCATGTAGTCTGACTATATAAAGGCACGAATTATTCTTGAGGGAATATCTTCAAAGCTTTGTTATTATGCCTTTGTCCAAAAATTAAAATACAGCAAACACTTATTTCAATAGTGGTCAATTCACAATGTCAATGGTCACTTTCTGTATACAGCTGGAGATTTGGTTTCAGATTTCCCCTTAGACACCAACCAGCTTTGGGGACCTTGGTAAATCTTCTAACCCATCAGAGCCTCAGTTTCTTTCCTGAAACAATGGAAATAATACTACTCTTTAACCCATGCCTTGAGAGGTGTTTTGAGTAAAGCACTTTGCAAACCTTAAACCACTATACAAGTGTGAGTTGTTACGAATATAATCTGACTGAGAATGCTATTTCCCCACTTATTCATTAAACTTATCCTTTATATACTTTATTCATAATGAAAACTTAAGTAAGAATCAGATGATTGTGGAACTGACAGTGAAGTTCAGGGAATGGGGGAAGGATGGAGGTGACTTGGGGTGCAGGTGATTTGATATATTTCCCTTCCTACTGAGTATGGAGGCAAACTGAGAAGAGGAAGAACATCTGGTTGGAAATCTGGAAAATGAGAGTGTTGGACGCAGCGGCCTTCTGTGTAACCTAGTACTCTGTGTGCAGGTATATTTTTTAGGGTCTTCTATTTCAGGACAGCTGGGCAGCCCAGAGGATAGAGAGTTAGAGCTGGAGTCAGGAAGTACTCCTGAGTTCAAATCTGGCCTCTGACATTTACTAGATGGGTGATCCTGGGTAAATCATGTAACCTCTGTCAATCTTAGTTTCCTTAACTATAAAATGGAGATAATCATAGCATTTACATCCCAGGACTGTTTTGAGGGTTAAACAAGATAATATCTGTAAAGCACTTAGCACAGTACCCTGGTACACAGGAGGCATTTAATATGTTTTGCCTTCCTTTCTTCCTTCTTTCCTTCCCTTTTTCCTTCTTTCTTTCTTCTACTCTCTTCCTCCCTCCCTCCTTCCTTCCCTTCTTCCTTTTTTCCTTCCTTCCCTCCTTCCTTCCCTCCTTCTTTCCTTCCCTTCTTCCTTTATTCTTTCCTTCCTCCACTCTCTTCCTCCCTTCCCTTCCTCCTTCCCTCCTTCCTTTCTTCTTTCCTTCCCCCACTCTCTTCCTCCCTCCTTCCTTCCCTTCCTCCTTCCCTCCTTCGTTTCTTCTTTCTTTCCTCCATTCCCTTCCTCTCTCCCTCCTTCCGTCTTTCATCTACATAAATTTCTTGGTATCACCACATCTATTGGAGTGCAGCATATCTCTAATAAGATGAACCTGAATAGGGATAAACAGTCAGACAGAGTATTCATTCCAAGCGCCACTTTTTAGGAAGGACAGTGATAAACTGGGGAGGATCCAGTTTAGTGAAGACCTTCTTAGGTCATGTTGTTATTCATGGTGGTTGAAGCACCTGGATCAGAGAAGACTGGAGATGTCCACGATACTTCCTTGAAGTATTTGAAGGGCTATCATGTGAAAGACATGTGACTTGTGCTTCTTGGTCCCAGGGTAAAGAATAAGGAACGATTGGCAAAAACAGCAAAGGGACGAATATAGGCTTGATATGAGGAGAAACTTCTCAACAGTTTGAGCTATTCCAAAGTGCAATGGATTACCATGGCAAGGTAGTAGGTCTGCCTTCATGGATGCCTGACTGCCGTGGTCTGCCATATTTGGAGGGTATTTCTTATTCAGCTGTAAGATAGATGTGGTGGCCTTTGGGGCCTCTCTGTACTCTGAGATTCTATAAACAAATTCTTTCAGTTCAAGAAGATACAAGAAAAAGTCAGATAAGAAGGGGTGCCCCCCAAAGAGGTGTAAAATGGAGAGATTGCATCCAGCATGGAAGAGAGAGAACAGGGAAAGTTTCATGAAAGAAGCAACATTTGAGCTAGGCCTTGAAGGATGGGTGAGATTTGAATGACTAGAAATTGAAGGGTGGTGTAGTTAGGGGTGAGGGAGCATTTCAGGAAGAAAAAAACAACTGATACACACACACACACACACACACAAAAAACTTACAAATAAAGTTAGTTTTTTTATACCTCATTTCATCTCCCTGACCCCACTGGCAAAATGATGAGAATTTTTTTTTGCCAGATTGCTTGACTAAAAAAGTAGGTTTATTAGTTCTCCTGTGGTTAAAATGAGGCATCATTATTTCAAATACCTCTCAAAGGAGGTTTTACTGGATTTTCTTTATTATTGAATTATATATAACTCAACTCTACTAGTTCTAAATTTCAATCTCATCAACTCTACTCTGCACTAAGAGAGAGAACACTTGGATTCTAAGCTGCTTAGTGAATACTATTTGAATAAATTGCCACAGGGAACAGAAGCATTGGACTAAGCCTGCTGGGAAAGGAGCTAGGAGACTCAGATCTAAGCTGATTGCCTAATACTGTAGTCCCCTCCAAGTAAGTGGTCAGTGTTTAAAGAAGAACGTCAGTTCATGGAAAATATAGTTTAAAAACTTTTGAAAACTGTATGTGACCTTATTGTTGTCCTAAGATGAGAATATATTTTTGAAGACTTTAAAAAATTATATGCTAACATCATTATTCCAATGTGGAATGGTTTGTCATCCAAAAAACCAAGTGCCTACTTCAGTATTTTTTTTAAAAACTTTCCTGTACAAGTAACATTCTCGGGTCTTTGTGATAAATACATTCCTTCTACTGAAGGAAAACTAAAGAATTCTGTCCGAAAGCTGAAGCTTCTGGAAAATAACTTCCTCTCTTTTTCTCCAATAGATAGTAAGATGTTACCTGTTTACAGAGTGCTTTCAAAGGTTGCATTCTTTTGAGGGCTTAGGACAGAGTTGTTTGCAGGAATAAATTTGTGATAGATAAGTTAGTGTTGTTTAGTAGTATGGCGCGCACACACACACACACACACACACACACACACACACACACCAACTCCAAAAAAGCCGGGGTCAGAATTCTGCATTTGCCACTTACTGGGGGTGCAGCAATAGAACTCTGAGCCTCAGGCTTTCATCTTTAAAGAAAGGGGGATGATCATGCCTACAGTCCTGTACCTGCCTCACAATGTTGTTGTGAGGATCAAGCGAGATGGTAAATATCAAGCCTTTTGTAAAGTACTAAATAAAATCCTATACACACATCGGCTATGACTGCGTCCTAAAACAATTTCTGCTGCATAAGCTTGAGAGGGGAGCCCATCCTGCAGTGGACTGATCAGGGTTCTACGACATTCACCCAGCAAGTGTTCCTATAATAGCAGAATCTACCCATCCTCTTCTTGTAAGGGGCCACACAATACTTACACACATATCCAGAAAGACAAAATGCAACAGTTACGATGATATATAGGTCACCAGACAACATATCCAATATAGGTTGGGTGAACCAAGTATGGTCGAAGGACGCATAAGGCACCAGGGATCAATGAAGTTGGTGTTGAGATGATCCTAGAATCAATCAATCAGCAAGCACTTATTAAGTGCCTACTCCCTACCGGCCACTGTGCTAAGTGCTGGGGATACCAAGACAAAAAGGAAACAGTCCGAGCCCTCAAAGAGCTTTCATTCTAGTCAATCGATGCATTTATTAAGTGCCCATTATGTGATAGGGAATGGAGATGAAATACAAAATTAAGACAACCCTTACCCTCAAGTGGAAATGGAAATTCCCACATTGGAAAGGAACCATCTAAGAGAAGATAGCAAGAGGATGATTGTAGAGAAACCTGGAAAGACTAACATGAACTGATGCAGAGTGAAGTGAGCAGAACAAGGAAAACATTTAACACAGCAATAGCAATATTGTATGATGAATAACTGTGAATGACTTAGCTATTCTCTGCAGTACAATGATCTGACAATCCAAAAGACTCATGATGAAAAATCCATCTCCAGAAAAAGAACTGGTGGAGCCTGGATACAGACTGAAGCATTCTTTCTTTCTCTTCTTACCTCCTTCCTCCCTCTTTCCTTCAAATTTTCTTCCATAAAATGTTTAATATGGAAATATATTTTACATGATCAAATAAATATAACCTATATCAGGTTGCTTACTATCTCAAGAAGGGGGAGAGGAAGGAAGGAGAGATAGAATTTGGAACTTAAAACTTTAAAAAAGAATGCTAAAATTGCTTTTATGTGTAATTGAGGAAAAATTTATTTTAACATTTTTAAGAAAACAGCAAGGTTCAGGTAATGGAGAGTATGGTGGGACAGACTATGGGAATGTGAGTGGAGGCTACTTGACAAATAAAAATGTGATCAAAACAACTCTATGTGGAATATTCAGTTCTTAATTAAATGAAGAGTATTATGATTAATTCACTGAATGACATGTATTGAAGGAATTCATGATTTTAGATTATTTCACTTACAGTGAAAGGAACCTTACACAAAAGAAAGGCTAAACGCAACCAACTTGTTTTGCTCAGTGAAAGAACAACTTTAAGTATTCTGTAAGTTTAGGGAGGCTAATACTTAAATCTTATCAGAGGAGTCCATCTTATCAGCAGTTGCCAAGAAAGCTGATGGGCATTTAATATTTCACCTGGGCTCTGCACTGTCTTCCTCAGAGTCCCTATATTCCTGCACACCCAGTCAGGGCTCTGGACTTCCACGTGTCAGTGACTTTCTCCAACAAAGACACTCTCCATGCCACGATCCAAGATCTAGGATTTCTAGCTCTCTCAGACTCTCAACATTCCTCCCCTCCTATCCTGGGCACATCTACCTTGAGGCTGATGCTTGGTCACCTACTCAGGAAAGTAAACATGAAGTGGAAAAGGCAATCAAGGGTCCAGGCATGTGTGCCCCTTGTGGATTCCTATTCTTGCTGCCACATGAGAATACCCCCCACCATGATAGGATGGTGAAGGATTGGCTCACTGGAAGTCTCAGAGTTGCAAGATGTCACCTGGAAGGCTAAACAAATAGAGAACAGGCTAGAAGTCATTTTTCCTTTCAACTGGTACAGCATTCCACCCTGCTGCTACTGGACAGGTTGAGTGGATGACCAGTGTTTGTGCATCATCCTAAAGTGATCACTCCTTTTAACACTGGGCTCCTACCTGATCAGATGCAGCTGGAAATTCATCATCCCCAAAGGCTCAAGGATTAAGTCACCATGTCCCCAAGGTTCCCAGAAGTTTCCAGGGAATCTTCAGGCACGTGTTCCTTGGGATAAACCCCAGAGGCCAACTACAATAGTCTGCCCTGATCAGATCCCTATATTTGGGGACATTGTATTCAATTCTGGATACCATATTCTAGAAATAATAATAGCATCTATATAGTGTATTTAAGATTTGTAAAGTACTTTACAAATATTACGTCATTTGATCCTCACTACAACCCTGCTGGATAGGTGCATTTGAAATAAGAGGAAGAAATAAGAGGAAGCTGAGACAAATACATGTGGTGACTAGCCTGTGGTCATATAGCTAGTATCAGAGGCTGGATTTGAACTCAGATCTTCTTGACCCTAGGATCAGCATTCTATAGAATTCTTCTAGAAAAAAAGTGAGTAGGATGGTGAGAGGAGAGGCCACCATTTCAAATAAAGATCAGTCAAATAAACTCGGTCTTTTTGGCTTGGAGAGGTGACAGTTACCTTAAAATACATGAAGGCCTGCCTTGTGGAAGATGCATTAGCCTAGGTTTTCTCGGCCCCTTTGGGACTACGAATTCAGCTTGATGTAAGGAAAAAACCTTGTAGTAATTGGAGCTGTGCCTTTGGAGGGCATCATTCTTGCCATGACTTCTAACTCACATTCTAAAGTATGCAAAGTTTGTTCTTTACGACAAAATCATGGGAGGCAGGTAGCACAACTACAATTATGGCTTTACAGTTAAATGGGAATGTACTGATGCAGCCCTAGACTAACATATTTGTTGGAATGAAACTATTGAGCCTCACCTACACAGTCATGTACATGCAGGAATTCCAAAGCATTGGCACCTGCCACTTTAAGATCTGCCTTCATTTGTTGCTCATAAGTAGGTCCATAGAAATATTCAGTTGCTTGCTTTTGTTTGGGGTTTGCCATTTTCTTCTCCAGCTCATTTTACAGATGAGAAAAGTGAGACAAACAGGGGTAAGTGACTTGTTCAGGGTCACCTGGCTAGTAAGTGTCTGAGGTCAGATTGGAAGTCAGGAAGATGAGTCTTCCGAACTCCAGCCCTGGTACTCTATCCATGATGCCACCTAACTGCCCACCATTAATCAAAGATACAGATAATTCAATTCAATTAAATAATTCAAATCTACACTTATTATTAGTCAATTAGGGCATACTAAGGTATGTTGCATCAGAAATTTAGAAAACATCCACCTATATTTACTAAATTATTATCTTCAATAAGAAGATTGTAAATGAAAACTTATAAAAGCCAATCATTATCTTTGTAGGCTAAATCTGAACAATGCCTCCAAAATCCAAGAAGGAGAAGTCAGAGAGCAAACCCAAGTCAGCAAAACAGAAGATAACTCGTAAGTATGAGTCTTCATGAAAAAAAAAATTCTCATGGATTCAATTTCTTATATGTGAATCAGAAACCAAAATGGATGGGACCTTATATATTTAATAAAAGGAATTACAGTTGTTTCACAATGTTAAGCATGTGAGATATTTAAATTTATGGAGAGGTATTTTTGAGTGTTCCAGTGAATTTAGAAATTGGAAAAATAAGCTACCTTATAGTTTCTGTCCTACTTAATATTAATTGACACATGATTGCTTTTTTTTTAATTATGTGGTCAGGGAAGCTATTAGAACTTTTTTTAATGTTTCAATTCATTTTATGAACTATATGAGCTTATATGTCATTTTATCCTAAAGTTTTATTTAAAATTTCATGCCAAGTGTACTTTTTATACAAAAAGGTAAATCTGACATAATTTCATTATATTTTAGATGAAGAAGCAGCCCCAGTTTCTATGGAAAGTGTTGGTAAGTTGCATCACTACTTAAATTTTATTCATGTTTTTTCAATACTTTATCACGGAATAAAGAGAAAAGAACATTGAGAATTAAAGTGATTCATAAATATATTCATAGACAAAATAGTATCACACATAGACTATAATGTAGAACTTTAAAGGATGGAATTTTAAAAAGTCTAGAAAACTATGGGGCGGCTAGGTGGCGCAGTGAATAGAGCACCGGCCCTGGAGTCAGGGGTACCTGAGTTCAAATCCGGCCTCAGACACTTAACACACACGCACAAAAAAACTAGCCGTGTGACCTTGGGCAAGTCACTTAACCCCAACTGCC
>CM053593.1:35048789-35089319 GCA_028646575.1 Pseudocheirus occidentalis | reverse complement strand
ACCCAGAGTCAAAATGAAGAAAAGGCTTCCCCTTGGACGAAACTGATGTTTGCAGAGGACAAGGACCTGGGAGCTATTTTTCCTTTGAGGACTGGACGAGGAACCTGCCAGCTTTCAGCTCCTGACTCTAGGTGATTGTTTGACAGACTCAGGAGGGCGCTGGAACCAGGGAAGAGGATCCAGGGAATCAGAGAGACTACCCAGAGTCAAAATGAAGAAAAGGCCTCCCCTTAGACTAAACTGAGGTTTGTTGGAAATCAAGGGGTGGAAGGATTGTGTGGTTTTCTAAATACTTTATTTGGAAACTAAAGTTAATGGTTGCCCCAGGAGTGGAAGATCAGTATGTTGTGAATTGTTGATTGAATCAACTCCCTCTTAGGGAAACTAGCTCATTCCTTTTGTTAAGTGATGGATTGAATCCCTCTTAGGGAAACTAAAGAGAAGGAAACCAATGGTCCACAGGCACCAAGAGCCATTATATTGCCCCTAAGCTTAAAATAAGCTAATTAGTCTAATACAGGGTGTTACACAATGATCTATCAGCTACTTTGAGGTCTGGAGGATTGTGGACTCGGTGTGTTGCAATGAAAACTTGAGTGCTAGATTTCTATTCAGAGGACCTGGGTTCAAATTCTGGGTCAGCCACTTACTGCCTATGTAACTCTGGACAAATAACTTTCTTACGTATAAAATGAGAAAACTGACTAGAAGACCAAGGTGCTACTATGATCCTTTCCTGAAAATTATTTCAGTGGTCCCAACATCAAAGGATGACTCCTTTATGGCAGCCACTCCACCCTGTACTTCTGCAAAGATTCTCTGATAAAAACAATAACCGACATAAATTTATATAACTTTAAAGTTTGCACAATGTTTAAATTATCCCATTCAAACCTCACAAGAACCCATTTGGCACTAAACTTTATGGACACAGGGTATGTTTATAACTATAAAAAAGATATTTCTTGAAAATTGTTTGGAGTTTTAACAACTAAGTTGCATCCTGTCTATTATTTGTCCAGAGAGTCTGGAAATTCTGCTGCCTCCAATATACATAAGGGACCCTCCAAAGTAGGGAAATGCAGTGGTGACTGACATTTTTTGTAACCAAATTCTTATTTTTTGACCAATTAAGCCAGTTCATGGCACAACATCACAAAAAAGCTACTTAATGGTGTGGATGTTGCAAGTCAGCTCAGCATCATCTTTAGTAATATTTATCCTGAATCTTGAGGTTTTGGGGGGCCTAGAAATGTATTAAGGACCAAGAAACCAGAAGTTAGCAAAAGACAACATGAGGGATGTTGGAAATGGGGAGAAGAAGGAGCCACCAGAAATGCTCATATATATATACACACACACACACACACACACACACACACACACACACACACACACAACACTGAAGCTGGTGATCTTAGAAAACTGCTTCCCCTTCCCCCTTCAGGTCAAATAATACCTTTTTATAACATCTGAATTTCCCCTTCAAGTTTGCCCTGGTTGCTAGTTTTATATTTAATTTGTATTAAAACATTAGGAGTGTTTTGCCCATCTCCTTTTCTATTTATAAACATCCTTGATTTTCATACTAATTTTTACTTGCAAGTTCTCTTTTGCAACATTAGACACATTATGTGTCTTTCCATTGGCCTTTGGATTATTTATAATTATATTTTTGTGAGATCATGGTTTTCCATGATTTATAGTAATACAGCAATAGCATAAGAATGTTAGTGTTTAAAAATATGGTCTTTTAAACAAAATCTCAAAGTTTGGGTTCACTAAAAGCATTACACAAGTTCCTAAAAGCAAACCACTCTGATTTCCTCATCAGTTCTAGGCCCATAATGTGTACAAAGATATTATAGCAGCTTCTGTCATAGTAGCCAAAACCTGGAAAGTAAAGGGGCTACCTATCAAGTGAAGAATTGCTGAGCAAATTATAGTCTGTGAATGGAATTGGTTATTATTGTACCATTAGAAATTATGAAAGAGGTGGTTTCAGAGAGTCCTGGGAGAGCAAATTGAACTAATGCAGAGGGAAGGAAGGAAGGAAGCAGAGGGAGGAGAACATCTTATAAAAAGCAAAAAAAAATGTTTTTGATGATGATGATGATGAATGATTTCAGTTGTGTCCAATTCTTCATGACCTCATTTTGGATTTTTTTGGGCAAAGATACTAGAGGGGTTTGCTATTTCCTTCTCCAGTTCATTTTACAAATAAGGAAACTGAGGCAAACAGGGTTAAGTGGCTTGCCCAGGGTCACACAGCTAGTAACTGTCTGAGACCTGATTTGAAGTGAGGAAAGCAAGTCTTTCTTAGTTCAGGTCCAGCACTCTATCTGTACCACCTAGCTGCCCAAAAATGCTGTAATAAATGTACAAGAAAATAATTTAAGAACTCTGACCAACCATAATTTGAGAAGACTGAGAATGAAACCTGCTACCCATTTCCTGAGAGACAGATTATGGACTCAGCATGCAGAATAAGACATTTTTTGTACATAGTCAATGCAGAAATTCATTTAACTTTATTTTGAAAATTTGTTACAGAGGTTTTCCTTTCCTTTTTTTTTTCAGTAGTGGTAGGGTGAAGAGAAAATTGATTTTTGTTCATTGAACAAACACTTTTATTTCATTTTTAAAAGTATATAATACAATTTTTAAAAAATTCTAGGTCCAATTCATTATTCATCCAAGCCTAAGACAAGATTATCCATCCAGCTGCATGTTCTACTATAGGCAAAATGCATTTTTCATCCACCTTGTTTTTTCTAGCGGAAATGGTTATACAGATTTTTTACACATTACTGCAGATATCACAGAAGAGGCTTTGTTGTATTCTTTTATCTGGTATAATCAATAACATTTCATCTCTGAATAGGAATACTTGAAGATTCAGCTATCAATAGATTAACAGAAAACCCTTTTATTTGTACCTGATTCAAGACATCTTTCATGACACTGGAGAATACTCTTGGTAATTAAATGCATCTGTTTTCTGTCTTGGCACTTTTTAGTACCCAAATCCATACTTTAGGAGTCACTCTAAAGTTTTACTCTTACTCTTCAGATCTAATCATTGTCAAGTTTTGTTGATTCCTTTCCCATCTTGGATTTTTCCCAATCTGTTGATTCCCTTCCCACCTTTCCCATCTCCTCTGTTTTAGCTCTATTCTCCTCCCTTCCCAGTCTCCATTCCTTGAAGAACCACTTCATGTCTATACTATCTTATACTGTCTAATTCTTTGTTCCCTTGTCCAATTGCTATTCATGTCCCAAACTGTAACAGCTGCTTTTTCTCAGTAGCCTAAGGGCCTGCCATAGGTGGTATTCTCAGGAGGGACTGAAGAGACAAGAGTCGAGAGAGAAGTGTACAGCAGCTGTCCTTTATTGTATTGTAGCATCCTCCTTAAATATCCTAGAGCCCTAGAGGTAGCATGATTCTCACGTGTACTGGAGGGGAACTGATCAATGGACGAGGAGATTGATCATTGGAGGAAGAGCCGAGCCAGCTGTTTCAGCTGCCACTCTTCAGGCGAGTATTTCTTGAGAAACCTCCCTGTGAGCTTAGCAACTGGGCTGTGACCCTCAGTACCACAGGTGATTTTTGACACACTGATCCCTACACCAAACCTGAATTACTCCTTCTATATTCTTCACTTATACTCATGTGCTGATGAATGTCATTGCAAGGAATAACAAAGTCATGGCAACTGGATACACTACATATTTGTTTTATATAATCTTAACTGGAACTTCATGACAGCAAATAATTTATTTTATTCCTCTCTACTTGATTCACATTCTTCTTTCCTCAAAGCCCCCCTTTACCCTCTCAGATGAAGGCCTCATTTCACACTTCACCAAAAAAATGTAAACAGTTCTCTGCAAAACCCCCTCTTCCATTTTTCCTCACCTCATATTCCCCTGACATTATCCCCAACTAACTCTTCCTTTACTGAAGCTTTAATGAATTCTTTAATGAAGCTATGGCTCTTCTCCTTGCCAATATCAATCCTTCTATGTGTGCCTTTTATCTCATCCCTTCCCATCTCCTCTTACAGACTACCCCCACTATTATCTCATCTTTGAATTTCTAATCTTTCCATCCATCCCTATTTAATGGTTCCTTCCCTTTCCTAGGAAACTGCTCACATCTCCATCCTTAAAAAGTACTCACTAGCCCATCCAATCCCTGCTAACCATCATCCTATATCTCTTCTTTCCTTTTTAATTAAACTTTTTGAAAAAGCCATCTACACTCAGGGCTTTGCCCCTCCTCTCCACAGCCTGACTTCCAACATTATTCAAGCTGATCTGCCCTCTCCAAATCTGTTAATTATCTCTTGATTTCCAAATCACATTTTCTCAGTACTCATCCTTCTTGACTTCTCTGTATCCTTTGACACTATTGGTGAAAGTGCTGATATTGATGATACCCCCTAGAGATTTTCTTTGATTTGAGTTTTCATATCATTGCTGTCTCTTCATTCTCCTGTCTGACCACTCCTTCTTTGTCTCCTTTGCTGGATCTTCAAGTCACACCTCCTAACCATGAGTGTACCTCTAACTTCTAGACTTGATCCTCTCTACACTTATATCTTAGCTGATATGCCATGAGCTTAGTTTAGTTTATGCTTTAGTTATCAGCTCTGTGCAAGTAGCTCCCAAGTCTAAACAACTACCCCTAGTTTCTCTCCTGAGTTCAAGTCTTGATCATAAATTGCCAATTATATATCCCAAACTGGATGTCCCATATGCATCTCAAACTAAACATGTCCAAAACACAACTCACAACTTTTGCCCCCCAAACCAACACCTCTTTTGAACTTCCTAATTACTGTTGGGGACACTGTCATTTTCTAGCCACAATTTCAACTCTTAATTCTCACTCTCCCCACATATCAATTCAGTTTCCAAATCTTGTTTCTATCTCTACCACATGTCTTGTATGTGTCATCTTATTTCCATTCATATAACAACAGCATCTGAATTTGAACCCCTTAGCACTTCTTGCCTAGATGATTAAAATAGTCCTAATTGGTCTTCCCAACTCAAGACTCAATTTGAATCCATATTATGCAGGTCTATGTCACTCTCCTACTCAATAAACTTCAATGGCTCCCCCTTACCTCTAGGATCAAAGATAAACTGCTACACTTAATACCAAAAACTTTTTACAACTTGGTCCCTTTATTTCTCTATAATCTTGTTATATATTACTTTCTTCCATTATGCTACAGTACAGCCAATGGCCTGCTTGCTCTTCTTCACACACAATACTCTATTTCCCATCTCCATACCTTTGCAATGGCTGTGTCTTTTACAAGGAGAGTTTTCCCTCCTCCCCTCTGCCTCTTAAAATTCGTGGCTTTCTTGATGACTTGGCACCACTGTTGCCTTCTACAGGAAGTCTGTTTCCAGTCCCTCTGTATAGTTATCTCATATCTACTCTATATGTTACCTTTCATATATGAAATTACTTATGTACACAGTGTCTCCTCCATTAGAATGTAAGCTCCTTAAGGGCAGGGATTGTTTTGTTTTTTATTTGTATCCGATTCATTTAGCATACAGCAAGTTTTTAATAAATCCTTGCTGGTTGATTGATTCTTTATATGTACGTGTTGTCTTTTGGATAGAATGAAAGTCCTTGGTGTCCTCAGCACCTAGCCCAATTGCCTAGTATACAGTAGGTGCTTAATAAGTGCTCATTGATGAATTGTCTTAAGCTTCATTTCATGTCAAGGACTGGCAGTTTGTTGAACAAAGTTATTTCTGTGGTTGTGTTCATCAGAATTTTGTAGGATTTTTAAGTATGTGTTACAACTGGACTCAAATATTCTTCAAGGTACTCTGTGGGTCTTCATTCACTCAGAAACCATAGTTTTATGAACCATCACAGATAAGTAAACTGTCAGTAAGCCAGGGGACAAACAATCACTTCAAAGCAAAGGCATTTAATAAAATAGCATAACAAGAAAACTAATAATAAAAGGTTCCTCCTGTCCACCCCACCCCAAGCCTGGGATAGACTTTCCCACACAAAGGAACATATGACTAAGGGTATATACATGGAGAGGCACACATATAGGAAAAACTCGACCCCAGGGTGCATGGGCAGCGAGGTGGTAAAGTGGATAGAGCACTGGAGATATAGTCAGAAGGATGAATTCAAATGCTCCCTCTGACATGTACTAGCTGTGAGACCCTAGGCAAATCACTTTAATTGGTTTGCCTCAGTTTCCTCATCTGTCAAAAGGGGATAATGACAGCACCTACTTCCCAGGCCTGTTATGGGGATCGAATGACTTTATAATTGTGAAGCGTTTAGCACAGTGCTTGGCACATGGTGAGTGTAATATAAATGTTAGCCATTATAGGCCATTATAGTCATTGTATATGAAGGGAAAACTCATTCCTTGGATGTTGTAGAACTGATGTGGTCATGTGGTCCCCATTAGACCTCTGTCCCAAAGGTCTCCTGGGGCTGATGCTTGGTAGAACTCCACCAACCCAATGGCCAGTGTCCAGCTTCTGACTCCCGCTGTATCCTCAGCTGAAATGCTACATCTTCTCCATAAGGCTTTGCTATGGCCCCTTTAACTTAACGAAAGCCCAGAGGTTTTGTGGTGGTGGTTGTTCTACTACAGCTCTTTTAGAAAAACAAAGCCATCACAGACTCAGTCATAGTCTTTTCTCACAGACCAAGGAAAAAAAACCCTCAGTGGCTTTTACTTTTCCACGAGGCACAAGATGAGGGCAAGGGGCAGAAAGGAGCCTGTTTTTCTAAGGTTGATCTGAAATGGGTGTTTCTTCTCTAGAACAGGATTCCTCATCCCCCGTGTCAAGCTCTTTAGAACAGAATGCTATTCAGGGTAACTAGTGCCTTCAAGTTTAAATCTATTTTTAACATTAAATTCTTCATCCCCTGTTAGAGGCCTCACTTTGATGAAGGGTTAGAAACTCCTCATGGCTCCCTGCTTAAAAATTCCAATGGTTAAAATGTACCCAGAAAGTCTCAGTTTAAAGTTATGTCCTCCCAACAAACTGCCGTGCACCTTCTGGGTTTGAGAACCCTCGATTTTTCAACCCTAGTATTCTTTTGATCTCTTCCATGCTAAATAATGATAAAGGTATAGACACAAGAGCAAAACTAAGCAGCGTGGGAGGTACAGATCAATGCTTTAATATTTTGACAAATTATACATGCATAGGTATACACACACATGTAGATGTACATGTGTGTCCAGCTAGAGTGAATGAGCCAGAAACAAGCCAGCCCTCTATGGGAGGGAGACAGTTAGTCTTAGAAGAGAGTTCAAGGTTCTACTTTTCTCTAACAAGTAAATTCTGAATAAAATATGAGAATATATGTATATTTATGTATATTTGTATATTTATTTGTATATACATGAATATATTTTTAAAATACATCCTCACAAGACTGTGACAGAACATATAACATTTTAATAATTGACCATTTTTATAAATTGAGAAGCAGTTTAGAATAGTTGATAGAAAGTTAACTATACAACCAGAAAGACTTGGGAGGCAAGCCCTGCCTGTCCCATAGACTGGCTGTGTGACTCTGAGTAAGTCACTTAACCTCTCAATGCTCGATGAGAAGATGCTGACCTACCCTGGGAGAAGGAGTTTCCTCATCTAGGGAATTTCCTTATCAATGAAATCACAGGTCCACTCCTTATCTCTAAAGTGATGAGAAAGGAAAACAAATTCTTCATTATTTAGGGAAGCAAACAATCTGAAGCCATTGAAATGTCTTTTCTATTTTTAAATTTTTCAATAATTGTTTTTGTTAATGTCAGATTTCACTATGCCATTTCTAGGTCACCCAGAGATTTTTCCTCTGGTACTTACCACCAAGACCCAGGAAATATTTGGCTGCCGAGCTGAAGAAGATGTCACAGAAGAACATCCCAATAAACTTATCAAAAAAGAAGATATAATCCAAGACTTCAAAAACAGAGCTGGAATATCTGACTTCCACCCAGTCAAAAAAATTGTGATGGTTTGTACAGATACCCTTTTTATTTGGCCATCAAGACTTCTGTAGCTTCCTTCCAGGAGCTTCTTATTTAAAGTGTCAAAATGGGAGAGTTCAGAAATCCAAAACTGGACACTGTAAAAATGAATATTCTGGGGAAATCATATTTAAGGTTTGCAAAGCAATTGGGATTTGGGAGTTGTAAGCAATGACTATTGGCACAGATATCTCTTAGAACCTTCAATAACTGGGTAGATCTCAGTTTGCATATTAGCTGTTGATGTAACAGAATGGTACAGAAACATGAGGCTTTCTCTTTTGCTCTTATTCATGCAGGAATATCCTGGAGAAGAACTTTTGGTTGTTTATGATAAAGAGTTCAAATATGGACAGAACTTTTATCTTATTGGAACTGAAGAAGCCAAGGAAAATATTTTAAATGTAAGCAGATTACCAAACCTTGCATTGACTATTTTACAGTCAGGAGGTGTTACATCAATAGAGTGAGCCTGCTCCTAATTGGCAAAATTGCAAGGTAGCTCATGTCCTACTTGGATGAATGTCACTCCTCTGGAGGTCATCTTTCAAATGTCAAAAGAAAGTCAACCTGGAAAGCAATTGGTCTCTGCTGCCCTTTGGTTCAGGATTATCCAAATTAATGCTGGAATGACAAATAAATTCAGTTCTCCATAGTTAAGCTTTCCTGGTGGGTGTAGAGAACTTGGTCCAGAGTATAAATCCTTGTAATACTTGACTTATGCTATTTCTTTTTTTAATTTTTGAAGACACGGTCTCCCCATCTTGCTAAGGCTGGAAGTGCAGGGGCTACTTGAAGGCTAGTAATTGGCAAAAGAGCTTCCAATTAACCCCTTTTTATGCAACTTGATGGCTCCCTACACCTCCCCCAATGTTCCTAAGGGCTCCCCATATTGATGCTGAACTTAATGGACACACGCTTTTTGCATAGGCCATTCCAGCTCAAAACTCCTGACTTCAAAAGATTCACCTGCCTCAGCCTCTTTGGTAGCAAAGATTATAGGCATGTAGTAGCTAGCTAGCCCACCTGGTTTTTTAGGTTATTTCTAACCTGACTGATTGATTGAACTGATTCTATTAACTAAAATCAGTTAAGTTAATCGTTTGATGGAACAATTCACTCAGAACACTTGTTGGGAGGAGGAAGTGTGGTCCAGTGGAAATAGTATTGGTCCTTGAATCAGAGCAGATCGGTTCGACTTATCACCTCCTGACTCTTATTTACCCCCGTGTATGACCCTGGGAAAGTCACAACCTCTTTGGGATTCAATATCTTCATCTGCAAAATGAGAATACTGGAGTAGATGGTCTCTGAGGCCCCTTCTAAGATCCTCTGATCGGACAGCTTTATATAAATGAAGCCTAAATAACTTTAAAATCTTATTTTATTAAATGTGATTTGTCAATTTCACAAAAAAAGCCAATATTTTAAAGAACATCATTTTACAAGAACCTTCTACACATGATAGGGATGAAAGAATTTTAGAAGCATTAATGATTAATAAGTCTTCAACTTCCTACAGAAGTCCATGCTATCCAAATTTAAAATGCTACTTGTTAGGCAAAAGCTGATCATTAAAGTTTTAATAAAGATTGAGGGTGAGGTAAAGATGCCATGGTGAAGGGATGCCAAACCCACTTGGAGGAAAAATAAAGAATAGCAGTCTTAGCATGAAGCTTTGTTAACTCCAACTAAACCAGGGGTTCATGACAGTGACTATATCCCTGAAGAGAAGGCAAACTCAAGATGGCGCAGTATGTGTCTTCTTGCACATAACACAAATCAAACCTGCTTTGGGGTGTTCAGATTTCTGGGTAGCCAATATATTTAGAGATGCTGGAACTGCAATCGGGGGGACAGCTTCAAGTAGAACCTCTGATTTCAGTAGCTTAGAGTGGAAGCATGCTGGAAGACTTCGGCTGAAGCACATGTTCACTGATTTTTGGTTTAGAGAGTCTTCAAACATTTGAAGGGTTGTATTGGAGAAAAAGGACTGGGTTTGTTCTCATTAGCCCAGAAGGCATAACTAGGAGCAATAATGGAAAGTTACAATGAGATAGATTTTGGCTAAATATGAGAAAACGTTACCTAAAATAAGTCATTCCTAAGTGGAATCCTCCAGAGACTAAGGAATATAACATTAGTTGGGATGTAGGAATTTTCCCTTCACTATAGGTCTGCAAACAGAGACTGTACTTCTATTTGTTGGGGATGGCAAAATCCAATCAGAGAGTTGGAAGCTTTGAAGAGTGACCCATAAACAAAAAGAATCCCCACCAGAACCTATCTGACAAGTAGCTTTCCAGCCTTTGTCTGACCCCCTCCAAAGAAGACAAACCAACCAACTATGGCAGCTCATGACACTTTTGGACAGCTCCTAAATTGGCCTGCTAGCAACTTTTATCCATTGCTCCTGATTCTGTTCTCTGAGACCAAACAAAATGAGGCTAATCCTTCTTCCAAAGGACATAACTTAAAATATTTGAAAACTATCACATCCTGCCCCTCTCCCTTCTCACTGAGTCTTTCCCACCCCCCCCCCCTCCAGGATAAAGAGGCCCAGTTCCTTCAACCAATCCTTATATGTTTTTGGACTCGATACTATCATTTACTGGAAACTTCTTAGCTTATCAATGTTCTTCATAAATTGTAGTACCTCCAAATAAACACCAGAGGAGGGCAGAATCTAATGGGACTGTCACCTCCCTGTTCGTGGAAGGTTTATTTGTCCTGATAAAGCCCAAGGCTGCATTAACATTTTTGGCTGACCCATGTTGAACTTGAAGTCCTCTAAACACCAAGAACTTATTCTGAATGACTTTGGTCTATTCATGTTTCCCTGTTCTGCACTTGTTAAGTTGAATTTTTTTTTTATGCCCAAGTGCAAGTCTTTACATTTATCTCTCTTGGATTTCATCTTAGTAGATTCAACTCAATGTTCTAGTCCATCATCTAGCATGTTAGCTGTCCCTCCCAGCTTTGTGTTATATGCAAATTTGATGAGTATGCCTTTATCCAAGTAACTGATAAAAATGCAAAAAAAAAAAATCACAGGATCAGGTACAAACTCCTGGGATGCTACGCTACAGACCTTCTGCTATATTGATGCTGAAACCTTAACAATTACTTTTTGGTCATTTGACCAATTCTGAATCCATCTGCTCATTATCTAATTGTTGGGAGCCAAGACCTTCTGAGGTCCTGGCACACTAGCTCCCCAGTTCTACAAGGTCATTAGGCAGATATGCAAGGATAGTATAATCTTGTTGGGTGGATGCTCTCATTGGTTTCATGAATATCTAAAGAATGTACTGAAAGTTAACTTACAAGTCCTGATTAGGACTCCTGGTCTATTGTGCCCCCAAAGGTGGTTCTAGGATAAAGATCTTGATGACTGATTAGCCTTGGGCTGAGGTTGGGGGAAAGGCAAGACCCAAATCATGTAATCACCCCTGAAATAAGCAATATAAGCTCTATGATTTTCTTGCATCCTTGGCTATGTATGGAATAGCTCTGCAATAAACAGACTATGAAATACATCCCCGTCTCTCTGTCTCTTTCCTTTAATTCAGCTGTAAGCTTTCCTCACTCTCTATTTTCCTCAACTAGTAGCTAGGCCTAGACTGCGCTGGCCACAGCATCTAATCAAAATCTCTCTTTCTCAACAAGAATTTTATGAGATTATTTTATCAAAAGCTTTGCTAGAATATCAGAAAAATGATTTGAGAACATCCCCTCTATTTACTTATTTAATAATCCTATAAAAAAAAAAGGAAATGAGGTTAGTCAAAACTTCCCTCCTCTTGATGAAGATGTATCGGGGGCTTTGTGATCACCACTTCCTTTTCCAGATGTTAACCAATCAATTCTTTAATGATTTGTTATAGAATTGTCCTAGGAATCCACGTCAAGCTCACAGTTTGTCAACTCTGTTGTGGGTAGGATTCTTACTCAGGTTTAGATTGGAAGACATAATCTCTGACATCTCTTCTGACTTTTAGATTCTATGACATTCCTAGTAAGTGCTATTAGAAGAAGAAATGTCTTGTAATCATAGAAATGTCACTATAACAGAAGTCAGAAAAAAAAAGGGATAGGAATAGACTAAGTGCATAATGTTATATCCATAAGAGGAAGTGGCTGGAGGATTTTACTATAGGAAATTCCTTTTCCATTTGGACTGTACATAGGATAGTGATATACACCTTTGGTGAGCACGTGTCTCCCTATTTTATTCTTTACTTGATTGTTAGCAATAACTTCTGATTATCAGACAATGTGAATACCTTATCAAGCTTTTATTTAATTACATTTGTTTAATACTATTTCTCATAAAATTTCAATGTCAACCTCTTGATCAGGAATGTTTACCCCTATTGTAACATTATTCTTTTGTGAAAATTAATCAGCTCACAGCAACACTTTTTTCATTAATGTAATATAGTATAAATATGAGGATAGCCTGTATCTATTAAATTCCTTTGCTCTGAAAGGTTAATTTTATTTTAATTATATTTTCTTTATTAATAATGTAAAATTATTGTAATAAACTGACTTCTTTTTTTAAAAAAACCTTTGGAATTTATTCATAATTATGTCAGAACTTAAAACAGCTAAACTCTGTGACTTGTGTAACTCTATTGCTACCTGGCAACATGTATAATAGAGGAGAGGAATAAGGAAAAAAGAGACATTTTCAATAATCCAAAATAAAATCAGGGCTGATGAATAACTGACATCTTGATTCTAGGGGTATTCAACTAAAAAGAAAGAAGCTTAAAGGAGCAAAAATAACATTCTCATCAATGAACTTTACAGATCCTCTGCAGGGGTCATCATGAATGAAGGTATTGAGGCTGCAAAGGATGAGATGAATTACTTTTCTTCTTTCACTCTCCAGTGTCCTTTCTAAGGATTATCTATATAGGGAGAGAGTAAGGTCTTATGCCAATTGGAATATGTGCAGAAGTAAAGGGGTTTTTTTTTTATTTTATTTTTTGCTGCTGCTGACTGATGAAGATAGGAATCCATTATAAAGCCAGGAAAATGGTCCAAGAAGGTAGCAGACAATAACCTTGTCTTCTTCTTTAGTCTCTGTGCTAGTCTGAATGCATTTGCATACTAATACAAACAGTCTATTGAGAGTAAAGTGGACTTCATGAATCTAGTAAATTCCATGTACCTCCAATATGTGAGTTTTCTTTGGTGATTTGTAAATTTTAAAAAAAATTAATTTTTATTGAAATAGGCTTTCAGGGTATAGATTCCCTCTAAAACATTATATAGGCTAAATAAGGAATTTCTAACTTTAAGTCAAATATTCATGAACATACATGGATATAACAATGGACTTTCAACTTTGATTCAATATTGGTCAGTTGCAGACAATTTGAAAAATATAATTAATCTTAGCTTGGGTGTACTCTGCCTGGTTTTTGTTCAGAGGATCTAATTTGCCTGTGGTGACTATACGCTTCAGCTAATAATAATAATAATGTTCATACCTTGATTTTTCTATCACCTACAAATGTACCATTTCCATGTTTGTGAGCTCTGAAATTCCCGGAACAACATATTCAGTATCAATAGCTCAAAGTGAGCTATTATGACCTCTAATTGACTAACTGGCTAAAGCACATACACCAATGAGGGCTTGTGGCTTTTAGATTGGAATGAATGCTGACCCACAGTTTATCTCAAACTTAGGGTAGCTTTTCTAGGAGGCACATATGCAAGTGGTAGCATTCTGAGTCCTGCAGCTGAATGCAGAGCAAGGAGCTGCCTGGGATTTTATCAGTATGAGTAGATCCTTTACCAATGAAAATTATAACTTATTTAGAGTAAGTACAACTTGTAATCTACTAATACTTAGCAGATACTGTGGGGGAAAAAATTTCTCCTCTCTGATCAAGTTGATGATAAGTCCTTCCAAATTTAGCTAATAGAAACATATTTTATTCCTGAATCTACACTCAAAGCCTTGTCAGCTTGGGTAGGACCAGCCAAATGTGCTACTTTGGCTTATCCTTCAAGAGCCCAGCCTTCAGTGACCTATTTTGCAGTGGTTCTCAATCTGCGGGTTATGTTCAATTTGTAACAATGAAAATACATCCTGCATATCAGATATTTACATTACGATTCATAACAGTAGCAAAATTACAGTTTTGAAGTAGCAACGAAAATAATTTTATGGTTGGGGGGTCACCACAACATGAGGAACTGTATTAAAGGGTCTCAGCATTAGGAAGGTTGAGAACCACTGTATTAATGTAAGACTTTTTTTGGTGGGGAGGGAGAGTCATGTGCAGATAAGAGAGAATACTTATGTAATCTGTAAAAAGTTCATTGTATAATTGCTGAAAATGTAATAATTGGATATTTTTTTAACCCTAGCCTCCACAAGAGCAGATGGTTACTGAAGAGGTCAAAGAAAGTGTTGAAGAAGTTTATGTTTACAAACCACCTGTTCCTAAACCTTGGGTTTCCCTGGGAAGTGAGAAAGAAATTGAAGAAGAATCTGTTCATGAATCTACAGTCAGGGTCAGAAGGAATACCTTTCAATTCAAATATGACCTTTAGAAGCACCTACTATGTTCAAGGCAAAGGCAAAAATCCCTCCACTACTTGCTGCTTTTATTCTTAAATCATCCACCATATAGTGGGACAATTTTCTTAGATAATTATTTGTGGTTTCTCCCTACTCTGTAGGGCTAATTTCTCTGTATTCTTGGGGTTCTCTGATTCCATTTGATAGAAGAGAGAGAAAACATTCTTTTAATACCAGTGAGGATGCCCCCCCCCAAAAAAACTCCCATTAATTTCCTTTTTTGCATTCATTTCAGGTCAAGTATAAGATTTCTCGTGAACGAAGAGAATTTGGGGCACCCATTGAATTTGGTGACTATAATGCTTCAAGTGTAAAAGACTCCTACATTGAATGTACATCATATGTAGATAAAAACTTTATAATCAAGCAGCTTGAGAAAGATATTGCTGTACAAATGATACCAATATTAGAGGATAAACATACTCAGACCCAATGGTAAGCATGAAGAGGGTTTAACTGTGGTTTTGTGCTCATAGAGCCGACCTCAGAGTCAGAGCGCTCTGTGGTCAGGTTCTGAATAGGAAATGTATTGACTTTGTGGCCCCATGGACAAATCACTTCATTCCTCAGGAGCCCCTGAGGGACGCTCCCTCAGACTGCAAACTGCAGGGCAGAGCAAGGCTCATCTGCATATGAAGAGGAAGATTTCTTACTGAGAGTTTTCTAGCTCGGATCCGGGTCAGGAGGCAGGGAGGAGGAGGAGGAGGACGAGGCCATACAGAAGACATATGGGTCACAGTCTCTGGTTTCAATGAGTCTATAATCTCATTTTAGAAATAAGAGACATATATGTGCACAATTAAGTAAAAACTGGCAGCTAAGGTGACACACTGGATAGAACGTTGAGTCTGGGGTCAGGAAGATCTGAATTCAGATCCAGACTCAGACACTGTATGATCCTGAGAAAGTCATTTAACCTCTTTCTGCCTATTTTCTCATCTATGAAACAAGAATAATGGTTGCACCAACCTCATAGGGCTTTTGTGAGCATGAAATGAGATACATATCCGGTTTATGAGATAATGTATCTCATCTGATCCTTACAATAGTCCTGTGAAATAGGTACTACTTATCCCTATTTTACAAGGGAGGAAACTAAGGTAGACAGAGGTCAGGAGACTTGCCCAGGGTCCCTTAGCTACTAAATGTCTGAGGCTGGATTTGACCTCAGGTCTTCCAGACTTCAAGCCCTACACTTTATATGATGCACTACCTAGTTCCTTCAAGTAATTAGGAGCATCTTTTAGAGGATTTGAAGGGGGTCCTCAGACCCCAGGCTATGGCAAGAAAGCAGATCAGGCAAGAGGCTTCCATGTGATAGATGGCCAACTTGTTATGCCCTTACATACACCATTTCAGCAGGTTTAAGTAAAAGTTAATCTACTTCCCTACACTAAGTACACTCTATTCATAGGGATTATTAAGACAATATATATATTTTAAAGCATTGTTTTTTCCTCTTTAATGTAACATAATGTTGCATAGTAGATACAGGGCTAGTCCAGGGTTAAGAAAGAACTGTATTCAAATCTCCTCCTCTTCTCCTCACTCCTCCCCACAAAAAAAGTCCCACAAGGGATTAAATGAGGAATAAAAGCATAAGGTTGTAGGGCTGAAGTTCTTTCAACTGAAAGATCTGAAGCCAGAGATGGCACAGAAGGCAGTGGAGAGGGCATGCTGGGCATGAGCCCATTTCCAACAAAGAATGACACAATTGGAGTAGAGGATGTTGTCCAAACTGTGTGATCCAATCATATACATAAATACAGGGGGCTGACAGGAAGTCACTCAGTAACTCTATGTGCAGAGCAACACTCTCCAGCTCTAACTTACAGATAAACTGCCAATCTGATTGGCATCAGTAAAAGGGGTTTCATCTCTATATTCTTGACTGGAAAAAAAGAAGTAAGAGAGATTTATGTCCCATTTATATGATACCTACGTGTGGAATTAAATTAATTCAGTGAAAGAAATTGAATTAGTTCACTGTTATGACAAAAAAAAATCAAATAACTGATTGACAATTTTGTTTTGCTTTTTAACAATTTTTAACAATTTTAAAGACCAGTTCTCAATTTTATAAGTACACAGAAATATATCTATGTAAATATAGATATCTTTCCTATCAGGAGAAAGATTTATCATTTTATTTAAAGCAACATCTTAAGGGGCAGCTAGGTGGCTCAGTGAATAGAGCACTGGCCCTGGAGTCAGGAGGACCTGAGTTCAAACCCAGCCTCAGACACTTAACATAAAAACTAGCCATGTGACATTGACCAAGTCACTTAACCCCAATTGCCTCTCAAAAAAAAATAAAGTAATATCTTAATATTGTACTTTATTTGATTTAATGAACATATTTTCTGATATTCAATCCTGAAAAGTATAAGGATTCCTATCTCAAAATTATGACTATAGAAAATGTGGTACACGTAGTATTGCAGCCACATTATTATTAAAACTAATAATAACTGAGATATAGCTTTTTAGGTTCACAAATCAATACTGATTGATAGTTGGTAAAGAAAGACGACCACTGAATGGTGGGCAGATATGTGGCGCAGTGGATGGAACACTAGGACTTGGAGTCAGGAAAAGCTGATTTCAAATTCTTACTCAGATACTTACCAGCTGAGTGGCCCTGGGCAAGTCACTTAACTGCTACTTGCCTCAATTTCCTTATCTGAAAACGGTAGGAAAAGCATCTACCTCCCAGGGTTGGTGTGAGGATCCATAGAGATAATATACATAAAAAGTACTTTGCAAACCTTAAACATCATATGCTACCTTAAACCTTAAACATAAATGCTACCATTATATTAGGATAATTTTACCTTTTCGGCTATGATAAAGGAGAAAAGACAGTAATAAATTTTCTTAACTTTCAATTTTAAAACTGAAGAAATATTCATTTAATTGTCACATAAATCTATAATTCTGACTTTAAGCTCACGTTGGTAGTTTGGATACATATTCAACTTTATTTTTATAACCCAGGAAATATCCCAGAAATGCTGCTATACAATACATGCCTAGAGAATTCTCAGAAGAGGAAAAAAATACGCTTCTAGAGTCGGAGGAGCTGAACAATTTTCTTAACTCTGTATCACTGAGGTAAACGTTTTATGTATCATTTAAAGCAAAACTGTATTTCAACTTTGTGCTATTGTATCTCTAATCCAAACAGAAAGTGTGCAGGGAATAGTACTTCTGCATGAGCAAGTTTCCTGCTTTGTTATCCTTTGGAACATCACTGTCTCTTTGCCTTAGCAGGGCTGGGGCTGGGATCTGACTGGTTTCTTCCTGAGCAGATGAAGGCATCACAAATAGAGAATTAGGAAAGACCCTCCATTGGAAGGGATCTGTGCAGAGGATGGCCTGGCATACTTGGTTTGTCACTGGGAGTTGTGGGCTGCTCAACAGAAGGGCCTGGGCCATGGCATAGACTCAAACTATGGGTCAACCCCAGGGTTCTAGCAGAGTTCAAGATGTAGGCAAAGAGGTCCTGGTCTAGGGTCAAGCAGAAGCTCCATATAGAAGAGGGCACAATATAAATAGGAGCCATCATACCTGCAGTGCTTACAAGTAATATAATCAAACCATCATGAAGATAACTGCAGCTTATGCACTGACACCTTTTTTAGAGAATGAAGAGGTAAGAAAGTCCTATAAAGAATTAGACAAGACCTCTCTGACAAAGCCAAATATACACTGATACCTGGTGCCTTCAGTTCCAGGGTGGTTTAAGGGGAAGATGTTGAAGAAAAAAAATGTGGTTCAGGATTAAGAAATGGAAGAGACTAATGACATAAATGATAAGAGTTCTGCAAAAAGAAAGAAACAAACAAACAAACAAAGAAACAGAAAAAAGAGAAAGAAAAAAGAAAGAAAGAAAGAAAGAAAGAAAGAAAGAAAGAAAGAAAGAAAGAAAGAAAGAAAGAAAGAAAGAAAGAAAGAAAAGAAGGAAGGAAGGAAGGAAGGAAGGGAAGGAGGGAAGGAAGGGAAGATGGTGAGCACTGAACAGCATTAAAAAATGAAATCAACAATGCCTTACTAAGAAGGAAATTACTTATGTCAAAGTAATTTCATACTGCCTCTGTGTAGTAAAAGCATTCATGGGTTAGAACAAAGGTCACAATAAACACTGAACTACAAGAAAGGGTCAAGTTTAATGGAAGACATTGTAAGAAATTACAACAGGTCCAGTCTGATGTATTAAAAAAAAAAGTATTGGTGGAATAGCTTTCCACCACATGGAATAAAAGAAAAGACACTGCCTGCAATTATCACCATTTATTATAGAAGTATAACTAATAAGAGTTAAAAGCTACACCCTAGAGGCCAAAGAAATCTAGAAACTAACTCATCTAGCAAATGATCAATTTCTTTGCCAACAAGAGAAATATGGAAGCCAAGAAAAACACTTTTAGAAGATAAACTCATTTGAAAAACAATATGAAAGAGGATAGTGGATGATTATGTGATGTCTTATCTCACACACACATACACACACACACACTCATACTGAAGAACACAATTGTGAAGAAAAATTTATCTGCAGAAAGCTTGACTTGAGATCTGCCTAAGCCAAATCAGTCCCCGTAGCCTTTGTAAATGAAACTGGAAGGGGAACAACAAATGGATGAGAAATGAAACAGAGCTGTTAGCATTTCACTAAGAGTCTGTTTCCATCATCTGCTGACTATGTAATCATCCCATTTGGATGCTTACACATCTGCTGCTAATGTATCTCTATTACATGGCTGGTATGAGAATTAAATGATAAGACAATTATGTCTTTTTTAATGCTTTACTTTCTTTGCAAGGTAGATAACTTAAACACCATTCTCCTCGCCTCACAAAAAGAAGGAAAGAGGAATGGTACTCAGGAAAAATGAAGTTGAGAAGATCAACTGTACCGGGCCAAGTATACACAGGGAAAACCAAAGCTAGAGATGACTGAGTTTTAAGGTTTTGTGGCATCAAAAGAGAAGATGCCAAAAAATTAGAAAAAATCACAAGCAGTATTATTACCAAAAAAAAAAAGATCCAGGGATTTATTAGTAACTCCTATTCCATATGCCTACCTTCTCTTCTATATAAAATATTTTATGTGAATTATCTGTGCATTTATACATGAAATGATACAAGTGTCCTGGATGAATTAAAAGGAAATAGATAGGTTTTTGTAGATGACTTTTTTTAAATGGACAGCATCTTCCCAGTCATACAATTGCCTGAAAGATGTAAAGAATACACAATCCCATTTTCTTGGATTTTTTAAAAAGTATTTGCCTCAGTAGAAGAAAATAGCCTTTAAAACTACAGCTGTGACAAGTTGTCTTCTATACCTAAGATTTCTTTTTGTTTATTTATTTTTAGTTTTCAATGTTCAGTTACATAAATTTTAAATTTTCTCCCCTTCCTCTCCTCTCCCCAAACCGGCATGCAATCTGATATAGGCTCTACACATACATTCCTATTAAACATATTTTCATATTAGACATGCTGCATAGAAGAATTAGAACAAATATGAGGAACCATGAGAATGAAAACAAAACAAAACAAAGAAATAGTCTGCTTTGCTCTGCATTCAGACTCCATACTTCTTTCTCTGGATTGTGTATACCTAAGATTTCTTGATAGATACAGTGACAGAGATAAGCAGGTTCAGCTAGCCCTTGACTTGTGTTTGCCAAAATTGTCTACCACGACGGGAAGTGTCCCACACAAACTGAAGATGGATTCCTTAAAAATGGTGGGATGTCCTAAATAGCCCTGTTTGCAGATAACATCATGATGACTGCAAGTCCCAGAATCCTGTAGGGATTCCTCAAAGAGATCTGTGGTCACGAGCCAGAGATGGGCTTAACCACCCACATAAGAAAAAAAAAACCCAAGCAGATGAAGAATGTCTACTATCTACTTTAGGACACGCTGCTGTTAGACATTCTGCTGAATTCATCTAGCACCTATACTCTCAGATAGCCACTGTATATTGACAATGAGCTGGAAAAGGAGGAAGAGAATGGGCTGGATCACATCTGGAGATTTACACTACGCTTTCATTCAGAACTGCAAGATTGGAAAAGAATATGGCCCATCTGTAGAAGATGCAGGGGATGAACGGCCCGAGTACTTCTGAGTGTCTAAAGAATGCTCAAATACCGGAAGAAAGGCCCTCTAGCAAGTTGGATAAGTGAGTCTAGAGTATACAAAAAGATATGAATGCAGGTACGGATGGGTTGTGATTTGTACTATTATAGGGGAGACTTACATTGATGAGATGACAGAACCATTTTGAAGAAACCGAGGAGGAAAATATGCTGTGTTTTATCTTGTTATCTCAGCACTCACAAAATTGTCTATTTCCTCTTGTGTATTTAGCCTACAATCAGCTTACCCTGGCATCCAGGGAGTGATGAATCTTTGATCTTATGAACCTTGTCAGTTACTTATGTCTATGGGCTACTCGATTTGTGAGACAGATCAGGATCAGAGGATCATCACTCAACCAATGGCAGGTAAAACTGGTTGCAGCCTAAATACAAAAGAGGAAATAAACAGCTTTGTGTGTGCTAAGATAACAAACTTAAACATAGAAAGTGATGATAAATACTGCAACAATATTTGTTACAAGGGGGGGTTGTTTTTGTGTTTTAATTGGAGAGTTGGTATTTGGGAAGTAGAGGGGACACTAAACATAAGAATGAGAAAGAGAGAAAGAAAGAAAAAGAAAGAAAGAAAGAGAGAAAGAGAGAAAGAAAGAAAGGAGGAAGGGAGGAAGGGAAGGAGGATGGAAGGAAGGAAGGAAGGAAGGAAGGAAGGAAGGAAGGAAGGAAGGAAGGGAAGCAAGGAAGGGAAGCAAGGAAGGAGGCAGGAAGGGAGGAAAGAAGGGAGGTAGGGAGAAAAGAAAGGAGGAAGGAAGAGAAAGAAAGAAGAAATGGAGGAAGGAAGGAAGGAAGGAAGGAAGGAAGGAAGGGAGGGAGGTAGGGAGGGACAAAGGGAGAAGGGGAAAGAAGGGAAGAAGGAAGAGAAAGAAAGAAGGGAGGAAGGAAGGAAGAGAAGATCATCACAGCTTTTTCTTTTTTAGTGTACAGAAGAAAATAGAAAGAAGTAGACATGGACGAGCAAGACAGCTTTGAAAATGTTAAATTTGGTATATTCTTTTTTAAAATGCAAAGCTGTATTTAAGAGATTTCTAGCTTTATATACATATACATACAGATATTCTTATGTTTATTGATGTTTGTAAAGATAGAAAAAGACAACTTTCAAACATCAATATGTGATAGTAATAGACTTTAGAGCCCAGGAGTCTAGGAAGGATCTATCCCTAGGATAAAGCTTGTTTCCTTGCTGTTATACTTACCTGGGCTACCTGCCACTAGCTAAATGGAGTTAATGGTATACCTGAGAAGATTGCTTTTCATTTAAGTCTCCTTTTTTCTTGTCCATTTTTAAAAGTTAATGGGCACCCTGTAGGTAATCAGATAGAGAATAAGCAATAACAAGCATTTTTATATAGATGAAGGAGAGGCTATTGGAATATTTTAATGGTATTATTAAATGCTATAATCCAAAATCTTAAAAAAAACCTAACCAACTTTTCTTCTACCAATAGTGTTGAAGTGGCACTGCAACAAAATGAAATCATGAATGTATTCATTGATGACTGGAAGGCACTCGGTGAGGAAGAAACCACTTATGGTGACAAGACAGATTCCTATCTTAAAGAATATCAGTCCTTTACAGACCTGCACAATATAAAGGAAAAAACCATTACTTGCATTTCTTGGCATCCCACAATTTATGGTAATAACTGATATGATGGTAACTCTCCTTTGTTTAGCCACTGAAATGTATAGATTAAATTGCTTTAAAAACCTAAATGTTAGTTTATTCCAAAAGTTAAGAAACAATACGTAATGAACTTGGACAACCTACAGAATCAAGAAGGAATAAAAAATTCAGAAACTTTTCTTTTAAGAACGATGACATACATATTTTGTTACTACTATATGAAATGCTTTCTTATCTGACCTGAAAGTCAGAAAAGAGGTTTATATGAATCCATTTATATGAAAAGGGCCATATACTGGAGGAGGAGGAGGAGGAGGAGGAGGAGGAGGAGGAGAAGAGGAGGAGGAGGAGGAGAAGATCTCTTCCAAAGATACTACTGCAAGAGTCATGCAAGATAGAGAGACTTTGGACCCTCAAGGCAGCTAACCCCTTTTTCCTTGGGGCGAGGGTGGGGGTGGGGAAGCAGCCCTCATTTGGGAACACAAAACTGTCTGCCAGAAATCTTGAATTCCAGAAGAAAGTAGTACTTTCAGTTAACCCCAAAATGTCTGACACCAAATCATCTAGGCCAGGTGTGGGGATCATAACCTTATTTCTACTGATTATGTCTATGTTAGGAAGCCGTCTGGGGTTCCTACATCATATTTTCCTTCAAATCACTATCAAAACATGAGTAGAGAAAACTATTCATAGAAAAATGAAGAGTGAATACCAGTCTTGCAATGAAGCTACTAACTACAACTTTTCGTTTCTTTTTCTTGTTCTTTTTTCCCCTCGCAAATCAGGGATAATAGCAGTGTCTATAGCAGAGCGACTCAGTTATGAAGAAAGAGTTGAGAATTCTAGCAGATTACTTTTGCAGCCATCCCTGATTCTTTTTTGGAGTTTCTCTGATCCTATACATCCTCAGGTATTTGAAAATAATTATAAAGAGAGTCTAAAGTATTCCCATTCTGTTGCTACACAGAAATGTGCTCATTTTCCATATCAAAGCACTTCATAATTGTTGTAGTCAATCATACACTAAGATCTCATTTAAAATCTCATTTCCACTAATTACAAATTTGTGATCATTCAGACTTAGCCTAAATTTATTTTGCCCTACCTATGAAGGAAACAAATTAATACATCAGCAAGATTATGAGAGTGTTTAACTGCGTTTAAGAATTTTAGCATAATAATGATGTGCAAAATGATGCTAATTTCATGTGAGTTTTAACATTTTCATTCAAGAAAGCCCAACAAGTCTATTTGGAAATAGTAAGTAGATTTAGGTATGGAATATAATTTAAATGAATACACTTAGAATTTATTTAAAATCTCCTATATTTTAGATTTTTCCACTTAATTCAGACTAGCTTTCTCTTCCATTCGTATGGATCAGAGAAGTTTTGCTATAATTACTTTCTGGTAGCCAGAGATCAAAATTAACAGAGCCCTTAGTTGCTGCTGAATGCCTTGGTTGACCAGAAGATGGCAGCAGCAAACAGGTTTAAAAATAATGAACCCCAGCTCTTCATTGGTGGAAGGAGTGAAGGTCAGGCAGGCGAGAACTCCAGGGAGGGGCATCTAGGAATTCCCACCTCAGGCTATTTCAAAACAGGGTTTTAGCCATGGTAAACCAGTCATGTTCTAGACTCTTCAACTTTGCCCTATACAGTGAGACTGCAAGGCTGATATCAGAAGAGCCGTGTCATGGAAGTGAGCTGATAGGCATGGTACTCCTGAGGGACCTTGGCTCTCTGCCTTCCATGTGACTCCTATGCAACATCCCTTAGCTTGAAAAGATGGAGAGAGACCCCTGGTGTTTCTCAAATGGGGAGGGGGTTTGTGACATAGTCAGATATGCTCCTTAGGAAGGTACACTTGAAAGCTGAGCGGAGGAGAGACTAGCGGGTAGACCAACCATGGGACTTTTGCAATCATTGAAGCAAGAAGTGATGAGGGTCCACACTGGGGTGATAGCAACATCGGAAGGGGGGGGGGGGTGTCATACGTGAGAGATGTCCTGAATGCCAAATTGCCAGGCTTTGATCTTTTTTAAGGCATGATGCCCTAACATTTCTTCTGTGACACTCCTTTGGCAGTCTGGTGAAGCCTATGGACCCTTTCTCAGAATGGTGTTTTTAAACACATAAGATAAAATGTATAGAATTATAAAAGAAACCAATTATAATAAAGTACCGTTACCAAAATATTTTGCAAACAAGTTCAGAGATCCTAAGTTAAATATTCCAGTTTTATGGGCTCTTCCTTTTAGGTCACCCTAGAGTCCTGGAGGCACTTGAGGACCTAGAGGGTTACATGTGGCCTCAAGGCCTCAGGTTCCCCACACTTGCCTAGACCTTTGTCTAAGAGTTGGCCTATGGGCCATTTCCCCCTCTAGCTGTCTATAGCCAGGAGGGCATAGAATAATAGAATTTTCTCACTGTCTTCTGTGCCCTTGGATGGGTTCTGTTTTAGCTGATGCTGCAAAGCCCAGATGACATCTTCTGCTTCCAGTTCTGTCCCAGTAACCCAGATATAATTGCGGGAGGCTGTATAAATGGACAGGTATGTACCAACTTTTTCCTCCCCCAGCTCAATGTTAAATTTAGACAACATTTCCTAGCAAGTTTTAATAAGAATTTGTTGAACTTTTCTTCTAATAAAACAAAAGTAATTTTACTGAAAATTAATGTAGCTCTCTCTCATTATCATAACTGGATAATCAGTGGTGATAGACACGTTTTATTAATTATTGAAATGCACTTCGGTGTAGGATCCCAAGAAAGGGCAAAAACAATGTTTACATTTTTCCTCAATCCTTTTCATGTAAAATTTAAATCATATTCTATAATTCATAAAGTTTTTTTATCTGCTGAAATAAAATTAATTCTAACACTGCAAATGTTGATTGACCACATCAAGCATTTATTAAGTGACTTCTCTGTTCTAGCAACCGTGCTAAGCCAAGGGATACAAAGACAAAAGTCAGAAAGGGTGACATGGTTGGATCTGAGCTTTAGGAAACTCGCTTTGGTACTTTTTTAGAGGATGGATTAGAGGGGAGGAATTCGAGGCAGGGAGGCAAATTAAAAGGTTATTGCAATAATCCAGGTGAAAGGTGATAAGGATGGGAATGGTAAATGGGAATGGTGATTACATGAATGGAGAGGAGAAATATGCCAGAAAAGGTTATGGATATAGAAATGAGATTTGGCAGTTGATTGGATATGTAGGGTGACTAAGGGTGAAGAATTAAGAAAGACATCAAAATTGTGAACTTGGGTGAGTGGAAGGAGGGTTACATCTTCAACAATTCAGAAGAGGGATAGGTTTGGGGATGGGGGAAGGGAAAAGAATGAGGTCTATTGGGGCAGCTAGGTGGCACAGTGAATAGAGCACTGGCCCTGGAGTCAAGAGGACGTGAGTTCAAATCCGGCCTCAGACACTTGACACAAAAACTAGCCGTGTGACTTTGGGCAAGTCACTTAACCCCAATTGCCCTCCAAAAAGAAAAAAAAAGAATGAGTTCTATTTTATTGAGTTAAAGAGACATCTGATTCAAAATGTCTACCTTGCCATTGAGGAATAGGAGTAAATCTCAGGAGAGAGACTGGAGAGAGAATATGTAGATTTGGGGGTCATCTGGATTGAGAGGATAACAGAACCTTAAAGACTTGATGAGGTCACCAAGTGAGAGAATATACAGAGAAAAGAGAAGAGGGCTTGGGACATAATCTTGAAGTACGCCCACAATTAGTGGTCAAAATATGGATGATGACCCAATCAAGGAGAATGAGAAGGAATGGTGATTGGTCAGGTATAAAGGAACAAAACCAGAAGACGGTGATGTCATGAAAGCCTAGAAAGGAGAGAATTTCCAGGAGAACATTGTTAACAGTGTCACTTGCTACAGAGAGATCAAAAATGATGAAGCATGACCAAAAACAAAAACCAAACCCATTAGGTTTGGTTATTAAAACATTGTTAAGGAGTTCCAGGGCAGAGTCAAGATGGCAGTGTAGAAGCAGAAGAACTCCATGAGCTCCCCCCACAACCACCTCAAATACTTATAAAATATGACTCTAAACAAACTTTAGAGCTCCAGAACCACAAAATGACAGAGAAACAAAGCTCCTGCAGAAAGCAGCCTGGCAGGTGGACAGGAAGGGTTCATCTCAGTGCACTGGGATCCCAGACCAGCACAAAACCTCAGCTTTAGCCCCAGGGCAGGCAGGACAAGCTGCACCTGAAGCATTCAGGAGAGTGGATCACTGGCAACTGTGGCAGTTGCCAGAATTATCAACCCACAAGAGCCAAGGACAAAGTGAAAGGTCAGTGGAACTTGGCTAATTTTTTTTTTTGCTTTTTTTTGGAGGGCAATTGGGGTTAAGTGACTTGCCCAACGGCACACGGCTAGTAATTGTGTCAAGTGGCTGAGATCGGATTTGAACTCAGGTACTTCCGACTCCAGGGCTGGTGCTCTATTCACTGCACCACCTAGCTGCCCCAAACTCGGCTAAATTTGGGGGAAAGGAGCAGGTCCAGCTCTCTGCCCCCACGGCCAGAAGCAGCAGAAGCAGCAGCTCTGCAGCCACCTCCATGTGGCTGCTTCAGAGTTCCCAGCCTGCAGACTGCAGAGGAGCCAAGCAATCATTCAGAGGCTAAGTGATCTTGCCTTAACCTACCTGGATTGCAATTGTGGTCTTGGGTGGTAGTCCTGAGGTATATGATCAGTGAGCCAAAGCCGGTGGGGCTGGCAGAGACAGTGGCCTCCTAATAGCTCCAGCAGCTGCAAAAACTCCGGCAATTTGGGACAAAGCTCTTCCCTTTGAAAGTAGAGTTCTACGGAGCCAAAAAGTCAAGTAATTGACTGGCAACATGAGCAGGCAAAGGAAGCAAAGCAAGAATAGCAATCCAAATTTAGATTCCTTTTTTGGGGACAAAAAGGATCAAAGCATGGAATGGGAGGAAGACAACACAGTCAGAACTCCTGCACCAAAAGCTTCCAAGAAAAATACGAATTGGTTACAGACTACAGAGGAGCTTAAGAAGGATTTTGAAAACCAAATAAGAGAAGCAGAGTAAAAATTGGGAAGAGAAATGAGAATGATGCAAGAAAATAACAAAAAAAGAGTCAACAATCTGACTGAAGAAAATAATACCTTAAAAAAATACAGTAACTCAAATGGAAAAAGAGGCCTAAAAAGCCAATGAGGAGAAGAATGTCTTAAAAAGTCGAATTTGCATGATGAAAAAAGAATTTCAAAAGCTCACTGAAGAGAATATTTCCTTCAGAATTAGAGTGGAGCAAATGGAAGCAAATGACTTTGTGAGAAATGAAGATATAATTGAACAGATCCAAACAAATAAAAAAATAGAAGGCAATGTAAAATATCTCACTGAAAAAAACACTGACCTGGAAAATAGATTCAGGAAAGACAATTTAAAAATCACTGGACTACCTGAAAGCCATGATCAGAAAATGAACCTAGTAATCATCCTTCAAGAAATACTCAAGGAAAATTGCCCTGATATTTTAGAACCAGAGGTCAAAATAGAACTTCAAAGAATTCACTTATCACCTCTTGAAAAAGATCCCCAAAAGAAAACTTATAGGAATGTTATAGCCAGATTCCAAAGTTCCCAGATCAAGGAGAAATTATTACAAGTTGCCAAGAAGAAACAATTTGACTACTGTGGAAACACAATCAAGATAACCCAGGATCTAGCAGCTTCTACACTGAGGGATCAAAGGGCCTGGAATATGTTATTCCAGAGATCAAGGGAGCTAGGATTAAAACCAAGAATCACCTACCCAGCAAAACTGAGTATAATGTTTCAGGAGAAAATATGGTCATTCAATGAGGTGGAAGACTTCCAAGCATTCTTGAGGACAAAACCAGAACTGAATAGAAAATTTGACATTCAAATACAAGAAGCATGAGGAGGTAAACACAGAAAAGAAATCATAAGGAACTTAATGAAGTTGAACTATTTACATGCCAACATGGAAAACGATCATTGTAACTTATGAAACTTTTCTCAGTATGAGGATAGGTGAAGGGAATATAATTGTGGAGAGAGAGAGAGAGAGAGAGATATGTATATATACACATATGTCTATATAGGAGGGTATATATGCATAGAAATACATATGTGAGTGTGTGTATATATGTGTACACAGACAGAGGGCACAGGATCAATTGAATAGGAAGGGGTGATATTTTAAAAGGTGAAATTGTGAAGTGAGAGAAGAATAAAATGAGAGGAGACAGGGAGAGACAGAATGGGGTTAATCATCCCATATAGAAGAGGCAAGGGATAACTGTTACAATGGAGGGGAAGAACAGGAAGGCAAAAGGGAACAGGTCAACCTTACTCTCAATGAATTTGGCTTAGGAAAGGAATGACATACACTCTAAATTGGATATATTGCCCTACAGGAGAGTAGGGTAGAAAGGGATGAGAGGGGGGATAATGGAGGGGAGGGCAGGTTTGGGGGAGGGTTGTTAGAAGCACACATTTCTGTAAAGTGACAGGGACAAAGTAGGGAATAGAACAAGTGGGGGGCAGGATAGGAAGGAGGGAAATATAGTCAGTCTTTCACAATATGTCCATTGTGGAGATGTTCTACATAACTACACATGTATGGCCTATATTGAATTTTTTGTCTTTCCAGTGGGGGTGGGTGATGAGGGAGGGAAAAGAATCTAGAATTTAAAGTTCTAAAATCAAATGTTAAAAATATATATGTGTATGTATATGTATTCATTATTATTATTGTTGTTGATGTTGTTGTTATTATTTACATGCATAAGATATACAGGCACTGGGGTAGGGAGATCCATCTTGCCACAATGGAAAGTGAAAGGGGTGATGGGGGAGGATATAGGAGAGAGCAGACTGGGGGAGGGGGTATACAGTCAGATGACTGTTTTGGGGTAGTGGGTAGGGGGAAGACAGAGAGAAAATTTGTAACTCAAAATCTCATGGAAATGAGTGATGTAAACTAAAAATGAAAATTTTAAAAATATTGTTAGTAACTCTGGAGAGATCATTTCAGTTGAGTGAAGCCAAAAGTCAGATTGCAGTGTTTCTAAGTGAGTAAGAGTTAAGGAAATGAAGTTAGATAAAAAAGGGGAGGAGAGAAATAAGATGATGGTTACCCCATCCCCATCTCCCAAACGCACCACACTGCAAAAACCTGAAGTTTATTTTTGGGTCATCACGATATGCATGGTTTTAAATCTGAGAATGAAGTGAGTATAGTGTATTCTGTATCCCTCAAAACTGGGGAACATCCTACTCATTATAACTCTCAGTTAACTATATCCTGATGTTCCAGGGGATCTGGGATCACATCATTGTGGATCTTCCCTTTAATGAGACATTAAGGCTAATGGTAGATTAACTAATCCATCACAACCTGTCCATCATAGACAACTTTTTCCTATCCCCCCGTAAGTCCACCCATAGCAGGTTGATCTAATGTGAAGAGATCTTTCTATAATTCTTTGGACATCAGGAAGATGCAAATGGAATACACAGTCTATCACTTATCCCTTCCTCTTACCAAATGATCAACCCATTTTCCTTTTCAATTACAAGCTTCTTTGATGACATCCATTACATTATTTCTCCTGGGTAATACCTTGTTTATAGTGTGGTTCAGCCTGCATACACTCACCAGATTCTTCTTTATTGCTCCTCTTCAACTAATTTACATCATCAGATACTGGTATGTTCTGTGACTTGTAGCTATTCAACACCTCTTGAGGAATAATGGTATTTAAAAACATGGGCCTTTGTTTCAAGGAGAAGTTTCAGCTCCTTAAAAGATCTTGGCAGTTTCCCAAAGACAATACAGAATATCCTTGGCTTCCTCTTCCATTCTTTGCCCAGCAAAAAGTCCCTGAAATCCCCCTCTTCCAGGAGGGCATCTTTCTGCATGTCTATATTCAAGCTTCTTTAAAAGAGATTAAACAAAGAAATAATCTTAAATTGACCAGAAGAACATTTTCCCTCCAATGATTTTTTATGAATGGTTTTTACTAACATCATTCTGATGATAAATAAGACACATTTCTCTTAAATCAAAATCAAAGCCTCTCATTACATAGAACATTTCAAAAGAGTGAAAGAACCCACTGGAAAGATCATTGAGAACCACAAGCTTGCCTTCCTCTCCTGTTCATAATAAAACATCTAAGTAATACAATACCTCAAACACAGTAGTCACTAGGTAATTGAAGAATGGATGAAATTAGGAATCTGAAAGTGATGTTGGGTTTTTATATTAAAACAAGACTGCATCAAAACAGAATAATGAAAACTTATTTATGTGCATTTGTCACTTGACATCAAACATTAAAAAAATAGATTTACTGATTCATACTCAAGACAGAATGTTAGCATCTTTTTGTTTGGAGGTCTTCTTTCTTTCTTTCCTTCCTTCCTTCCTTTCTTTCTTTTGTTCTTCCTTTCTCTTTCTTTCTTCCTTCCTCCCTTTCTTCCTTCCTTTCCAGAATGGAACACGATAGGAATTTGCAGTGAGGAAACTTCTACCAATGCTGATATGTGCCAACCTTGCAGCTGATAACCTTGAAAAGCAGCTGATGAGCTATGAGAGGCCAGGTAACTTGCCCAGGGTCACAAGTCAATATGTGTTCCAGGAAGGACTTGAGCACAGCTCTTCTCAACTACAAGACTGGCCCTCCTCCTTTTAGGCTACTACATCAGGAGAGAACTCAAGTGCTAGGAGGCAGCATCAGACCACACTTTCTCATCTCTGTCCATTTCACTGAAGAGCTGCTCTAATATTTCATCACTGCATGAAGCAGACTCTAGGTTCTTTTATTTTTAATTTTTTATTCATTTTGAACTTAAATACAAAAAGACAAAAAAAAGTCCATGTGCACAGCACAATACAAAAAGAAGATTCAACATGAAACCATGAATCTCCATTTTGTGCTGTTTACTTTTTTTTTTGCACAACTATGTAACAAAGGGGAGGCTAGGTGGCACAGCGAATAGAGCACTGGCTCTGGAATGGGGAGGAACTAAGTTCAAATCCAGCCTCAGACACTTAACTGGCCATGTGACCTTGGGCAAGTCATTTAACCCCAATTGCCCTGCCTTCTCCCCCCTCCAAAAAGCAAAAATAAATAATAAATATCTTTTTTTTAAACTATCATAAATACTATATGTTGTTTTTGAAGCTACCCTGATTTCTTCTATGTTTTCTTCTGTTCTCTGCTGTGCACTTTTTTTTCTCTGTCTCTCCCCAGACCTCACTAGAGGTGGCACAATAAATAGAGTACCAGCCCTGGAGTCAGGAGGACCTGAGTTCAAATCCAGCCTCAGACACTGAACACAAAACTAGCCTTGTTACCTTGGGCAAGTCACTTAACCCCAATTGTCCTGCCTTCCCCCTCAAAAAAAAAGCATGCTATATGTTCTTCTATTTATCAGTCCTTTATCTGGCAACAGAGAGCATCTTCCTTCACAGGTCCTTTGTGTATTTCTAATATTCAAAACGACTTAGTCATTTGTAGTTGTTCTTAGAACAATATTGCTTTTCCTTTATACAATGTTCTCTTGGTTCTGCTCATTCCTCTTTTCATTATTTCATTCAAGTCTTTTCATGTTTTTCTAAAATTAGCCACCTCATCATTTCTTACAGCACAACAGTATTCTATCATAATCATATACCACAACTTATTTAGCAGTTCCTCAGTTGATGGCCATCCCTGCAATTTCCAGTTCTTTTCTCCTACAAAGAAAGCTGCTATAAAGATTTCAGAACATATAAATTCTTTTCCTTTTTCCCTAATCACCTTGGGCAACAGACCTAATAGTGGTATGGTTAGGTGAAAAGGTATGCACAGCTTTAAAACTCTGAACATAATTATAGATTGCTCTCCAAAACAGTTGGATCAGTTTACAGTTCTACCAATAGTGTATTTTAATATCCCAAATTTTCCACATTCCCCTCCAACATTTGTCACTTTCCCCTTCTGTCATTTAAGCCAATTTAAGCCAATCTGATAAGTGTAAGATGATATGTCAAAGTTGTTTTAATTTGCATTTCTCTAGCCAATGATGATTTAGAGCAGTGGTTCTCAACCTTCCTAATGCTGCGACCCTTTAATACTCTTATGTGGGCATATTTGCATGTGGACCCACCTGGAGATGGATAGAGGAGTAGTGTCTAGGTTTCTAAGACCATCAGAAATATGTGTTTTCCGATGGTCTTAGGCAACCCCTGTAACCCCTGTGAAAGGATTGTTCGACCCCCAAAGGAGTCATGACCCACAGGTTGACAACCGCTGATATAGAGCATTTTTTCATATCTTTATTAAAAACTTCTTGTTCATATCCTTTGCCCATTTATCAATTGGGGAATGACTCTAATTCTTATAAATTTGACAAAGTTCTCTATATATGGGAGACATGAGACATTTATCTGAGAAACTAGCTATAAAAATGTTTTTCCAATTTTCTGCTTTCCTTCTAATTCTTGCTACGTTGGCTTTATTTGTACAAAAACATTTTGATTCAATGTAATCAAAATTGTTCTTTTTATACCTAATGTTCTCTATTTCTTGTTTATTCATAAATTGTTCTTCTACCCATAAATCTGATAGGTAATATGTTCCATATTCTTCTAAATTTCTTAGGATATTTCCCTTTACATTTTATATATCCATTTTGACCTTATCTTAGTAAATAAGATAAGATATTGATCTATGCCCAGTTTCTGCCAAACTGTTTTCTAGCTTTGCAAACAATTTTTGCCAAATAATAAATTCTTATCCCAAAGATATAGGGCTCTTAAAGCCTCTACCAAGTTTAAAAGGCTAGGCCCAGTGATGTGCCCTTTGCCTCTTGACCCAGAATCTTCCTAGCTAAGCTCCATGTGGTTTGGCTCTGCCAGGTTGGCTGCCTAGTGGTGGATTTCCCGAAAGCCACTGACCAAGTCCCTGAGGAGTTATAGTCTGTGTTGGTGAGGAGAGTATGCACTCTTGACAAAAATCACTTACCTTCTTGAAGTTTGAAGGGAGACATCTCCCAGTTAAGGATTTTCATTTAACATGGTTTACTTTCTAAGATTCATTTTTTTTCCCTAGGTAGTCTTATGGGACATAAGTGCCCATTCTGAGCGCATCGCCAACATCAAAGGCTCTGGTGGTACCAGTAAGAAAGCCACACTTAAGGTCAGTTACCTTCCAGACTTACTCATTTCAGCATGGCATTTCATTTTCATTTTCTCCCCCATTCAATAATTTTTCAAGAAACGTATTGCAAAGAGCTATCAGGGTTAACAAGATCCCAATAAATGTAAATGCTGGTAGACAGAGCTGATCCCAAATATTCTCCTCTGGGTATCTGATTAGGGATGTGTATCTGTAGTGCCTATGGTTCTCCTGTCTTGCATGTGGGGATCCCAAAAAGCTGCTCAAAGTACTCTCTCCTTGTAGATACAACTATACCTTGCAAGCTCCCACCAATGTTTACTTTTATTAGTTAGCCCAAGGAAATAATTTGTTGAAAGCAATGGCATCTAATGAAATGGATAGCAAGAAAGGTAGTAACAAAATATTCCTCCCCTAAATACCATCTCCCAAATACACACATCATCAGAGAGAGGAATGGCAACTCCTAGAGATCACACATGGGAGCACACAGGTATAGCTAGACTTGAGCTCTGACTCACTTGAAAATTTTGGAGTATTTCAATACTAAGGATGCAATCCCATCATCTTTTTGGAAATGGATAAGGAAGAGCTAATGAGATGGAACAAGCACCAAAGGGTCCATTTCAAGTGAAGAACCATTAGTTCACAGATTTAAAAACACTGGTGGTTTTTGTGACCATGATAACCTTCGAAGGTGAGATCTTGGAAGAAACTGAAGGAAAATGAAGGATGAAGACTGGGCCTGTGATTTAATTGGTACAGGGACTTCCAAAAGACGAGACTCCCTGACCCAGTGCAGGTCACACCTTCTCTGCAATTTATAGTCTTCTGAATTAGTCTAGTTATCTCAAGCACTGGGAGATTAAGTGATTTGTCCAGGGTCACACAGCAAGCATATGTCAAGTCAAGAGACTTGAACCCAAGCCTTCCAGGCTTCAACACCCACTTTCCATCCAACATGCCATGTTGTCTTTCTAAGATGGAAAAGGAAAGACCCATGGAAAGATCAGGGGCATAATAGCAGTCATACCGATGTAGATGATTTTATTTTTGCTATGATTTTCAAAATAAGTCATTTTAATCTGTTTAAAATAACATTTCATATAAGTTCATTTATTAATTTTCTGAAATTATGGCCTGGGATTTTATTTTTAAATGTTTTAAAATCTTCCTCTAGCCCATATTTTTACTGGAACCAGACAGTAATAAGGAGGCACCATTTGTGAGGCATTGCGCTGTGTCATCAATAGAACATGGACATAAGAAAATAATCACAGATATACACTGGTTGGCTGATAATTTTGAGGTGAGTTTAAATGGTTTGGGTTTTAGTTCTGGTTTTGGGGTTTGGGGTATTTTGGCTTTTCTTCCTAAATTTTTTCTCATGGAAATGGTTTAGCTTTATAATAGTCCATTTTAAATCACAAATTATTTTCATTCTAATTGGAGTTTTTAAATCACGAAAGAATCATGCCGTTGCATTTCATGTCTTTATACCTTTAAAAAAATCTACTGTGCTATTGTATAATGACAGCGCTGACTTCATGCCATTTTATTCAGCATTTACTGGCAAGCAAGGCTGTAAGCCTTCTCTTTGGGGATGAGTCAGATAACTTGGGAAGCCCCTTCCAAGTCTGAGATACTGTGAAATCAGGGCCGTAATGACATCTAGAACACACCCTAAGTTCACTGACTCCAGTTCAAATATCCTATCTACTCAATAAGACTGTGCTTCCTGGACTTAAAAAAATTTTTTTCTACTATGGCAGTGTATGAGCCTTTACTTTGTCAGCTTCAGAAACTTCCAGCATGCAAATTCCTTGCACCAACAGAGATTGCAACCAACCTGTGACTTAACAGAAGGTCTCTGGAGCTCCCCAATACACTCAGCAGTTAAGTGACTCGCTCGGGCTGATGCAACTAGTAAAAGAAAATGGTGGGATTTGAACCCAGGTCTTTCTACCAAAGTGCTCCCCCCCTCCGCCCTTCCCCCCAGGGATAGGGACCAAGCCTGTGATTTCACTGTTATAAGAAATTCCCAAGTGAGGAAACTCCTTCTACCACTGCAGGTTGCCACCTTCTCTGCAACTGACAATCTTAGAGAGTTACTTGTTGAAAAAATTAAGTGAATTCATAGTCTAGGGCTACACAGCCCCTGAACTTCAAAAGCCACACCTGAACCCAGATCCTCAAGTTCAGCTCTTTGCTATCTATAATATTAAGTCTTATTACTATAGAATAATTATCTAACACATAATTCAAAAGGGGGAACATCGAAACCAAAGATTGGAGATGGGTAAATGTTCAATTCAACGACCATTAAACATCTACTCAATCAACAAACATTTGTTAAGCACCTACTAGCGCCAAACACTGTGCTAAGCACTAGGGATACAAAAAAGAGGTAAAAGACAGTGCCTGCCCTCAATGAGCTTACAATCTAATGAAAAGTTCTTAAGGGAAATGGAAAGGAAGAAAGGACTTTCAGTTGAGTAGAGTGGTCAGGGAAAGGCACATGAAGCCAGGCTGGGGCTGCAATAACAGACATATCGATGTAGATGTTTTTATTTTTGCTATGATGTGAAGACAAGATGTTGGAGGTGGGCTGGGGGCAGGGAAGGGAATCCATTCTTTTTTTGGAGGGGGGAAGGCTGGCCAATTGGAGTTAAGTGACTTGCCCAAGATCACATGGCTAGTAAGTGTTAAGTGTCTGAGGTGAGATTTGAACCCAGGTCCTCCTGACTCCAGGGCCAGTGCTCTATTCACTGAGCTACATAGTCACCCTAGGAGTCCATTCTGAGAATGAAAGATGATGTGAGAAAAGGAATGGGGATAGGGAGTAGTCCAATTTGGCCAGAAAATACAGAGTACTTCAAGTCAGATCAAGTCAATAAACTTTTTATTAAGCACCTACTGTATGCCTCTAGGCACACAGGAAAGGCACTATGCCAAACACTGAGGATACAAGAAGGACAAAAAATATTGCCTACACACAAAGAGCTCACAGCCTAATAGGAGGGAAGAAAACCTGCCAACAGCTCTGGACAGACAAGATCTATGCAGAGCTACTTCGGGGTAACTAGCATTAAGGAGGAATCAGGAAAAGCTTCTGAGAGAAGGTGGGGTGTTAGCTGGGACTTGCAGGACACCAGGGAAGCCCGGGGTGGGGGGAGAAGGTGAGGAGGGAGAGCAGTTCAGACCTGGGTAGGGGATAGCCAGAGAAAATGCACAGTCACCCAGACAGGAGCAACTGGGTCACTCCAAAGTTCATTCTCATTCAGCTACCCTACCTGCCTCCACAGGTTGTATTAATCAGTCAATAAGCATTTATACCTGCCAATTACTGGGCACTGGTCTAGGTCCTGCGGATGCAAAGATAAAAGAATGGTTCCTGCCCTCAAAAAGCTTACATTTTACTAGAGAAGACAATATGCACACATATAAGAAATACAAAACAAATACCAAGAGTGTTGTACAGGAGATACACATTTTTTGTAGGGCTGATTCTAAACAACCTCTAAGCTTCTTTCTAATGCAAAGATTCTATCATTTGAAGATTCAACAAAAGTTTATTTTTAAAAATCATATCTACTGAAGGAGCAGGACATAAGGAGCAAAAATTCCTCCTTGGGTATATATGACATCATTTGGAAAGAACCCTGCATGATCTATATGCAGTAAAGACAAGTGATGATTAATTTATACGGTGAATTAAAGGGATACTTAGAAAAAATGTTCCAGTGTCCTAAGGGAATTGACTGAAATCATGTGTAACACAGTGGGGCTTTTACAAATGAATATTTCCTTCCAAGGGGAGGATCACAAATATACAAATTTATTCCCCCAACATCTCACCAGGGTAATTCTTCCTACTCTCAAGCCCAGCGCCCTATGCACTAAAGCCACCCAGCTGCCCTAAAGCACTATTATTAGTAAACCACCTATTCTTATTGCTGCTGTGTATTCTTATCAATGGAGGGCTTCAGATAAAGACTGGAGAGCCATATAATGAAGCGTGTTTGAGGTAAGGGTTGGTCTAGATAGCCTCTGAAGTGGCTTCCATTTCTGAGGTACCTGAGGCAGTCCAACTTGGGGTGAAGACTGCTGTGAAAAGGAACCCGTCTTCTGGGGGTCCTTAACCCTCTTCTTCTCTCACCTACTCTCCCCACAACCCCTGGGGGAATCAATGGAATCACAATGGGACAAGAGCAGCCACACATAATGTTCCCACTTACTTCTCTGACTTCTTCTAAGGGTCAATTCTACTCCAGTGTGTATTCCTGCTTTGTTTTGTTTCTCTTTTCTTTATGAAGGAGAATGACTTCAGGAGTGACTCTTGTAAAATGACAAAAACAAACAAACCAGCTAAGAGGGAATTAATACCTAAGATAAGTAAGGAGATAGTAAGACAGCACCTACCTAATTGCCCTTCATGAATCAATTAAGCATTTATTTGCTGCCGACTATAGAAGGACAAAAGATAAAACTATCCCTACCTTTGGTGTCACCAAACATTTTCCAAATTGTATGTCCAACCATGTCACCTCCTTCCCCCTCTACTTAAGAAACTTAAGTGGCTCCCTTTTGCCTCCAGGATCAAATACAAAATGCTACGTTCCACATTAAAGGTAACTTAGTCCCCTCCTGCATTTCCAGTCTGCTTACTACCTTACTCCCCTCCTGGAACTCTTCCATCCAGTGACAATGAAACTCCATGTCTCTGCTCTGTCCTCCGTGCCTGGCATGCTGTCCCCCCTCTTCTCCACCTACCAGTTCCCGTTAAGTCCCAACTAAAATACTACCTTTTCTAGGAAGCCTTTCCCTCCCTTCCTGGTGCCTTCCCTCTGGTAATTATTTCCTATTTATCCCATAACTAGTTTGTTTGTACGTAGGTGTTTGCTTGTTATCTCACCTATTAGATAGTGAATTAATTCCTTGAGGGAGTGCCTTTCCTCTCTTTTTGTATCTCTGATACTTGGCAAGGTGTCTGACACATATAAGGGGCTTAATAAATGTTTATTCACTGGCAATGAAATCACACTCCAGCAATGAGGGATGACTGATGTTGGTTGAACAAGGGAATCCCAGGGTCAGATCAGCACTTGAGGAAAACAACTTTGGCAGCAGTGTGCAACATGGATTGGAACCATTATAGCAATGGGACCACTGATGCAATAATCGATACTGAGAGCATATTAAGGTCTGAAATAAAGTGGTAGTTGTGTGAGTAGAGAGAAGGGGCCTGATGCAAGAGACGTTGTAAAGGCAGAAATACTAAGCAACCAGCTGGATGCAGGTAAAGCAGAGGGATGCTGGAGATCAAACTTCCCCACCTGCAGGAAGTAATACAGTGGGAAAAGTTCTAGTTCTGGAGGCAGAGAAGCTGTGTTCTAATGCTCACCTGGCCCAAGGAAGCTATGTCCTCACAAAAGAACTGGCCAATATGCTTGCAGCAACATTTGGAAGATCATGGGAAATGAGAGAAGTCCTCCAAGACTGGAGAAGAATAAATACCCTAATTAAAAAAAAAAAGAAGAACCTGACTTTGATTCCTAGGAAAATTCTGATCATTATAGAAATGATGATATAGAAAGGATATAAGAGGATATTGGAAAAGGGAAATGGCAACTACAAAGAGCCAGGATAGCTTTCTCAAGAACTGCTTATGCCAGACTAACCGCGTCTGCTTTGCTCACTACCTGGCATGGCCACCCCTGCATCACCCCACATGTTGGCACCAGGGCAGCACCCTGGCTGCCCCATCCTTATCACATCTCAAGCCCTCTACTTCTGCCTCACCTCTCCCATCTTGCAGACTTGCTGTTTTGATCTCAAGTAAAATACTTTTCATTTATCCCTATTAATTTTTATCTTAGATTTGACCCAATACTTTATCTGACACATCACTGAGCAAGTCATGTCATTTCTCAGTGCTCTAGGCAGTTCTATTAGCTCCAGAGGCAGTGCTAACCTAAACTGATAAATGAAATTTATTCATCCAAGAGTCCTCTCTATCCATTAAATCCCACTTCCACTCCCTATCCATAGACTTTAACAGAATGCTTGTCTCTCAAAATCTTTTGGGATCCTGCTTCTATGATTGTGTAAATTTGCTCTCCCTTCTGGTTTTGTGTCACCAACAAATCTAACAGGTAGCTTATCTGTATTGGGGGGGGGGGTTTAATGTAATCAATCTTTATTTGTTTTCTTGTTTACATCGTTCATTTTCATGAGACTTTTGAGTTACAAATTTTCTCCCCATCTTTCCCCTACCCAACCCCACCCCCAAAACAGCGATCCCACTGTGGAGCCCCTCCCCTGGTCTGCTCTCTAACTTTCTGGTAGGGCAGGAAGGGTCTCCCTATCCCAGCCCCTATATATCTAAATTCCTAGTTGCAGGTATTGCAGAGCTTTAAAATCTAGATTCTTTCGGTTCTTCCCTTGTCACCCAACCCTGCTGAAAGGACAACCAATTCAATACAGGCTGTGTAGGTTTGATTATACAGGACATCTTCATAGTGGACATACTGTGACAGTGATCATATGTCCCTCCTTCCTATCCTTCCCTCCCTTGTTCTGTTCCCTACCCTGTCCCAGACCCTGCCCTCCCCTCCGTCATCCCCCCTCTCATCCCCATACCCCCTACTCTCTTGTGTGGCATTATGCCCATTTTAGAGTTTATGCCATTTCTTCCCTAAGCCAGATTCAATGAGAGTAAATGAAAGTAAAGTTGTAACAGTTATCCCTTGCCTCTTCCACATGGGATGATTACCCCATTTTGTCTCTCCCTGTCTCCTCTCATTCTAGTCCTCTCCCACCTCAGAATTTGCCTTTTAAAGTATCATCCTTTCATATTCAATTGATCCTATGCCCTCTATAAAACCAT
>CM053593.1:34997825-35048289 GCA_028646575.1 Pseudocheirus occidentalis | reverse complement strand
AGTCCTTTTTCACTTAATGTATAGCTTATAGGCATTCTTCAAGTGTCTTGGAAGCATTTGGTGTGGGAGTTCTGACTGGGTTGTCTTTCTCCCGTTCCATGCTTTGATCCTTTTTGTCCACAAAAAAAGATTCCAGAGTTTTATTGCTGTTCTTGTTTTGCTTCCTTTTCCTCATGTTGGCCAGTCAATTAATTGGTTGGTTTTTTTAGCTCTGTGAAACTCTGCTTCCAGGGGGGAAAGCTCTGTTCCAAATTGCTGGGGTTTTCCCAGCTGCTAGAGCTATTAGGGGGGTGTTGTAAGTCCCCCCAGCTTTGGCTTGCTGAAAGCATACCCCAGGACCACCACCCAAGACCACGATTCTGATCCAGGCCACTAAACACAAGAGCACTTGGCCCTGATCACTTGATTCAGCCCCCCTGCAGAGTCCACAGGCCAGGGGCTCTGAAGCAGCCCCGTGGGGGCATCCACCTTTTACAGTAGTTTCTTCCCTTCCCCCACTACTTCCTTGCCTAGGGGGTAGATTGGCCAAACTGCTTTTCCTCCTCCAAATTTAGCTTGAAAGCTTCACTCACTTTCACTGACCTCTAATCCTGGCTTATGCAGATTGCTCCAGGTGCTTTAGATCTTCTCTGAAGTAGACTCAGGCTGTGGCTTGGGAGGCTCTGCTCTTCCACGCCCCCTCAGAACCTGGCCACATGGCGGTTTCAGGATGGGCTGGTCTCAGCTCCAGCCTGGGATGAGCCCCTCCTACCAGCTGCCTTTCTGTAATCCCTATTTTTCACACCTTTCTTTAATCCCTATTTTTCACACCTTGGTAGATGTGAAGTTGCTGGAGGCTGTAGCTCTTCTCTCTTGTAGACTGGCTGCGGCTTGGCTCCTTACTACCACCCTGGGGCCTGGCCGTGGTTTTGGTTTCAAGCTGGGCCAGCCTCAGCTGTCCTGCCCGGATGATCTCCTGCTGCCGAGCTGCCTTCTGCGAGAGATGTGTTTTCTGTATTTTTTGAGTTTGAGAGTCCTAGAATTTGTCCAGCATCATATTTTTATGGGTGTTTAGCATGGCTGTGTGGGAGCTGTGGGATGCTGCTGCTTCTACCAGGTTATCTGTATTTTTATAGAAGTGTAGATTTTTTAAAATGTCACATATCCTAGGGCCCAACATGGATTCCTCCAGAAGGCTCCAGCCTAGCCTTCCTTCCAAGTGAACACAGAACTATTAATAACTAATCATTTATTGAAGCCATTAATAATAGAAACATTAATAACTTTTAGTCTGGCTATTCAGCCCAATCTGAATCCACCTAACTCCAACCATTGTTTACAGATTCTTTCTCCATCTTGTCCATGAAAATATGTAAGATTTTTGGTCAATTGCTTTGCTAAGATATCAGGATTAAAGAAAATGGACCTCCAGGGTCATCTCATCCAAGCCCTTGTATTTTCAATAGTTTTGATTGATTTTGATGACTTGATCATCAGGAGACTGAGGCCAAGGGAGATTAAATGACTTGACCAAAGTGAAATGACTAGTAAGAATCAGAATCGGGATTAGAACGCAGGTTCTCTGGCTCCAGAACTAGGACTTTTCCTACTGGATCAGTTACTTCAGGTAGGGAAGCTTGAACTATGGCACTGCCCCCAATCTACCAGCCTAATATCCTGTTACTAGATGAGAAGTTATTCGCTCAGGAAGTTATTCTGGTCTAACCTGTCCTTGGTGAAGCTAACATGCCTCTTTGTGAGGACTTGCTTCTTTTTCTAAATCCCTTTCAAAATAAATTTTAGATTTTTTTAGAAATCCAAGTCAATCTCATTAGTCTGTAGCATGCAGACTCCCTGGTCAGCATTTCTCTTTCTCCAGTGCTGGGGCCTCTCTCCCATTTTGACAGTCACTGACACTGAATCAGTCACTTCTCCATCTTCTGGGATGTCATTCATCTGGGCCAGCCAACTTGAACTCCTCCATGGCGGTTCAGCCAGGTGCTCTTTCTAGCCATTAGCCATTTCTGTCCGCCCATGAGTCCAGCAATCATTCACCTAATCCAAGAAAACAAAAGTGGCTCTATTTTCTTTCCCTTGTTAGTTATCATCATTCCATTTATCCTGAGTTGTGGTCCTGTCCCTTCTCTGACCCTCCTCATTTTCCCAATTTTCCCAATATAGTGATGGAAAGGTCCACAAGCTAGATGTCTAGCAGGGTTTTCTTTTAAAAAGATCACCTAATTCACTTAAACAGATAAAGACTCATCTTCCTAAGTTCAAATCCGGACTCAGACATTTACAGTGTGACCCTAGGCAAGTTACTTAATCCTGCTTGCCTCAGTTTTGTCATCTGTCAAATGAGTTGGAGAAGGAAATGGAAACCAGTATCTTTGTCAAGAAAACCCTAAATAGGAGCAGCTAACTGGAGCACCAACCCTGGATTCAGGAGAACCTGAGTTCAAATCCAGCCTCAGACATTTCCTAACTGTGTGGTCCCTAGGCAAGTCACTTAACCCAGACTGTCTCCAAAAAAATAAAGAAAACCCCAAATGGGGTCATGAAGAGTTAGGCATGACTAAAAATGATTGAACAACAGTAACAAATTCAATTATTCATTGTATTAGGAATATATCTGTTACTGGAAGTCATTCTTCCTAAACCGTTTTCTTTTTTTTTTCTTTTTAGCTCAACAGAAGGGGCCAAGTTTTTGAGAATCGAAGTGGAATATGTTGTCAGCTTGTGACATGTTCAGTAGACTGGTATTTATATTTTTAAACATTTAATCATCTATGCTTATACAAAACATGTGGGATTCTAATGACAATCTAACAAGAGCTCTTGTCATTTCTTTTCCCTTGAAGAGATAGAGCCTGCATAGCGTTCATTTAGTTTTTAATCATGAAAGAGTAGAATGTTGTGGCTTGCTGCCACAATTACGGCTCATCATGCCTCAATTCACATTCTATCATGAGTAGCATACATATGTGCCCCCATCCATAAAATAACTTTAAAGTAGTATGTCTATTTCTAGATATTCTGTCACTTCTAAGTTTAAAGTGCCCACAACTTAAAGGATCAAGAGAGACAACAGAGATAAACCAATATATAAACCATAAAGTCTAATAGGAATGCAAGTTATGATCAACAATAACATACAATATGGAACTACATTCATATTATTAACACTGGGCACAAATGTACCAACAACACTGGCCCCAAAACCTGTATTTTTTTTAAACTGCTATTTCAACATGCTTTCCCCACCATGAAGTTATGAAGGGTTGGCTTGGGGTTAGTTTGGGGTTTTTTGGTATATCCAAATACAAGACCCCATATCCATTCCTATTAAATTTGATCTTATTAATAATATTCAACCTATTAAGTAAGATCTTTCTGGCTCCTTCCCAACTTTGTGTCTTCTATAAATATCGGCATTCACGTATGCCTTTATCTAAGTCACTGATTTAAAAAAAATACCTCAGGGTCAAGCACAGACTATTGAAGCATTCCAATGGAGGAATTCTGTCATGTTGACACTGAATTATTAACAACTGCTCTTTGAGTTTGGTCACTCAGGCAAGTCTGAATCTAATTCAAGGGTTCTAAATGTGGGGTCCGGGTGAAACTTGTGTTTTTAAAAATATGTATGTTGATGCCTCTATTTCAACATATTTGGGGTTGGGTTGGGTTGGGTTGTTGTTGTTTTTGGTTAATACTACGTATTTAATTTAATGCACTTAAAAATGTTATTCTTAGAAGGGGTTCATAGATTTTACCAGATGGCCCAAGGGGTCCGTGACATCGAAAAGGGTTAATAATCCCTAATCTGATTATATTATTATCTACTCCCTATCTCTCCATTACTCCACAAGGATATTATGTAATACTTTATCAAAAAGGGTTTGCAGAAATATAGGTAAACTAATCCTACAACATCCCTACTGGTTAATAACCCTATCACAAAAGGCAGTAAGGTTAGACATTACATTTACATTTACATTCTTGATGAATCCAGGCAGGGTCTTTGTAACCACTGCTTCCATTTCCAGGGGTTCACCAACCATCCCTTTAATGATCCAGTCAAGAATTTTCCCAGAAATCAAAGTCAGGTTTACTGGCCCATAGTTAGCCTAATCCAGTGGTATTCTCTTACTATCTCCTTATTCTTCTTGGGTTTCAACTCCCTGGCAGTTACCTCCAGGGTGAAGATACTTTTCCTTGGTAAGGAAAGAAGAAGTAAAATAAAGAGTGGAACGATTCTGACTTCTTTCTGTTGCTATCATTGTCCCATAGCCCTCAAGTAAAGGTCCCATCCTTTCTTAGATTTTTTCCTTCTCTTCTCCCAATATGTATTTTTTTAATCCAGAACCTTTTTCTTGTGCGATATCTTCATTTTTTTCTGAGTTTTTGCACTCCTGGATATTTTTACAGAATTATGCCATGCTTTAAATTCATCCTGTCTTATCTAGCCTCATTCCTTCCATATATGTATGTGTACATATACACATGTCCATTTTCATCTAGGTTGGCTGGTGAATTCCCTTGGCACCCATATCACTCTCTTCAGACAAATCCCATTTTTCTTTCTTCTTAGAACTGTTTCCCTTTGTGTTTGAAGAATTTCATTCTTGAGTATCTCCAGTCCTTCCTGGGATGACTTCACCAGTAGAATTTTAAAGTCCATGGGAATCTTCCTATCCTTTTTCTGACTCCTTTGAAATTCACTTTCCTATATAATCTAGGGCACATTTTGGACTATGACCAGATTTCCTCTCTTCTATCACAAACTTGGAAAGGAGTAGCTACTTCCGACCCAGGGTTTCTACCATTTTTACTATAGAAAACAGTGTCCCTTTACTACTGAGAATCAGATACAGAATAGTATTTCCCTTGTGATCCCTCTACTTTTGAAAGATGCAATCATCATTAAAGGAAACTAAGAAGGTATGGTTGCTCTCATTTTGACAGAGAGTTCCAGCAGATATCCGAATAACTGAAGCCCCATCTCTACTCCATCCATCATGTCTCTTTGGACAGCTCTGGAGTACTGATTAACACAGTAGCAAATGAGGACTTTAGAAAATGGACACTGAAGCATGCTTCCAATCTTTTTGCAAAGACAGGCTTGAAGTGCAAAATAAGACACACATTTTCAGACATAGTCAATGTATTGATTTCCTTTTTCTTGGCTATATTTATTTATTTCCAAAAAGGGCTCAGGAGCGGCAATAGTGACGCACAAAAAAAGAGGAGAAGAGAAAGAAAACACGGTCAGTGAGACATGTGAAAAATACACAGAAGAGAGGAGAAGAAAGTTCAGAAGGGGACACAGACTACTTTATTAAATTTTAAGATATGCTTAAAAGAAACTATACATAACAGAAGTTTCATAAACAATTCTCTCTTCTTTGTCTGTTGAAATGTTTGTGCTTGTGAATGTTTAAGATAATTTTGTTTAAAGCAGAGGATGACTTGTATGTTTTCCCACTGTCAGCACCATCATCTTCTGGGATATCAGGCCAAGAAGGCCTCCGCCAACACTAAGTGATAAAAAAAAAGAAGAAGCTGTGGAGGTTCCTCATGATGTACCCTCTACTTTTTTACATTTAGATCTCTCTTGGAGGCCTCATATTAGGGTAGGTATTATGGCAAAAAAAAAATCTTCCATCCTAATTATATATATTATTTAAAATACCTTGGGAGTAGGGGCAGGATTAAAATCTGGATTTTCATCAGGGAAGGGAGTTCATTAAGAAGTAATACAATTCTAGGGCATGCAGAGGATTCTGCTACTTTCTCAGGATCACACAGGCAGCATGAGGCAGAGGAGGTTCCTGAATGTTCTCTGCGCCCAGTTCCACTAAACTGACTCACTTCTACACACAATAGAGATTTACTAAAAAGTAAGACAATCCAGGTTAACAGAAGCATATAACATGCTTCAAATGAGGGTGACTGTGATCATGTTAGCACAAAATGAAGACAGGCAGTCAATTGCCAATAAATCTAATCACCAACATGGCGGTATGCAAGTAGCCCAAGAAAAGACCTCAGGGTGGCATTATTTGAAAGGCTGCCATGTGAGAGAGGGAACAGTCTCCCTCTGTGTGACCATGAAAGACAGAACTAAGAACAATGGGTGGAAGGAGCAAAGAAATAGACCTCTGTAGCATCTGAGGGACAACTACCTAAAGAGTATAACTGTCTGAAAGTAGCATGGGCACCCGGGGAGATGCTGGATTCTCCCTCACTGTAGGTCGGAAAGCCAAGGCTGGATTGGATGATCATTGTTGGGTATGCTGTGGGAGAAAACTCTTGCTCAGTTATAGGATAAGCTAGGTGGCCTCCGAGTTACCTCCCAATTCTGAGATCCTGTTGTTATAAACAAGTTGTATGAAAAAAATCCACCTGCCAGTCAGTTGCATGAACTTAGTGAGTGTCTTGGTGAGAAGTCAAAAGTGCCAAAAGACAGAGGAAAGAGAGCAAACATGTGTGTGTGTGATATAGAAGAGGAAGGGGAAAGAAATATTGGGTCAGGTAGTTTCCCACCCTGGCCACCAGGACAGATGTCCTGTCATGAAGGTTGCTGTCATGAGTGGAGATAGGGAGAAAGCTAAGCAGCCTTGGGGGTGAATTCCTGGTGAATGCCTGAAAGACAGATTATTCTCATTCGAGGAGTGGTTGAATTCTGTAAAAAGAGTAAGAAGTATTCTTAGCATGGAATAGTTTACCTATCAGATTTGTGGATAAGGGAAGAATTTATGACCAAATATGAAATAAAAGAGCATTATGGTACAGAAAATGGGTGATTTGGGTTACATCAAATTAAAAAGGTTTTGTACAAACAAAACCAATGCAAAAGAAGGAAAGCAGGAAACTGGGGGAGAAAGTTTATGGCAAGTTTCTTTGAAAAGGCCTCATTTCTCAAATATACAGAGAATTAAGTCAAATTTTTAAGAATATGAGTCAAAGAATATGAATAGGCAGTTTTCAGAAGAAGAAACCAAAGTTGTCTATAGTCATATGAAAAAATGCTCTAAGTCACTATTGATTAGAGAAATGTAAATTAAAACAACTCTGAGATACCACTTCACACCTATCAAATTAGCTAACATGACAGAAAAAGAAAATGACAGATACTGGAGAGGATGTGGAAAGATTGGGACCCTGATGTTGGTGTAGCTGTGACCCAGTCCTGCCATTCTGGAGAGCATTTATGGCGCAATTTGTAACTATACCCAAAGGGTCATAAAACTGGGCATACCTTTTGACCCAGCCATACCACTTCTAGGTCTGTATCCCAAAGAGATCAGTCAAAGAAATATTTATAGCAGTTCTTTTTGTGAGGACAAAGAATTGGAAATGGAGCAGATGCCCATCCATTGGGGAATTGTTAAACAAGTTGTGATATATGATTATAATGGAATACTATCGTGATATAAGAAATGACAAGCAGGATGTTATCAGAAAAATCTGTGAAGACTTAATAAATGGATGCAAAGTGAAATGAGCAGGATCAGGAGAACAATGCACACAATAAAAGCAATATTGTATGACAATCAACTGTAAATGACTTAGATATTCTTAGCAATACAGTGGTCTAAGACAGATCCAAAGGATTTATGATGAAAAATGCTATCCACCTCCAGAGAAAGAAATGATAGAGTCCAATGGCAGATTATAGCATATTTTCTTTTACTTTATCATTTATAGTTGGGTATGTGGAGTTTTTGGTCTTCGTTTTCTTTTACAACATGGATAATATAGAAATGTTTTGCATGACTGCACACGTACAATCTATCTCAAGTTATTTGCCTTCTCAAACAGGAAGAGTAAGGGGTGGGGGGGGAGAGAGAATGTAGAAATCAAAATTTTTTAATGAAAAAAATTTTTATTTACATGAAATTGAGAAAAATTAAATTAAATGTAAATGTAAAAAAGGATTATTCTCAAGAATGATTTAAGTAAATGGTACTAGGAGTTTTTAATATTCTTTTTGTTTTCTTCTCAAAAAGATAACCTTGACCAAAAGTGGCACAACTTTAGACCACTGTCCAGTCAAAATCAGCTTGAGAGATGATTATCTCCATTACCAAGTTCAAGGTAACAGCCTACCCTCTCTGAGAAGCTTCTTAACTGTTTTTGTTCCCAAACCTCACCCAAATATGTGCTAACCTAATTATAAGAAAAGCAGAGTTGAAACCACAAAAATGGAGCTTTCAGAAGCAGCATCCAAGCAGCTGTCTACACGCAAAAGTTAGGACTGAATCCAGGTTTTAAAACACAAGGTTTTAAAAAACTAAATGACACTTCATCTTTAGTCTGACCAGATTTTTTATTTTAAATTTTCTATTAAATTTGTTGGACAGCCTGTGGAAAGACTAAATTCAATTCTCATGTTCCCCCAAGGGTAAGATTACAAATAGAAAAACAATGAATGATCACATCATGTTTTTGTGCTCAGGGGTCCTTGCCTTTTAAAAAACTTAATGGGGGTGGCTAGGTGGTGCAGTGAGTCAACACCAGCCCTGGAGTCAGGAAGACCTGAGTTCAAATCCTACCTCAGACACTTAACACTTACTAGCCATGTGATCCTGGGCAAGTCACTTAACCCAATTGCCCTGCCTTCCCCCCTCCAAAAAAAAAAAAAGGAAAAAAACCTTAATGTATGAAATAGTATCATGTACCACTAATAGAACTAATAGTAAATAATACCACTGAGAGGAACCATAGTACAATGAATACAGAGCAGGATTTCAGGTCAGGAAGAGTTGGGTTCAAATTCTACCACTGACACACTAGTTATGTGACCCAGAGCAAATTATTTAGCCTCTCTGAGCCTCTGGCAATTTAAATTACATGTGGTTCCTAATCTGCATTAGTACAAGGAAAGCCCCCCCCATGCTAATGAATAACAGATATTTGGCATATAGTAGGAGCCTAATAAATGTGTGCTGCTTTATTGACTGGATGCTATTGTCCTAAGGATAGACTGTTACTTTGAACAAGATGAACTATATTAAGTTTACTGTGAAATACTAATTATTTTAATGAGAAAGGAAGGAAACATTTGTGTTCTGGGGTGGAAATCATTTCATGATAAGATGTCTGAATGTAGTTACATTATCAATTAGTTAGAGCAAAGGTTAAAATCAATGCCAAACTTGGAAAAGGGGAATGAGATAAAGACATGTGAAATCACCACAGACAGTGAAGAAATAAAGGAAATTGCTAGAAAGCAGTAGATATAATTAACATGGCAACAAAAACAAGAAAAAAAAAGAATACTTGCAAAAAATACCCAGTGACACAACTAGAAATAGATGAGCTAAAAAAGAAAATTGACATCAAAAAAACAATTTGATTACGTCAATAACAGACTTATGTAAAACTCTAATGCCCTCTCTCTCTCTCTCTCTCTCTCTCTCTCTCATCAGGACCAAAGGATTTCAAATATTCAAAATCAAATAATTCAGATGTTCATAATAACTACTTTTTTTTCAAAAAAGAGAAACCTTAAGGCAACCTTAAGCTAACCTAACCTTTTTAAAAGAGCAGAAAAAAATCAAAAGAACAAAATTTTAAAATGAATAGGCAGTCACAATAAACAGAAAGTAATTTTTAAAACTATCAGAACCTACTTTATGTAGTTATGAATCAGTAAAACTGAGAAAGTAAAAGAACCAAGAATTATCTACAAAAATATGAAATGTCCAAATGAGCAGAAATACAAAACAGGAAACTTAAAAAATACAATTCCAAAAAAAGCAATTGAACTAGTCAAAATAAAGGAACTAAAAAAAAAAAACTGGTCCAGAAGGATTTATAGAATTCTATTAAACTTTTGCAGAACAACTAACACCTATACTATACAAATTTTTCTCAAAAAGTGATGAGAAAACACACCCTACCAAATTCCTTTTATGAGATACATAGAGTCCTAACTTGAACAAGGGAAGGATGAAGCAAAGAAACAAAAGATAAGGTCAATGTCATTAATAAATATCCATTAAAAATTAAACTAAAATCCTGGTAAAAAAGTTTACAATGATATATCCAAAAATTATTCAATATTATTATTTTTTTACATTTTAAAAGACTTTATTTAAAACATTCTTAGTTCTAAGCAGGTACAAAAACAGGGTGGAGTTTCCTTACCCTAATCTAAATCAAAAGCTAGTTGCTATGCACTGGGAGACCATTAAATACTTTTCCAATAAATTCTAGGATAAATAAAGGATGATCCCTTTCTGCAATGTTACTTGACATTGTCCTAGAAAAGCTAGCAAAAAAGAGAGGACTGAGAAAAAAATTAAAGACATAAGGCTAAACAAAAAGCATTTGCTGATGGTTGACTTAGAAAATCCTGACCCAGGGGTAGGGAACCTAAGGCCCTGAGGCTACATGTGGCCCTCTAGGTCCCCAAGTGCAGTTGACTTGTTCTGTGAAGTTTGGATTCAGTCAAAGGGCCACACTTGAAGGCCTAGAGGGCCACATGAGGCTTTGAGGTCACAGGTTAGCCTCCCCTGAGTCCTGACCTATCACAGAAGAGCAAACACTTCTGAGCTCCATTTTGTGGTGACTTCTGCTTGATTAGAAACAAGGTAATTTAAAGAACATTCTTTTGTGACTGGTCTTTTTAACTATAAAAATGTGTTTCTTCCATCCATTTCTGAAAGATGCCCAGACACTTCAGCAGAAAGCCCTGATTGCAGGAGAGGACCCCTACCACAACTTAGAATCCGGTTTAGCCAAAACCCTCAAGCCAATGGAGAATTATAACACAATGTTCTTTGTTGGAACAGAGGTAAGCTGAAACCGAGTTGTGTTAGAAGGTGAGCCCACAAACTGGAGCACATTTTATAACTTTTTTGTTGGTAAAGGAATTTGCCATTTTCATTCCTATGAACTTCCCATATTTTAAGTGTATCTAACTTCTTTAGAAGCTTTTTTTTTTTAACCTGCCGTATCATGCTCTCCAGTTTAAGGGTTCTTTTGTGAACATAAAAAAAGAGTCACAAAATAGGTCATCTACTGCAAACCCAAGTTTCTTGACCAATCGTCAAATGCTTTCTTTACTGAGCACCTACCACATTTATGGCACCTTGCTGGCAACTTGTGCAAAGTCTAAGGCATGGTTGTTATCCTTAATGAGCTGAACTAATCCAAGAGAAGAGACACAAATGCAGGGAAAATTCAATAATGATAATAATAATAATAATAATAATAATAATAGTAACTAGCATTTATATAGTCCTTTAAGCTTTGCTTTACAAATATGATCTACGGTAGCTACTATTACCATCCCCATTTAACAAATGAGAAAACCCATTTCATAGATTCCTATGACTATCATTTTTCAGATGAGTTGGGGTTTTCCTCCAAATATTATTAGATAGCCTCTCTCCTAATGGTTTCCGTGGATCCTCACCACCATTTTTCCTAAAGCACAAGAGGCTGCCTCCTCCTCGGAAGAGTCCTGGCCCCGTGCTTTAAGGGAAAAGCCTCACATCAATTGTTCAGTTCCTTCTAGCCTCAAACCTCCTAAAGGAAGTTAGGATTCCCCTAGGCCTCTTATCTTTTTTCTTCTTTGTTCAAGTGTTCCAGTTCTTTCCAGAACACTCCATTCTCTACAATGACAGAGGGGTGAAATGTCTCTCCAGGCTTTACATCTTCTCCTCTAGTACAAGGACCAACCTGCATCTTGTTACTCGGTACTGTCATAAAACAGAAACATCCTGGGTGTTCTCCACACGGATGTGGCACCACGGCCCTTCCCCCCCACCCAGACTTTCTTGTTATTGATGGGAATTCTTACAGCCCCCATCCTCTGCTCAGAAGCTATAGTGAATTGTTGACTGCCTGAGGGGGGCTCTGCAGGGCAAACTATTATAATTATTAATATTATCATTAACCATCTCAACTCATCTACCTTTGACTGGCAATGATTCCAGCTAAAACCTAAAGCAAAAAGAAACTTTCTAAGATACAGTCTTTACCTAGTTCATCTAATTAATAGTTCTAGTAGCATTTATATAGCACTTTAAAGGTTTATAAAACACTTTACATACACAACCTATTTTGATTCTCACAACAACCCTATGAAGTAAAGAAATTTATTTTTGGAGGGAGGAAGGCAGGGCAATTGGGGTTAAGTGACTTGCCCAAGGTCACACAGCTAATAAGTGTTAAGGGTCTGAGGCAGGATTTGAACTCAGGTCCTCCTGATTCCAGAGCCAGTGCTCTATTCAATGAGCCACCTAGCTGCCCCTGTAAGGACTATTTTTTTATCCCCACTTTACTGATGAGGAAACTGAGGTTGATAGAGTTTAAGTTGCCCAAGGTCACCCAGTTAACTCAAATCTTCCCAAATCTAGGACTAACATACTATCTACTTGACCATTAGCTGTCTCAATTACCTACCACTTTCTCCTCTTCCAGTTTATGCTTTAGATCTCTGATATCTCCCTAAATATTCTTGGCCCTCAATATAAAAAAGCTTTAAGTCCTGTCTTAAAGTTTCAAAAAAAAATTATTTTTGTTTTTTTTAAGCTCCAAACTAGAGAAGTCCATTTAACTGAAATATATTAGCCTACTCCCATTTTGAAAAACTACAGAGAAACTGATTGATTGTTGATATAAACTAAAAAATTCTTTCAGTCACTAAAATATCTACAGAGTTAAAGAATATTGATTTTGGAGATTATTTCTAATCTAGCTTCTCTATTTAACAGAAGGGATGAGTCACAGAGGTAAGTATCATGCTGCTAGTTGATAGCTGAGTCAGGGCCGACAATCATAATGTGCTTGATAGTGTATATAATTTTTGACATACATATATTATGGAACCATCACAACCACTCCATGAGGACATCACTACAGCTAACGTAATACTATGGGACCATGCATTGAAAGCTGGAAGAGACCTTCAAATAGCTAAGAAAGTATCTGAGTTGGATTTAAACCCAGCTCTTCACAGCATCAAGCCCAGCACACTATCCCCATACTACACTGCCTCCAGACAAAGAAACTGTAGCATAGAGAAGGCAAGAAAATCTTCCATGGGAAACCTAGTATCACATAATGTCAGAGTTAGAGCAAGAATCCTCTTAGCCAGAAGAAAAATGAAAATCAGAATAGCTAATATTTCTGTAGTATTTTAATGTTTAAAAATTTTCCATTTTTATTCAGAAATTTGCCATTGTGTATGCAGAGACTTATCTGCCAGATAAAAGAGGAGTGGCAGACTCTGGGGCATTTGGATCAAAGGAAAAATAAACTGCCAAGCTGTTCAATTAACTGAATTGCCTAGAAATCTAAGCATAAATTTAGGGGGTTGCTTAATTTTTAAATGTATCATCTGGATAATGGATATACATGTATGTGTGTATACACATATGTACATGTATATACGTATATATATATATATATATATATAATTGTTGAATAACAAAAAATTCAGTTAACCATTTGGAGAGGTTCTAAGTGGCATTAAATAGTATCTGATTCTGTTTCCAACTGTATTAATTGGCTTTTCATTAAATTCAAAGTGGGGGGAGATGGTATTATGGTAAATACCATTATAGTAAACAGAGCATTACTAAAGAGTTTTATCTTTCCATTACATCGTCATCATACTTACAAGACTTATGTGACACTTTAGGACGGGGAAGTGATATACACAGACTGGAGGATGGAACGAGATCATGATACCGGGAGATTAATAAGTAAGTTGCAGCGGCTGCTTCTTCATAAAACTGCTCCATTGTCCTCTAGCCTCTAAAAGACGAATTGAGAAGCACAGGTTACTTTTGAGGAAGTCTCATGAACGGGAATGAGAGTTGTGTCTCTATAACATGGAAATGATAGGCTGATATTCTCAGTTTATAAAAAAATAACAGTGAAAAAAAATCCAACTAGTCAGATTGGATGGGTAAATATAAAAAACTTGGCCCCGTAGCCCCAACCTCTACTCAAATTCTACCTTGAGAGCTTCCTCCTGATGCCAAGGCATGCCTGGATTTCAAATGCAAAACTCAGATTCCAGGATCAGAGTCTGGAGGTCCCCATCAAGCTAGAAAGGCTTCAAGTATGACCCAGTGATCATGGTCAACTTAGCTCATCACCAAATTAGCAGTGAAGTGATGAATTTGGCAACAACAACTCTCACAGACCACCTACTGAGTTTTATAGTAGGTTGAACTTTGTATGGGTGGAATCTCTGCTTAGCCCTGTACTATTTAATGTGCACATGTCAATGATTTGGGTACAAGCATAGGTGATGTGCTCATCAGATCTGTAGATGACCCCAACTGGGAGGTAATGCCAACACATGCAGTGACAAAACCAGGATCCAAAAAGATTTCAAAGATCATTAAGTCAAATCAAATAAGTAGAAATCTAGCAGAGATAAATGTCAACCTTCATCCATGGGTTCAAAAAAATCGACTTCACCCAAACAAGATGGCAGAGTGTGGCTAGACCATGGTTTCTCTGAAAAAAGATATGGGGATTTGAGTTGACTTTAAATGCAATATGAGCAGTTGTTTGAGGTGGCAGCCAAGAAAGCTAAAGAAATCTTAGGCTACATTCAGAGAGGCCTGGTATCTGACACCAGGGACGACAGAGTCCCTGTGGTTAGCCTGTGTCTGCCATATTCTTTCCTTTTCTTAGTGCTGTGTTTTAGGAAGAACTTTGGCAAGCTGGAGCTTGTGCAGAACAGAACAGAGCAGTAAGGAGATGGTGAAGGTTTTAGAGATCACATTAAATGAAGATCATTTGAAAAAGTGGGGATGATTTGCCTAGAAAAAAGACATGGAGTAGTGATAGTGGTCATGGTGATGATAGCTAGCATTTATATGAGGATGTCTAGGTGGCATCTAGCCCTGGGCTTGGAATCAGGAAGACTCATCACCATGAATTCAAATTCAGCCCCAAATACTTATTAGCTGGGTGACTCTGTGCAAGTCACTTACCCTATTTGCCTCAGTTTCCTTGTCTTTAAAATGAGCTGGAGAAAGAAATGGCAAACCACTCCAGTATCTTTGCCAAGAAAATCCCAAATGGGTCACAAAGACAAGACTGAAATGACTGAACAGAAGCATTTCTATAGCACTTTAAGGTTTGCAAAGTGCTTTACAAATACTATTTCATTTTACCTGATTTTCAAGTATCTAAATGATACTCACACAGCCATTTTGGTTAATGTCTGTGTTAAAGACCCAGGTTCTTTGTCTCTGCACAACCACTCCTTCATGGATATGCAATACAGCCCTGTTTTTCTAGTGCTTACTACACTGATTTCAAAAATGAACAAACAGGAAATAGCTTTCTTTATGAACTCGTTTCCCAGCGCTGTGATAAATGACAAGAACAATCCATTAAGAAGCCACCATTTGCCACCCATCATAAGAGGCTTTGCCAGATGGGGATGAAAGAGGTTAATTAAGTCCCTGCCTTCATGGAACACTATTGATGGGTCTAGTTTATGAATCGTTGAAGATCAATTTAGTTTTGGTTCACAAAGGAAGCTTTATGCCCTTCCCAGTTTGTCGCTAGCTAGAGGGGAGACAAGGGAACAAAGTTGAACAAAACTTATTTAGAACCTTTTCCAAGACGACTATTGTTAATTTAATTCATTCAATGAACACATATTAAGTGTCCCCTGCAAAGTATCCACCCAGTAGAGGCTCTGAGAACAAACAAAAACGAGGGCTGTCCACCAGACAATCAAGTAGGAAAAGACTATGTATATACAAGGAATGATAACACAACATGGTCACTCTATCAGGGGCACAAATCAACTTCTTAGTATGATAGCAGAAGGATTCGCACTGATTCAGGGCAGGGGTGGGAAAGACAAGAACAGGGCTTCACAGAAGAGACAGCAATTGATCTGGACCTCAAAGGATTGGGGCGAGCTCTATGGGTCAGTCATAACAAACATCTATGAAGCTCTTACTCTTGTGGGGATATGAAGAAAGGCAAAAATATGGCCCCTCTCCCCGAGGAACTGGGGGAGACCACATGCATACAACTATGTACATAAGAGATAGACAGGAAGTAATGCCTCAGAGAAGATCCTGAGGGTGGGAGCTAGCAGCAGGGCCTCTTGCAGAAGGTCGGATGGGGAGGCAGGTGGGGTATTTCACGTGTAGGGAATGGCATGAGTAAAAGGCAGAGAAGGCAGGATGTGTACATGGGGCAGCAAAAAGTCCAGCTTCGCTGGTGCATCATAAACGTGCACAGGAGGGTTATAAGATAACACTGAAAACACTGACTTCCATAATGTTAACTGCCTTAAAAAAAATAATAAACCAGAGCAAGGTTATTTTATTAAATATGCAAGAGGGAGCCCTGGAAGAGTTTTAAGGAGAAGAGTTAAAACTACAAAATCTTCATTCAATAGGAAGAAGAGATTTATTCATTTAACAACCATTTTATGAATCAATGGTTTTTGCAGAATGTTGGACTGGACACTGGAGAAAACAGGAAGTTTAAATAAGAAACTGCCCCTAGAGTTTATAGTGACAGGCAGAAAAGAACAGAGGTGGGAAGACCAAACCTTTGATCCTTACAATGACCCTGGGAGGCAGGTGCTATAATTATCCCCACTTGACAGATGAGGAAACTGAACTGTGTTGAAGTGAGGTAAAGTGACTTGCCCTTTAGTCAGTACCTGAGGCTAGATTTGAACTCAGTTCTTCCCGACTCCTTAAGAATAGAACCTTTTCCTTCTAAAAATGAATTTAAAGGGTGGGTCAGCCTCCAGTTGATACCAATTGAACTACCGGGGCGATGAAGAGGGCTCATCTGGTAGTTTAAGTGACAAAACAAAGAAATTTAAATTGAATTTCGAGTCCCTACAATTTCAGTAAAGTACATGGGTTTGACACGGCCTAGGCTAGAGGCTGCTCAGAAGCTGGGAAGGACTTTTTGGGAGCTGTACTAATTAAGCACTTGAGTATTAAGTAACTGACCCACTGGCTTCCCCTTTACCCCCCCAAGAAGGCCTGGACTCTGGACTCACATGGACCAGATTCATTCCTGGGGAAGTCTGACTGCCAAAAGAGGGGAGTCATGTTCTACCTGCACTATGTGCCTTAATATGCCCCACCCCCCAGTATGGACCTAGAGTCAGTAAGACTTGAATTCAAACCTAGCCTAGAAAGCACTGGGCAACTCATTTCATCTCTGTTGCCTCTGTTTTCCCAACTGTAAAATAGGGTCAATAATAGCACCTGGTTTGCAGGCTTGTTGTGAGGGTCAAGTAAAATATTAGTAAAACACATAGCACAGGACACGGCACACAGTAGGTGCATAACAAATGCTTATTTCTTTCCCTTCCTCTAGAGATGATCTTTTAAAAAAAATGAATTTGTTTATTTACTTTTAGTTTACAAAATTCAGTTCCACAGTCCCTTGAGTTTCAGATTTTCTCCACCTTCCTCCTCTTCTCCTCCCCTTCCCCCATCATGGGAGCATGCACTCAGATACAGGATCTACAAATACCTTCACATTAATCATTAGTCAGGTCGTAAAGAAGGATTATAACCAATGGAATAATCAGTGGGAAGAAGGAAACAAAACAAAGCAAGAAAAAGAAAAAGAAACAGAGCAAGTAGTTTGTTTCAATCTGCACTCAGACTCCTCATCTCCTTCTCTGGATGTGGATTATCTCCTTCCATCACGAGACTTTTAGAGCTGTCCTATGACCCTACAATGCTGAGAGGAGCCCAGTCTATTGAAGTTAGTCGTCACACGTACGTTGTGTCTGTGATAGTGTACAAATTTCTCCTGGTTCTGCTCTTCTCGCTCAGCTTCAGTTTATGCAAATCTCTCCAGGTTATTATAAAGTCCATCTGCTCCTCATTTCTTATAGCACAGTAGTATTCCATTATATTCATACTTGTTCAGCCGTTCCCCAATTGACATCCCCCTAATCTCCAATTCTTTGCCACCACAAAGAGAGCTACAAGAAATATTTTTGTACATACGGGTCCTCCTCTCACTTCTCTGGTCTCTTTGGGGCATAATCCTAGAAGTGGTATTGCTGAGTCAAAGGGTATGCACTTATTTATAGCCCTTTGGACATAGTTCCAGATTGCTCTCCAGAATGGTTGGATCAGTTCACAACTCCACTAACAATGCATTAGTGTTCCAATTTTTCCATATCCTCTCCAGCATTTATCATTTTCCTTTTTTGTCATCTTAGCCAATCTGAACAGTTAGATATAGTACCTCAGAGTTGTTTTGATTTGTATTTCTCTAATCAATAGTGATTTGGAGCATTTTTTTCATATGTTTATAGATATCTTTAATTTCATCTTCAGAGAACTGCCTGTTCATATCCTTCGACTATTTATCAACTGGGGAGTGGCTTGTATTCTCATAGATTTGACTCAATTCTTTGTATATTTTAGAAATTAATTCCTTATAAGAGACACTGGTTGTAAAAACTCTTTCCTAATTTTCTACATCCTACTTAATCTTCGTTACATTGGCTTCATTTGTACAGAAACCTTTCGATTTAATGTAATCAAAATTATCCATTTTGCATTGTATAATGCTCTCTAACTTGTTTCTCCATAAAATCTTCCCCTCTCCATAGATCTGACAGGTAAACTATTCCTTGCTCTCCCAGACTGCTTACAGTATCAGTCTTTATACCTAGATCATGTACCCATTTAGACTTTATTTTGGTGTACAGTGTTAGATATTGGTCTATGTTGCCCAATTTCTGCCATACTATGTTCCAGTTTTCCCAGCAGTTTTTGTCAAATAGTGGGTTCTTATCCCAAAAGCTGGGGTCTTTGAGTTTATCAAGCAGGAGATTACTATAGTTACTGGCCACTGAGTCTCGAGTACCCAGTCTATTCCACTGATCCACTACTCTATTCCCCAGCCAGTATCAAGTAGTTTTGATGACTTCTGCTTTGTAATACAGATTAAAATCTGGTATGGCTAGGCCACCTTCCCTAGTATTTCTTTTCATTAATTCCCTTGATATTCTGGACCTTTTGTTCTTCCAAATGAATTTTGCTACTATTTTTTTCTAGCTCTATAAAGAGATTTTTGGTAGATTGATTGGTATGGCACTAAATATGTAATTTACTTTAGGTAAAATTGTCGTTTTTATTACCTCAAACCAGCCAGGAGCAACTGATGTGTTTCCAATTAGTTAGATCTAACTTTATTTTTTGTAATTGTCTTCATATAGGTCCTGGGTTTGTTTTGGCAGGAAGGTTCCCAAATATTTTATAATGTCTAGAGTAACTTTAAGTGGAATTTCTCTTTCTATCTCTTGCTGTTGAATTTTGTTAGAACTATATAGGCATGCTGAAGACTTATCTGGGTTTATTTTATATCTTGTAACTTTGCCAAATTTATTTATTATCTCAAGTAGTTTTTTACTTGATTCTCTAGGATTCTGTAGGTATATCATCATATTATCTGCAAAGAGTGATAGCTTAGTCTCTTCTCTGATTAATTTGATACCTTGAATTACTTTTTCTTCTCTTACTGCGACTGCTAACAGTTCTAGTACCAGACTGAATAAGAAGGGTGATAGAATATCCTTGTTGTTTCAACCCTAATCTTATTGGAAACCCACTTGTAGCTTATACCCATTATATATATATATATATATATATATATATATATATAATACTTGCTGATAGTTTTAGATAGATATTACTATTGTAATTTTAAGGAAGACTCCATTTCTATATTTCCTAGTGTTTTTAATAGGAATGGCTGTTGCATCTTGTCAAAAAGCCTTTTCTGCATCTACTGAGATAATCGTATAGTTTCTGCTAGTTTTATTGTTGATGTGATCAATTATACTGATAGTTTTCCTAATATCAAACCACCCTTGCATTTCTGGAATAAATCCTACCTGATCAAAGTGTATTATTCTCATAATAAGTTGCTGTAGTCTTTTTGCTAATATTTTATTTAAAATTTTTGCATCTATTTTCATGAGGGAAATTGCTCTATAATTTTCTTTCTCCATTTTGGCTCTTTCTGATTTAGGTATCAGTACCATGTTTGTGTCATAAAAAGAATTTGGTAGGACTCCTTCTCCAATTTTCTCAAATAGTTTGTAAAGTATTAGAATCAATTGTTCTTTAAATGTTTGGTGGAATTCACTAGTAAATCCATCTGGCCCTGGAGATTTTTTCCTAGGAAGTTCATTGATGGCTTGTTCAATTTGTTTTTCTGAGACAGGATTATTTAAGTAGTTTACTTCCTTTTCAGTTAATCTGGGCAATTTAGATTTTTGTAAATACTCATCTATTTCACTAAGATTGTCAAATTTATGTGCATACAATTGGGCAAAATAATTCCTAATTATTGTTTTAATTTCCTCATCATTGGAGGTAGATTCACCCTTTTCATTTTTGATACTTGTAATTTAGTTTTCTTGATTCTTTTTTTATCATATTGACTAAAGGTCTATCAATTTTATTGAGGTTTTTTTTCAAACTAGCTTTTAGTTTTACTTATTAATTCAATAGTTTTCTTAAATTCAATTTTATTAATCTCTCCTTTGGTTTTCATTATTTCTAATTTAGTATTTTGGGATTTTCAATTTGTTCTTTTTCTAACTTTTTCAGTTGTATGCCCAGTTTATTGACCTCCATTTTCTCTATTTTATTTATGTATGCATTCAGGGATATAAAACTTCCCCTAAGAACTGCTTTTGCTGCATCCCACAAGTTTTGGTATGTTGCCTCACTATTGTCAATCTCTTGAATGAAATTATTGGTTGTTTCTGTAATTTCTTGTTTCACCCATTCATTTTTTAGGATTAAATTATTTCATTTCCAATTCATTTTTAATCTATCCTTCCATGGCCCTTTATTACATATAATTTTATTGCATCATGATCTGAGAAGGATGCATTTAATATTTCTGCCTTTCTGCACTGAATTGTGAGGTTTTTATGCCCTAGTACATGGTCAGTTTTTGTGTATGTGCCGTGTACCGCTGAGAAGAAGGTATATTCCTTTTTATCCCCATTCAATTTTCTCCAGAGGTCTACCATATCTATCTTCTCTAAGATTCTATTTACCTCCTTAACTTCTTTCTTGTTTATTTTGAGGTTAGATTTATTGATCTCAGAGAGGGGGAGATTGAAGTCCCCCAGTAGTATAGTTTTGCTATCTATTTCTTCCTCTAACTCCCTTAACTTCTCTTCTAGGAATCTGAATGCTGTACCGCTTGGTGCATAAATGTTTAGTAATGATATTGCTTCATTCTTGATGGTGCCTTTTAGCAGGATATACTTTCCTTTGTTATCTCTTTTAATTAGATCTATTTTTGCTTTCACTTTGTCTGGGATAAGGATTGCTACCCCTGGTTTTTTTACTTTAGTGGAGGCATGATATATTTTACTCCAGCCTTTTACCTTTACCTTGTATGTATCGCTCTGTTTCAAATGTGTTTCTTGTAAACAGCTTATTGTAGGATTATGGTTTTTAATCTACTCTGCTATCTGACTGTTTTATGAGAGAGTTCTTCCCATTCACATTCACAGTTATCATTACTATCTGTGTCTTTCCCTCCATCCTATTCCCTCACATGTTTATGCTTTTATTTTTCCCCTTCTCCCTTTCCCTCCTTAAGAGTTTTCTTTTTGACTGCCGCCTCCCTCAGTATTCCCTTCTTATAAGGCCCCCTCCCTTTTCCTCCCCTTCCCCCTTACTACTTCTTCCCTCCCTTCTAACCCACTTCTCCTTTTCTTAGCCCTTCCCCCTCCTACTGCCTGTAGGGTACGATAGATTTTTATACTTATTGTAGTATGTTATTTCTTCCTTGAACCAAGATTGATGAGAATTGATCTCATGCAGTGCTCCTCTCCTTCCCCTCTTTCCCTCTACTATGATAGGTTTTATGTCTCTTGTAACTAGAGTCCTATACTTAACTGATTATGTTATTCCCTCCTTATGCCAGAACCAATGAGGGTGTTCATCTCCCTTCCTTCTTTCCCTCTACTATAATATGCTTTCATGCCTCTTTGTGTGGCATAGTTTATCCTTTTCTGCTTTATTCTTTCCTCTTCCTCCATTGCGGTCCTTTTCCACCCCTTAAAAAGTTTTTTATCATCATTTTGTTTAATTTATACCCACACTCTCTATTTATCTATATCCTTTTTAAATGTCATGATAAGTATACAATTCTCAATATTAACAGGTATCAGCTTCCCATATAGTGATGTAAACACTTTACTCTTGTTAAATAACAAGGTGTGTGTGTGTGCGTGTGTGTGTGTGTGTTTTCCCTATTTACAATTCTATGTCTCTCCTGAGTCTTGTAATTGGAGATTTAATTTTCCATTGAGCTCTGGCTTTTTCATCAGGAAGATCTGGAAGTCCCTTATATCACTGAATGACCATCTTCTTGCCTGAAAGATTATGCTCAGTTTCACTGGATAGCAGATCCATGGTTGTAACCCAAGCTCTTTTGCCTTGCAAAATATCATATTCCAGTCCCTCTAGTCTTTCAGTGTAGAAGCTGCTAGATCCTCTGTGATCCTCACTATGGTTCCAACCATATTTGAATTGTTTCTTTCTGGCTGCTGGCAATATTTTCTCCTTTACCGATAGTTCTGGAATTTGGCTACAACATTTCATGGAGCTTTCAATTTAGGATCTCTTTCAGGAGGTGTCTGGTGGATTCTTTTGATGTCTATTTTACCCTCTGGTTCTAGAATCTCAAGGCAACTTTCCTTGATGAGCTCTTGGAAGATGTTGTCCAGGCTCTTTTTTTTTATTATGATTTTCCAGTAGACCAATAATTCTTAGATTATCTCTCGTGGATCTGTTTTCCAGGTCAGTTATTTTTCCATTGAGATATTTTACCTCTTTTTCTAATTTTTCATTCTTGACATTTTGTTTGACTGATTCTTGGTGCCTCATAGAGTCATTAGCTTCAATTTGGTTGATTCTAATTTTCAACAAATTATTTTCCTCAGTTTTTGAAGCTCCTTTTCCATATGTTCAGATTTCATTTTTAGAGATTTAATTTCCCCAATTAGATTTTGAGCCTCTTGTTCCATTTCACACATTTTTCTTTTTAAGGAGCTACTTTCTTCATTGAAATGTTTTTCTATTTTTGAAATTTTGATTTAAAAAAATTGGTCAATTTATCTTCTACCCCTCTAATTTGGTTTTTAAAGTCCTTCTTGAGCACTTCTAAGAACACTTTCTGGGCTTGAGACCAATTCACCTTCCCTGTTGAGGCTTCAGCTGGGGGTGTAGAGTCAATGTGGTTCCTTCTGAATGTGGTTCCTCCCACTCATGATAATAAGATTCTAGAGTCTTTGACTTTAAAATTTGTCTTTCACACATTTTGAGGCAGGGCCTTAGCCACCCCCTTCCTCTAGGACTCCCAAGTCTTCACTATTTAAAAATTTTGCTCTGGGGCAATAATTTCTGTGTTTTCAGGGTCAGAGAGGGGGGGATTGGAGCAACCAAGGTTCACTCTGCCATCCTGGTCCCTGGAAGTTCATGTAGGTGCTTTTTAAATTTCCAGGCTGTGGTTTGATCATCCCATGAGTAGCTGCTGCCACTGCCTCAGGCCCTACATTTTTCTCTTCCCCAGCTCCAACAGATCCCAGTCCTACAGTGATAGACCTGGGAATGGCCCTTGCAGTTGGTAGATCAACTTGCCACCGTGTCGTCCACCATGTTGTCTACCATGGTGACAGACACTGTGCTGGGGACACGTAGACAGAAATCAAACAGCCCCCACCTTCAAGAAGCAGGATCACACTCAAACCAGCTGCCAAGGCTTCCTACCTCCAAATGAGGCATGTGGCTACATTTAGACCTAAAGGGGTTGATGCCTTGGGCAGTGCTGGGGCAATGCCTTCTCCCCACCTCTGTCTCCTCCTAGTGGGAATTTGGAAGTGGAGATTCAGAGCTAGACAGAAACCGAGAGGGCATCTGTTCTAACCCTTGCATTTTACAAGCAAGGAAACCAAGTCCTTTGTAGGTAAACTGTTTTGCTCAAGGTCATACAACCAAACGGCCTCTCAGGGACTCACAGATCTCAAGCTTTCCCTGGGCCACAGCCTGTCCTGAGTGCTGCTGCTGCTGCTGCTGCTTCCGGGCTGACCTGCGTGACCCACAGCTTTAAACAGAGCCTCAGGCCTTTGGATTCCTTCTGCTGAGTTGAGGCATCAGTTCCACAAGAACCTGTCTGGACATTGCAAACCCCGTTCTGCAGGTTCCTGGCAGAGGCAGTCTGTTAAGGCCCAGAATCTTTTTAAAGAACCTGACAAGCTCCTAGGTGATCACAGAGCCATGAAGGAGCCCAGGTGGTCCAGGGGAGAGTGGGCTAACTTGGAGGAAGGAAGAGCTGGTCTAAATCCCACCTTAGACATTAGCTGTATAACCCTGGACAAGTCCCCTTTCCACTACCAGCCTCAGTTCCCTGTAGGTAAAACAAGAATAATAATCACGCCTACCTCCTAGAGTGGCTATGAGGTTCCAATGAGATAGCACTTTGCAAAGCCTTAAAGTGCTGTACAAACGTTAGCTCTTATTATTGGGGGATGGCTGATTTAGAGCTATAAGAACTTCAGAGGCATCCAGGCCCACACCCTCATGTTACAGTGAAGAGCCTGGGGTTCAGGAAGCATCTTCCCATCCGCCAAAACACTTTTTTGAACTGGGGACAATCTCTGAAGCAAAGCTTAGGTCTGATTCATGTCTTGGGTTTCCCAAAAGGAATTAGCAGGTTCTTTTTTGAAAAAGTACTTAAAGTACAAAGCAGATGAGGTATAGGGGCAGCTAGGTGGTTCAGCAGAGAGAGAGGAGTCAGGAAAACCCATCTTCCGGAGTTCAAATCTGGCCTCAGACACTTCCTAGCTGTGTGACCCTGGACAAGTCATTTCACCCTGTTTGCCTCAGTTTCCTCATCAGTAAAATGAGTTAAATAAGGAAATGACAAAGCACTCCAGTATCCTAGCCAAGAAAATCACAAAAGGTGTCACCAAGAACTGGACATGACTAAACAAGAGACTAGGCACCGAAACTCCCATTTATTCTCTCTACCACAAAAGACATTACTCAAACACAAAAGACTCCTAAGCACCAATAGTCAAGTACTTACAACACAAACTGTTATTTGACTTTTACTCTGAATCTGCTACTGCATAGTTCATCCAATCTCCACATTTTCTGGCTAGCCTGGTCCATGGAATTCACAAAACTCCCACCGTAGCCACAAGGCTCAATAAGACCATCTCTACCCAGCCCCTTAGTCACAGCAACATGTGGATAGAGGATGGGTCTAGAGTTAGGAAGACATGAATTAAATCCTGGCCTAGTGAACTCTGGGTGAGTCCCCTAAGCTCTGTTTGCATCAGTTTCCCCTGCTGTAAAATGGGGATAATAACAGCACCTGTCTCATAGGCTTGTTGTGAGGGTCAGATGAAACACTATTTGTAAAAAGAGCTTAGTATAATGCCTAAGACAGACTAGGTGCTTAATAAATGCTTAGCTCTTTTCCTTTTTTCCCTTAACTCTCAGGATTGATTTTTGGGCACCTGTGCTCAAGTAAGGAACCCTAAAGAAGGAAAGTCAGCCAGCTCCACCCAGATAAACCCAGATACTCATACATAGCTGGGGAATAGAGATTAGGCAGAGAAGACATTCTGTTCCTCAACCATAGAAAGCCAAGGGAGATCTGTTAGAGCCCTGAGACCCAGGTTCAGAAAAGATGAGAGAGAGCAGGCTGAAGTTTTCTACCACCCACCTCCACTACAGGGAGGAGATGATACATGGTCGACAAGCAGAAGCCTCTGGATGCATCATGGACCAAAACACACATCTACATCCTGTGGCCCAGCATGCTCCAAGGGTCTGTTGTAATCCAACTCCCCTTCTTCCAGCTATAATTTTAACATATTTTTTAAATGGTTCACTAAAATAAAATGTGTTAAAATACTATGACTTAAATATTTAGAGTTGGGAGGGAGCCCATCAGTCATCTAGTCCAACCCTGTTATCTTATGGATACAGGAGCAGAGGCCAGGGAGGTTCACTGACATGCCCAAGACTCAGCAAAGGGTCAAAGTCAAAATATGAACCAAGGTCCTCAGGTACCAGACACTTGGATGGCTGTATCCTGGCTAGGAATCCCAAGGCCCCTTGTAAAGGTGGTCATTTGGAGAAGCTCCATCCCACTACCGAGGTTCACTGCAATCTTTTCAGGGAGAAATGAGGAGCTTCTTATAAGAAAATTTTGTTTTAAAATATAACTCAACAGTAGCAATATCTGGGCTAGTGCTGCAATGCAAAAAAACTCCACCAAAGGGCGCCAGGAGACAGAAGAAAACTATTCTGACATAACCAGCAGAAAACAGAAAGCTGAGGGTGGTTCAGAATGAAATTAGACTAACTGAAGGCTTCTTGAGAACAGCCACCTTCCACCTGCCCCCTTTCTTTTCCTCAGTGTTCTCTATTAACCCAGTAAAGCTACATGGATACCTTACTTGAATTCTGTAAATCATTTCTTAATGAGCAGCTCACCCTGTGTCTGGGCAAAGAAAAACTGTCCAGGACCCATAAATGGGGTCAGTCAGATTCAATCAACATTTACCAAGTGCTGACTATACACCAGGCTGCAGGCTGGGCTCTAGGGATAAAGCGAAGAGAAAAGAAATATCCCCTGCCATCAGGCAGTCTCTATTCTGCTTGGGGATGCGACAGGTACAGAACTAAGTATGATATGCAAGATAGAGGGAGAGATCACCAAGGGCTGTGGAAATCAGGGCAGTCTTCCTAGCAGAGGAAGCGCCTTGATGGAAAATGTGGATTCTATGTGGAAGAGGTAAGGAATAAATATATCCTGGGTGTAAACTTCTTCATTCAGACATCATGAGGTTGAGAATTCTTTGAAGTGCTTTAAAGTGAACAGATACAGTAATTTATAACTTTGATTTTGATTTATTTTCATACCCTGTAGTAGGTGAATAAGAAGACAACGTTTGTTGAATGAATATAGAAATGAGGACCTGAACAAAACTTTCTCAAGCCATTTCCCAAGATCTTTATCAATTATTTATTCATTCAATAAATATTAAGTGCTCCTCATCTACCCAGCAAGAGGCAATGGCTTCCTTTGTGAACCTAGACTAAACTGACCATGTTCTAATTCATAAGGTCATGTACCAATCTTCAGAGTTCTCTTATGAGCTACTAATCTCTATTCAAAGGGAAAGTTATTGTTCTTGGGAGTTGGAGCCAGAAGAGATTGCAGAGATCATGGAGTCCAATCCCCTCGTTTCACAGATGTAGAAACTGGGGCCCAGGAAGGGGAAGCCATTTGCTCATGTTGGACTGGGAATGCAAACCCAGTGTCCCTCCTCCAAGCCTTGTATTGTTTTCACTCTACCACCCTGCTCCCCCTGCTCCCAAGGGGCCGAGTTTATCTCTTCTCTTCTCCCCACTCCGCCAAACCAGAATCCTGCTCTCTGACCCTTCTTGTCTTCACTGGTGACTGTCTCAGCCATCCTACAGGCAGGAAATGACGTTTCTACTTTTAACAGGTCAGAAGCCCTTGAACCAATACTTGGTCCACGATGGAAGCATTCACACTGTCCAGAGATCCCCTTTTTACCCGGACATTGTCCTCACCATTGGGGGCTGGAATATGGCCATATGGAAAGAAGGTGTTCCTGTAAGTTATGTGAATAATGTCTGAGCAAAAACTGTCGGTGTGCTGTCCCTGGTTATTGAGAAAGAACAATACACTAGCTGCTCTCACATCATAGCGCCTGTGGGGCACAACTTATGGAAATAGCAACAGATGGCCAGGGCCACAGCTTGCAAGCAGATCCATCCTGAGCTTTTCAAAACAACCCCTTCCTTTTATCTCCTTAGAACTACTTTTATAAATTTCTCATCTAGGCAGAACAAAACAACATTCAGAATTCCCACTTTACAATCTAATTGGTCTGCTTATTCTCTGAGACCCAGAACTTTCTTCTTTGAGGCTCTGTGAGAGAACTGGTTAGCTTTACACCCCTTGCCTCTGGTCCTCCCATCCCCAGGAGTCTACTAGGAACATTGCAATTAATGTCTTTGTCAGCACTGGGACCAGGGATAGCAAGATCAGACTGGTACTATATCAATCAATTCATGAATCAATAAGCATTAAGTGACAGACACTGTGGAATACAAAGAAAAAACCAGAAATAGCGCTTGCCCTCCTGAGCTTTTATTCTAACGGAGGAAACAACATAGAAATGCATAGGTACAGACAAGCTACATACAGAGTAGAGAGAAGGGCAATTGCGGAGGAGATGAAAATGCCAAACTGGCAGTCAGGCTCCAAAAGCATAAGACTGAAGTGCCAAGCAGGTGATCAGAGATCAGATCAAATGTGCTTGGAGGCCAGGGCAAGAGAACTAAGGGAAATGGGGCAATGTCAGAGGCCCCACCCCTAAGAAAGCTCAAGCCCAAGCCGATGTTCAGTCTCAGGAAGCTGGCTCATGTACAGTCCTTTCTAGGGCATTGGCCAATCCCAGGCCTTCATTATTTCAGGTGGGTACAGCTGCCTGGAGGGCAGACTGGGGCAGCAGAAAGGTGGGTGGGTCCTGAAACTCTTTTCTTGAGGAAAGGTCCTAAGCAATGTTCCAACTATCGAGTTTGTTATGGAGGGGAAGAAAAAGAAGAGTCTCCTGAGGGAGGGCGGCCAAACTGGTCCCAAATAGTATTTGCGAACCCCGTGGCAAGTCTTGGCTACTTTCCACTTGAAGGCTTGTTCCCTGACTTTGGCTTGGGTCTGGTGAGGGAGAGCAGGGGTTAGCTTACATTAGGATTGACAGAGAAGCTTTCACCCTCTGGTGCTGACTACCAGGGGTGAGCGGAGATTCCAGAAGCAGCTGAGCCCCTTCAGACTCCTGTTTCTCAATTTTAGATGGATAAGGACAATTATGGGTTGTGTCCCCCCATTAAAATGTGAACACTTTGAGAGCAGGGACTGGCTCACTTGTGTCTCAGCATTCCTAGTGCTTGGGAATTCCCAGGGTCAAGAATGCTCAAGCCTCCATTCCATTCTGTTAAAAAAGGTTGAGATCAGAATAAGAAATCAGAGAGCACAAAAACTGAAGAATCGAACCCCACATTTCTTTATTAAACTGATCTCTGAGGAAGGATGTCAGAGGAGAGTATTAAGAGCATATGATAGGGGCGGCTAGGTGGCGCAGTGAATAGAGCACCAGCCCTGGAGTCAGGAGTACCTGAGTTCAAATCTGGCCTCAGACACTTAACACAAAAACTAGCCATGTGACCTTGGGCAAGTCACTTAATCCCAACTGCCCTCCAAAAAAAAAAAAAGAGCATATGATAATGGTCACAATAAACTCTTGTTGAATGGTACTGAATCAAAACTTAAGACTTTACTTGTGGAATCTTCAAGAAGACTTTAGATCTGCCATTCAAAATCATCATCTGACAACAGCAAAAGCTTGAAGTTTCTCTTAGTATTTATGTGCAGTTTTGTCTCTTTCTTTTCAGCAAGGACCACTCCTCCAGTCATCTTGCTCATCAAAAAGGTACACGGCTGGACACTGGTCCTTGACGAGGCCAGGAGTCTTCTTTATTGGCAAAGAAGATGGATATATTGACATTTGGGACCTGCTAGAGAAAACCCACCAGCCTGCCCAGACACAAAACATATGCATAACCACAATCACGAACATCAGACCCTGGACAGTCTCCAGTAGGTTAACTCTGAAATGAAGATGACCCAAACTCCTTTCATTATTTAGAAATAGACAACAGCTGGCATTAGGGGTTGACAAAGTGAGAAGCAACAGGGTGCAGTGGTCAGAGGTTCAGTCTGAAAGCCAGCAGGACCTGGGGTGAAGTACTACTTCTGACATCTACTGGCTCTGAGAGTCTTGGCAAGTCACCTTAACCTCCTAGGGCTCTGGGCCCCCTTTTGAGGCTAATCACAGGTCTCGTGTTTATCCCTGTCCCAGTGGATGCTTACAACAAGAGCAGGCATCTTAGCTTTATTTTACCCATGAGGAGACTGAAGGCAAATGACTAGTCCATGTTCATGTAGCATGGAGCAGGGATTTGGACTCATTTCCTGATTTCAAGTTCAATAAACTTTCCACTATGCCCGGCACTCCTTGTTAACCTATTAACAAGGGTCTTTTAAAGTGATCTTACTTAATATTGGAGGAATCATAATGTAGGAAGAGGCTGTAAAATGGTCCTCTGTCCCTTTCTACAGGAAGTCATATGATCCATCCCTAACAGATTAAAAACCCATCTGTTTTTATGGATTTCCAGAGAAGGAAATGCCATAGCCTCCCTCTACAAACCATTCCAAGGTTTGACAAGTCTCCAGTGTTAGAAAATTATCCAACCTAAATCCCTCCCATGATGAGCTAAGCATTGTGACTTTCCCATCCATTCTGGAAGGTGAATGTAAAAGAAGGTCCCCTCCTCCATGAATGTGAATGACTCAGATCTTGACATGAACAAAATGAAGAAGCCTAGTGAGTACTTTTGCCCAATTCACTCTTCTCCAAACTATGGCAGCCACCTTCTTCCCTGGTCCCCAGCCTGATTCAGACTCTTGAATGGAAGGGGTGACTGTGGGACCAGCTGTGGCTAACCCTCCTACACATTTCTATTGTGCTTTGTACCTGTTCAAAGAGCTTTTACATGAGAGGAACATTTGACCTTCACAGCCACTCTTTGAGGATGGCAGAAACTATTTCCCCCATTTTAGACCTACAGTCTTAAGGCTGGAAGGAACCTTAGAGATCATTCACTCGGTCTGAAATGAATCCCCTCTACCAAACCTGACAAATGGTTACCTGGCTTCTCCTTGAACATCTCCAGTGACAGGTGGCCCACTGTATGACTTATCCCCTGATCCATCTCAAGCTCCACCATACTTTCTAGTCACCAAGTTAACAATCTTGATCTCACCCTCCTTACTTTCACTGACCCCACAAATACAACCAGATGCCCAATCCTGCTGTCTCTCATACCCAGGCACCTTCCCTGATGCATAGCCTCATCACCATTCACAGTGACTACTGCCCCTGCCATCCAACTGGTATCTCAAGTGCCTCCCCACTCCAGCCTACCCTCCATTCAGCCACCAAAGGGATTTTCCAAAAGTGTATATCTGACTCTTTTCTCTTTACTAAGTAAACTCCATTTTACTATTATCATTACTTCTGAGATCAAATATTAAAAGCCGTTTATGATCTGGCCCCTTCTTCCTCTTTACTTCCCTTCTTACAATCCACAATGCCCTCGTGCCAGCCTCTCTGCAGCTCCTCAAACATGAAGCTCCCATCTCCTACCTGCCAGCCTTTCCACTAAGAGTCGCTCATGCCTAGAAAGAACACTCACCTCTCCCCTGTCTCTCAGATCACCTGGTTTTCTTCCAAGACTCACCTAGAGAAGGTCATCACTGCTTCTCCCAGTTACCAATATCTCCCCTGTTAGAGTCTAAGTTCTTTTAGGGCAAAGGCTATGTCATCGAAGTGTTTGTATTCCCAGCACCTAGCACACTGCCTGGTACACAGCAGGTACTTAATAATTGCTTGTGGATTGGCTCATCAGGTAATTTTTCCCTGAACTGAAGCTGGTCTTTGTTTCCCAATGTTGAAAAGCACTGGAGGTCTTGTCCCTGGTACTAGAGAGCAACTGGCTAACATCACTGCCAAATGACATAACTGTGATCTGAATACTTGAAGACAGAAATGATGTACCCTAACCCCACATCTCCTTACCATAGACTAAACATTCTTAGACTCTTTAACCAATCTTCCTATGGCATGGCTTCAACTCCCTTCATCATTCTTGTTTCCTTACTCAAGATAATGCTGCAAGTGTGCCCAAGACCAGCTTAAGTTCTGGCTGATGAGAGACCTCCATATTTCAGAAGGGGTCTACAGAATATTGCTGTTCTTGGCGAGGACATTATACTTCTCATAAGGAAACCAAAGCTTAGGTTAATTTTTTTAATGTGTTCTTTTATACTTGAGGTCATTGCAGGGCCCCCAATGAAGCCTGACGCTACTCTTTCAGCTGCTCAGCACTGACCCTGAGTATCAGATTGTCCCTCTTGGTGGCATCTAGGCCAAGGTTTTGCATGTCCTGGGTAGAAGCCGCCAGCCTACTAGTCTGCCAATCCCTAACCCCAACCAGCAAACAGACACCACACACCAGGCTATCCTGAAATCATTCCCCCATTTGTACCTGGTTCCAAAAGCAGCTGACAGATGTGGAAATTCCCAAGGTCATAATATTAGGGGCGAATCAGAGATGAAGAATTGGTCTTTTTTTCCTCTTTTTAATTAGACTTAAGGTTTCACTGCCATAGAGAACTCCAGTAGGGAAGCCCCCTCTCCTGGGGTAGATCTAGGGGTGGACTGAGGTGAACGTGATGCTTTAGGTTTACAAAGTGCTTTCTAGTGATTATAAATCCTCACAAGAGCCCCAAGACCAAATTCTATAGGTGAGCAAAAACATGTCTGAGAGAGGTCATGGACTTGCCCTGGGTCCTAGAACTAGTTCATGTCCGAGGCAGAATATGAATCCACATATTCTGTATTCCAAGATGAGCCTTCTCTCTATGACATTAGATAAGACTCTTGACTAAACCCCCACTCCTCACATCTCTTGGATCCTAGTTCTTTCCTACAGAAGCATGAGCAGAGAAGCCCCACTCTGAACCCATTCTGTGATGCTGAGGATGGTAGACTGTAGCAGAATGCCTTGAGACCCCAGCAAACAGTGAGGGGTCTCAAGGGCTTCATTCTTCCCAGTCTCCCCAGCTGGAGCTAGACTGTGACTGCTCAGATACATCCTCTGCCTTCCTTTTCCAGGTTAAGTAAATTCCATTGCTTTAGCCTTCCCTTCCCTATTGACCATGTTTTCCAGTCTTTTAATCTTTATGACTATCCACTGAACTCATATCAGTTACTTTGATTAGTCAGATAAATAATTTGGGGGGCATTCTGCATAAGATTTCTTTTATTATTATTTTTTGAACTAATGACAGAAGACCAATTACACTCTAATTACACTACCATAAGGAACTCCCAGGCAAGGAAATTCCCTTTCCCAATGTGGCTAAGCGCCTCTCCACAATTTAGGTTGTTAATTCAGTTGTTTTAGTCATGTACAACTCTCCATGACTCCATTTGGGGTGTTATTGGCAAAGATACTGGAGTAGTTTGTCATCTCCTCCTGCTCATTTTATAGCTGAGGAAACTGAGGCAAACAGGATGACCTGCTAGCTAATAAGTGTCTGAGGCTGGATTTGAACTCAAGTCTTCAAGACTCTATCCATTGCACCACCTAGCTGACCTGTCACCACCTAGATGACGTGTTCTCTGCAATTTATAATCTTATATTTATATTATATATTCACACATATATACATATGTGTGTGTGTGTGTGTATAATGCCTAGAGCATGGAGGAGGATAAGTAATTTGTCCAGGGCAAGAAAAAAAATACATAAAAATGTTCTCATGGGTGGCTAGGTGGTGCAGTGAATAGAGTACCAGCCCTGGAGTCAGGAGGACCTGAGTGTTCAAATTCGACCTCAGACACTTAACATTTACTGTGCGACCTTGGGCAAGTCGCTCAACTCCAATTGCCCTGCCTTCCCCCTTCCAAAAAAAAATGTTCTCAGAGATTAAAGATAATTCCTGGGAAAGAAATAATAACCCTTTCTTGGGAGAGGTGGCCTGAACTTCTAATAAGATTCTCTGATTCTTAGCATGTCTGCAGTGTTGCTTTTGTCCCAGAGATACATAGGCTTCTATTATATTCCATTCCTCTTCTCTCCTCTCAGAAAGATTAGATGTAGAAATTATCCAAATCATTCCAACTTCCTAATGTTTTCCAGATCAGCCATTGCTAAGCTATACAGTACATGTGGTCAAGGTGTTTGCTACTTTTAATTGGTCCCAAATCCTAATTTTCCCAACTTTTCGATCACAAGAGTCTACAATGGATTTGAACGAAAGCTCCCATGGAGAAGAAAAGGGAAAAAACGATAAATGTGATTCGTTGTTTTGTTTCTTAAATGAAAATTCTGTAGTAGCATTTGAAGTTTTGTTTACACTTTAAAATCTCAGGGGGTCCCCAACTGCCCTCCAAAAAGAAAAAAAAGTCTCGGGGGGGAAAAAAAATCTATTGTTCCGTTGCAGAGAAAGCAATAGGTCTGGTTACTGCTTTGAAATTCCTCCAGATCATGGGAAACTTATTTTTCCCTCAGAGTCTTACAAATGAAAGTATCCCTTAGAAGCATTCTTTGAAAATCTTCTCACATGTCCTTGTTAGCCGTCCTTTTGAGCATACCTGTTATGCTAGCCACTGAGTCAGGATGGAAGGCTCACAGAGAAGCACAGACAAGGAAAGGTTGGGGGAGGCTGTTGAAGGAAGGCTCGGGATGGTCAACAAAAGGAGGTTTAGAATCTTTGTTCTATTTCCCCAAACTGGAAAAACTGACTTCCATATGTCTATGTGGTCTCTGCTGTAAAACCCAATGAAGGCTCCATGACCAATGCAACCACATGTAGAAACAATAAGTCCCAGAGGAGACCGCTGAACAAAAACACATGGACATGTAACTTCTAAAATTACTTTTTGTTTGCTAAGTTTTTCCCCTTTTTACAAATCTTTCAGCAAAGCAGCAATTTATAGCCATAGCTGATTATTATGGAACGCTGCATATATTGGAGATTCCATGGACATTAAGTCGCCCTTCACCCAATGAGGTTAGTAATATTTTGCTTTGGAGACTTGTGTGATTAGGTATCTCAGAGGCATTATTTTTTAAAAAGTTGCTTTGGGTTCTTTTAGCTATGTACTTACTAAGTTTAGAAACAATGGCTAGCATCTTTGTTGGGTGGTTATACAGTCAGAAAATTCTAGAGTGCGGGATCATAGATGTAAAAAATGGAGAGGACTGTGGGGGTGGTGACAGAAGGCAGAACAGACTAGGGAAAGAGGTAGTCAGAAGCAAAACACTTTTGAGGAGCGACAGGGCAAAAGGAGAGAGAGAATAGAATAAATGGGGTGCGGTTGGATGGAGGGAAATACAGTTATCAATATTAACTGTGAAAAAAATTTTTAAAGCAAGTTTCTCTGATAAAGGCTTCATTTCTCAAATGTAAGACAACTGAGTTATATTTATAAAATAAGAGCCATTTCCCAAATGATAAATGATTGAAAGATATGATCAGTTTTCAAATGAAGCAATCAAAGCTCTCTGTAGTCATATGAAAAAATATTCTAATTCACTATTGATTGGAGAAATATAAATTAAAACAATTCTGAAGTGCTACCTCATATCTATTAGATCAGCTAATAAGACAGAAAAAGTCAATGACAAATACTGGAGGGGATGTGGGGAAAAAAATGAGACATTAATGCATTGTTGGTGGAGTTGTAAATTGATTCAACCATTCTATAGAGTAATTTGGAACTATGTCCAAATGGGCTATAATAAAATCATGCATACCCTTTACCTAGCTACCCCACTACTAGGTCTATACCCCCCCCCAAAAAAGGAAAAGAACCTATATGTACAAAAACATTTATGGCAGCTCTTTTCTGGAGGCAAAGAATTGGAAATAGAGGGGATGCCCATCAATTGGGGAATGGCTGAACAAGTCATGGTATATGACCATGATGGAATACTATTTTACTATGAGAAATGATGAGCAGGATGCTCTCAGAAAAACTTGGAAAGACTTGCATGAACTGATGAAAAATGAAATGTACTGGGTACAAAATAACAGCAATATTGCAAGATGATCAGCTATGAATGACTTCACTGTTCTCATAATACAACAATCCAAGACAACTCGGAAGGATTTAGGAGGAAAAATGCTATCCATGCCCAGAGAAAGAACTGATGGTGTTTGAACGCAGATCGAACCATACTTTTTTTTAATTTTACTTGAGGTTTTTTTTGGGGGGATTCTACATTTTCTTTCATGACATGGTTATTATGGATATATTTTGCATGACTACACACATATAACCTATGTCATTGCTTGCCTTCTCAATGGGGGTGGGATGGGGAGGGAGGAAGGAGAGAATTTGAAACTCAAAGTTTTAAAAACAAATGTTAAAAAATTTTTTTACACATAACAGTGGGAACAAATAAAATACAAATTATCTTAAAAAATAAAAATGGAAAGGATTCTAGAGATTGCCAAGTTGAACCCCCTTCACTTTAGGAAGGAGAAGCCTGAAGCTCAGAGAGGGGAGGTGAGGCAGAATTCAAATCTTGGTCCTCTGACCCCTTCATTTCTCTACTACACCATGTTGTGCTTAGAAGAGGTCTCATTGCCAGTTGGTCTACTGAATCCTTCTCCTCCAAATAATCCCCACTAGAACAGACTCAGTGAGTCATTCAGTCAAACAAAGAGTTTTCTCATACTTCATGAGTCAAGCAAACTATAACTGTAGTGGTGGGAGACCAAAGGAGGACTGACTTGACTTTAAGAATCAGTAACCATTAAAGGAAGGATATGGAATGTAACCAACATGCATGAAGCTAACATGAAGTACAGTATCACTCTTTTCCAGTGGACTATAAGTACAGCAAGTCTCTACTAGACTAACCTAAACTCCACAGATTTGAACCAAATGACAACCATTAAGAGCTCACAGAAGTTCAAGTATAACTTTTACCTCTTGGGGGGAAAAAGTGCTACTTATATTCACATCAAGCACAATTCAACATAAAAGGTCCCAGTGGGTGGCCTTTCTCCCACGAAGGATGGACCTGTAAGGTACTTGGCAAAGTCCCTGATATATACAGTTCTGGACAAGTTTGAAAGTATTTTTAAATCAGGATATCCTACTTGTGATCTATTCAGAGCCTAGATAGCAAAGAAATGATTTGGAAACTCCTATTTCCACTCTAGAACTTCTCAGGATCAAAGGCAATGTTGCCTGGCTCTGTACTGTCATTTGAAATGAAACTTCTGGTTTATGCAATTGTCTCTCTATGTTTTTGTTAACAGGTACAAACTGTAAACAATTACTTTGACAGAGAGGTCAGTCACATCAGATATACAGAAAAACGCAAAGAAATCCGAGAGAAGGAAAAAGCAGAAATGCAGCTAGAATTAGAGAGAAAGAAAGTTGTAAGTGAACTAACCTTTTTTCCTCTAATCTAGCCTTCTGTTCTTCAGCAATGAAAACCAGCTTTGGTCAGGTTCTCTTCCTTCCCCATCTCTCCTGAGGGTAAAGAGGATATTTCTCAATCATTTTGTCAGTCATTCATGAAAAAGGAGATGCCAGTCTAATGTGCTAGGAAACCTCACCCAATTTCCTACTGAGGATTTTCTAATAAAAACAGAAAACTCTTTTGGGATACATTAAAGGGGCAGAGGGATTCTCTTTGTCTGTACAAGACAAGCAGCGCTAGGTAGTGTGAAATATTATGTATGAGATGCAGCAAGTGGGCAAGTGTGACTGGATGACAGAAAGCATAAAGGAGAACTATGTGTAATAAGGTTGGTCAGACTGTCACACACAAGAACATGTATTTTACCTTAGGGGCAACAGGGAAGCACTGATACTTCTTTTTTCCTTCTACTACATACAGCTTGGGTCTTTTGAAAGAATTTTTCCAATTTAATATGTAGTCTCAACACTGTCCTGCTTCTCTGTGTCTCTTTCTGAACTTTCTTTTGCTTTTGTATCTTTTAATGACTTGTTAACATTGTTCTGTCTTTTCTTAAAAAAAAAAAGTATCACTATCACTCTCCTGCCTGCTCTCACTTGGGCAGCGGGGGGGGGGGGGGGCGGCGTAACTTCACTTGTAATAAGTTAAGTTATAGGCACAAAAACCAAGTCAACAAAGCTCCTTGGGAAGGGGAAGTATACCTTGGTAAGATCTGTGCTTTAAGATTGTCACTTTGGCAAGCTGTGTGCATTGGAGAGGGGAAAGACTTGAAGCAGGAAGACCAATTAAAAGCTATTGAAATAGTCCAGGAAAGAGGTGATAAGGATTTAAGTGTGAGAACAGAGAAAATATATCAAGAAGGTAGGAAGGAGAGATGCCAACTGATAGGACAAGGGAGGGTGGGGAGGAAGCAAAAACTCAAGACTTGAATGATGACACTGCCCTCCACAGAACAAAGGTAGTTTGAGGGGGGGGTAGGGCTGAAGCAGGGAGATAGTGAGCTCTGCTATGAACAGGTTGAGTTTGCAGTGTCCCTCCCCAAAAAACCTTAGTGCACCCAGACTTCGTGGGGACTCCCTGTATAAAGCTTGGAGTCATCAGCATGGAGGTGATAAGTAAACCCCTGGATGCTGATGAGGTCACCAAATGAGAGTGTAAAGAAAAAAGGACCCAGGACAGAGCCTGGAATTAGAGGCAGGATATGAATGGCAAATGACCCAGCAAAGTAGCTGAGGTGAAGCAAAAGACGAGCAGGAGTACCAAGAAAGTACAGCGTCACAAAACTTGAGTGCGAACAGAATGTCCAAGAGCAAGTGAAGTCAAGAAGTAGGGTGGAAGCATCAGCAAACAAAAGAAGAATCCCACCATAAAGGACTAGCAGAGAGGCTCAGGACAGAAACCAAGGAGAAGAGAATGAATCCAAAACATCTGCAAGCAAAGCTTCAGAGAAAAAAATACAGCTTGGGCAAAGCAAACCAGAATTTTTGAAAGAGATAAAGCAAGAGTCTTTTTAAAAACAGTTAAAATGTTTTTATCAATGAAATGAGAATCCTTGAGGGAAAAGTTGGGGGGGGGGAGAATAAGAGCTATGGAAGAAAGAATTGGAAAGGGAATTAACAACTTGGCATAATATGCATAAAAACCGTACCCAAAAAACAAACTCCCAGAAAATTAGTACGGACCAAACATAAGTCAACAACTACATGTCATAGCAAGAAATAATAAAACAAAGTCAAAAGACTAAAAACATCGAAGAAAACATAAGATATTTCACAGCAAAAACAACTGACCTAAAAAAAAAAAAAAAGGTTGCGGAGGAGAAGAAAACTAAGAAACATTGGACTATCTGAACGCCATGACCGAACAAAGAGCCTAGACATCACATTTAAAGAAATCTTAAAGAAAACTACCCATATCTCTTAAAGGGAAAAGGCAAAGTAGAAACAAAAATAATCCACTTCCTTAAAAGAAATCCCAAAATGAAAATCCCAAGGAATACCATGGCAGAAATCCAGAGCTTCTAGGTCAAAGAGAAAAATACTGTAAGCAGCCAAAAAGAAACTCCTTACATATATAGGTCTCTACAGAGTCTCAACACCTCCCTTAACACTTAATCAAATGTTTAATACATGTTTGGCGATCCAATGATAATCCTTCTATTTAATGAGATTATACCACTAAACACTATTGTGGATAACCACAATAGAATGAATGTGAAAGCTAAGATTTGCCCAGATGAAGCTGATTTTGGTATCTGACATACCGGCTGAGAGACTCTGGCCAAGTCATCTCAACTCTCTAAGCAACTAAGAATGTAAATCACAGAGGAGCCGAGAAGCTTTGAAATCACACACCCAACCCTATCTCATTCTTTTCTAGTGTAGGCACTTCATGCAATGTACTATCCTAGAACACAAAACCTAACCACTTTTAAAAATTAAAGTGAGTGAAAATTATTTTTTGTGCCCTGGGGTACCTTGGTAAAGGGAACAGGTGTGCCAGGTTACAAAACCTACAAAACACATATTTCCCATGGTCTTAGGAACCTCCTCTATCCCTCTCCAGGCAGGTCTACCCAGGGACACGCCCACATACAACTATTAAAGGATCTGGACATTAGGAAGGTTGAGAACCACTGACCTAGAGGGACACAGTATCCTAATTTCCAGAAGGGCTGCCTGTTGTATGTGAATTGCAGAATAAGTCATTAGCATAAACATTAGTGTAACAAAGAGGTGTGTGGGGTGTTCTGGGAGGACTAGCACCTCTGGCATGAGAGCTCGCAGAGCCCTTTACAGGGCTGCCCATCTACCCTTGGTGCCCACCGTTCACCCAACCCTCACCTGTGGCTCTAAGAAGTAGCAGCATTCATACCGCATAAAGCTGTCTCCTTAAGCCAGGCTGAAGGGGACTGACAGGCTTCAAATGCCTCAATGACTTAAAGGGATGTCTACCCTAGATGGAATGGGTAGAAGAGAACAATTTGTTCCCACAGAAACAAAGGCGGCTGAAGCAGGTGCTGTGGAGCTCTTAGAGCTTGGTCAGACATCCAAGATACCAAGGTCACACAGTGCATCCCGGGCCACTGCCAGAAGTCCTGACTTTGGTCTTGCCACTGGACTTTGATGACTCTGGAAGAGAGAGTGAGGCTGATGACTTTGCACAGCCCTGCATCACTTAAATCCAATTTGTCAGCAAGTCAACACACCACCAGTGGTGTCACTGGTCCTCTTGGAAAACAAAGGACAAACAAGATGTGTAACAAAAAAGCATTTTGGTTTTAGCATTACAAAGAAAAACGGACTTCAAAGGTAATAAAACAAATCTGCAAATCTCTCTGCTCAAGCCTTCTAAGTTGCTTTAAATGCAAAGAAGATATAAACATTTCCATTAGACAGTTGCAGTCTAATGATTCCAGTTTTCTCACATGTCAGTACTTAGCTTTAAGCATCTAATGTGTGATTTTCCTTTCCTCTCTTTTGCCAGAAAGCTTTTCAGAAATCAAGAGAACAAATCGAAAATGAGCTGAGGACAAGTTATCAAGAGTATCTGGATCTCGAAAAGGAAGTACTTGGAAACATCGGAATAAGAAATGAAACAGACAGAACCTCATCCTCATTCAGAGACCTCCTTTAAGTGACCAATCCCTGGGCTATCGTTCTGGAGATTTCTCTACTTCAGGAATGTCTTTTCCCCCTTCCTAAGTAGTGACTCCCTTCTGTACCAGTTTCCCATATTTAAGCTGTACCTAAGATAAGTAGGGAAAATGAACATAAGGTTATTAATGTGCAAATGTAGATAAATTAACTTCATTGGCATTCACTAAAATGTCTCAGTTTAACCAAGCAGCAAGACTAACTCTCTTTCGTTCATAGCCAAAAGATTCTAAGCCTGCCCTGCAGAACTTGCGTATGAGAATTATCTTAGAAGGATGGAAGGGGACTCAACAGTTGCTTTCAAGGATGGGCTCTCACTTATCACCCCTTTCTCCAAGATGTAACCACCGAAACAGAAACAAAAGTTGAGGCCAACCCTCACTCCTATCCCCACCAGTCAGTCAGTCAACGATTATTTATTAAGACCCTAATCTAATGCCCAGTATTGTTCTAAGTGCTGGGCAGGAGAGAGCTTACATTCTAATGGGAGAGAAGATGTAAATAATTGTGGTTTATGTACAGAGTAAATGGGAAGGTCCTCTGAGAGAAGATATAAGAAGGAGGAAAGCTGGTCATTTTCAGCCTGATAATCAGGAAAGCCTACCAGTCAATCTAAAGAGGTCAAATATGGACAAATGCTTTGCATTTCACCATTTAGCTCAGTCACAGCTGTTTGACATTCTATGAAAGGCATCAAGTTGGAGAATCTCAGAGCTCACCTCATCTAATGCACTCATATCTTCTTTATGAAACTTAGCCCCCCAATAATTATCTAGCCTTGGCTCAAGGACTTCCAGTGAAGGACCCCATCCAAAGGTTTCCCACTATTTAGACAGCTGTAATTGTTAGGAAGTTGGGTTGTTTTTTCCTCTGACATCCAGCCCAAACTGGCCCCTCTGCAACTTAGACCCACGGTTCTAAATGCCACCATCTGGGTCCAAGCAGAACAGTACTAAATATAACCCTCCAGACATTGTCCTCTCTTCTGGTAAGAACAATGGGACTATCACCTCCCTAGCAGTCAATCAGGAACAAGTAGAAAGGGACAAGACAAGACACCCAAGCAGGTGTCCCAGCCTGTGCCCTGGAGGAGGCTAAGACATTCTCACATTCTCCTCCTTCCTTGGTGCTTGTCTTGGCTAACAGTTTGGGGTTTTGGTCTAAACCTACTTTCTCCCAGACTGCTATCCAATTTTCCCAGGAGTTTGTGTCAAATAGGGAGTCTTTCCCCCAGTAACCAAAGTCTTTGGGTTTCCCCAATGCCACACTGTTTGTTTTGCTTCTGACACCGTGTTCTCAATCTGCTCTACCAAATGACCTTTTTTAATGATGATATTAAGAGTCAACTTTATATAGTGCTTATGGAGTTTCAGGCCCTTCACAATTATTATCTCACAAGAACCCTGGAAGAGAGGTGAGGAAACTGAGGCAAAAACAGGTTAAGTGACCTTTCCGGATCATACAGTGAATGTCTGAGGCCACATCTGAACTCAGGTCTTCCTGACTCCAGCCGGGCTCTTACACTATCCCACTTAGCTACTTTTTTTTTAAACCACTACCATACTGTTTCAATGATTACTGCTTCATAGTAGTCCTTGAGGTCTGGTACCAATGAGACCTCTTTATGTCCCACTTTTTTTCATTGTTACCCAGTTTCTGGGCAGCTAGGTGGCATGGTAGATAGAGTGCCAGGTTTAGAGTCAAAAAGATTCATCTTCATGAGTTCAAATCTGGTCTCAGCTGTGTGACCCTGGGCAAGTCACTTCACCCTGTTTGCCTCGGTTTCCTCATCTGTAAAATGAGCTGGAGAAGAAAATGACAAACCATTCCAGTATCTTTGCCAAGAAAACCCTAAATGAAGTCACAAAGAATTGGATATGGCTTTTAAACAACTAAAGAACAACAAAAATCCAACTTCAAATCGGCTGTCACTCCAGCAAGGCGATTATTCTATTTCTTGTTCATTGACACCCAGTGACAGTGAGCAGATGGAAAGGCACATAAGAGGAAAAGATTCAAGATGAGGGAATTGCATTCACTGTAGAATGGTCAGGGTTGTAATGGTACATGGATGCAGTCGGTGAAGATAATGGGGGTGAGAAAACAGGAGGTGGGGCACGTGTGATTAATCAATACAAGAAAAGGCAGGGAAACCCGGTCATGGGAAATTTGTTAGCCACAGAGATAGGTAGGTGTGAGTAGTAGATGAAAAATAAAGCTCAAAGTCTTCAAGACTGTTTCTGGACGAGAGTCAAAGGGGTAGGGTCCTAGTCACATTCCCCTGCCTCTTGAAGGAGGCCAGCAGAGGATGCCTGCCTGCTGCTCCATCTCAGGGTGGGGCTGGGGCAGAGATGGTGGTTTCGGAGGGTACTGTACTGGGCCCAGGCCTGGAGCTTGCTACTGCTGCTCCTGTGGGTGCTCTCCTTTCTCCTAAGAATTATGAAATCTTAAGCAAGAAACTGGAGACCTATGGAACAATGATGATTTCCACCACTGCTGAGAAAATTCTCTTGCAGAAGAGAAAGGCAGAGAAAGTGAACACTGGTTAAGACTCTAATGTCTGAGAATAGTATTTCTATTTCTGAACTGTGATTTAAAATACAGGAATCCGGAGAACTGTTGGGGAAGCACGCTGCCCACTTCCTGACGGAGGGATGATGGACTCGGAGTACAGAACAAGACACATATTTCTGGACATGACAAATGTGTGGAAATAGTTCTTGACTGACTGTGCTCATTTGTTACAAGGATTTTTTAAGAGGGTGGTGAAGAGAGGAGCTAATATTAGCATTGCCAAAAAAAAGAAAGGAAAGAAGAGAAAAGGCCACTGAAGCATTTTTTTTAATGTACAAACAAGAAGGAAGTTCAGAACTAAACAGACAAGAACAGCTTTGAAAGTAATATGTTGACTAGGGACAGCAAGACAGCTTCGCAGATAGAGTACCAGGCCTAAGATCAGAGTGCAAATGCAACCTCAGACATTTACTCTGTGGCCCTGGACAAGTCACTTAACCTCCGTTTGACTCCAGGCCCAAGGCTTTATCCACTAAGCCACCTAGTTGTCTCATATTAAGTAGTTACTGGATGTCAAACACATGCTAAACACTGAGGATACAAAAAAAGGGAGGAAATACAACGTCACAAGAGATCACATTGTAGTGGGGGGAGATTGGACAAACAATTATGTACACACAATATATATACACACACACGCATATATATACACATATATACATAGTACATATGTATGACTGGATCTAGCTATAGAGATACAGACACAGACATATAGACAGAAACATAGATAAAGACAGACATACAGACATAGATATAGATCTAGATATAGACATACACAGTAGATTCACATGAGATATATTTATACAGTGTGAATGGGAAGTCAGTTGCTGGGGGATAAAGGGGAGGAGGAGACCTGAAAAGTTTTCAGCAGAAGGTAGGATTTGAGCTGATTTCTGAAGGAAGCTCCCAGAGACTCAAGAAAAAAAATGTCCAGGTTTTCAAAAAAAAAAAAAAAAAGAGAGAGAGAGAGAAGGCTGAAGGATGGAGCCCGCACGCAGTAGGCCGGTGACATCCACTCTGGCTTCTCTGCTTGCTTCTGATCAGTAGGTTAGTAGGTTTCCATAAACTGAGTTCCCAGGCTGGTCTTTTCTGGATGAGCCCCTACGCTCACACCCTCCGCTGCCTGGCTGTCTCTTTGTATGAATATGGTTTGGTGAAATGCACCTGCTATAACTCTCTTTGGATTTCTAGGTTTAGTGATATCTTTTTTATCTTTGCTGGAACTGCACAAAGAACTGCTTCTACTCTGTCATTTTTTTTTTCTTTTTGGAGGGGGGAAGGTAGGACAATCAGAGTTAAGTGACTTGCCCAAGGTCACATGGCTAGTTTTGTGTTACGTATCTAAGGTTGGATTTGAACTCAGGTCCTCCTGGCTCCAGGGCCGGTGCTCTGCACCACCCAGCTGCCCCCTACTCTGTCATCTTTAAAAGTGTGTCTGCAACTGCTTCCCATCTTCCATTTTCTTCCAGGGCAGAGGGGCTATATTACATAAATTACCGAGAGCGACATGTAGCAGAAGGCAGGGAAGTTTGAAGGAGCTAAAAGTTGTTCCCAGTACCATTAACATTGGCTCAGGAAGAAAGAGCAACCCTTACCATATGGTAAAGATTCAGGCCTGTACTCCATGTATGTCACACACACACACACGCACACACATCAGAGAAACGAAAAGTCCTCTTCTGATAACTGCTAGCTTCTGGTTCTTCAGTTAAGCTACTAGAAAGCAGGGCTTTGCTCCTGACCAGCGTAACTCTACAAAATAAGTCCATGTATGGGTTTTAATACCAAAGTAGTTAATTATTTATCTCAACCATAATTATGCTAATGTGAAACTAGAAAATTCAACATTCCAGATGCTACAGACTCCAAGACGGATATTTTGCGCCCCAACTTTTTCTTCCACAATACTTAAAGTGCTTTAGTCAACTGCGTATATTACTCATTCTTTGACAGACGTTAGTACTGGTTGATTTAGATGGGATTTATTCATCATTTAGCTACATAAATTATAACATTATGACTTTTTCCTCATGAGAAATGGTTATAAAATTTAAACCACAATCTTTTCTGGTCCCCAGATAAACATATTGTGTTTGTCTTTCAAATGAAAAGCAATTATCACTCACAGGCCTTGCTGGGCCATATGTTGCACATCAGCTTTACTAATTTACTAGTGTAAATAATTAACATCTCATTCTTTGAATACACCTTCTCCTCTCCTCGGGGATGTGATTCTCCATAATGGAAGGTTCTGCCTTGTTGCTAGGTCTCAGTCACCTGGACAGAGACTGTGGAACTGAATAGAGTTTACAAAGCAGAAATTAAATACAACAGAGAGGGGGAGATTAAATGTGACGTGGGTGAATTCATCCTTTCTGTGCCTCATTGGATGATTTGAGGGCAACAAACTTGGGCAAAATAAGCATCCCTCTGGTCAGGGGAGAAATGAAAAGGCCACTGATCCTTTGGAGGGGATTGCCATCAAAACAGTTTTATGAAATAATGATGCCAAAGTTGAGTAGTTTCTCAGGAAAAGAAAAATGAGGATTATAAAACCACAGCTTATAGCTGCTTCCAAATGTCTTGGCTTTCTTAAAGAGAATATTTAAAATATGCGGAGAAGGTAAGGGAAATTAGAAAAATTTCTTAAGAAAAATTCTACTATGATCTTCCTATGTCCAACAGCAACAGAACAGAAAACAGGTGTTTAATAAGTACTGTGAACTCACCTGTCTACATCATGGTGCCAGCCAGTTTTAACATCTGAAACAAATGGAGTAAAAATAGACATGTTTTCCCTTTTCTCCATGTAACTAAAGTTGAATTTCTGGATCTCTATGAAGGACCTTGTCCTTAGAATAACTTTTAAAATATCTTTGAATCTCAGAAAAAAGAAACAAAATAAGTTTACCCCAGACTTGAGGCTCTGGATGCTCCTGGTTGATTCGCAGCCTTTTAAAGAAGGTTGAGGACAGGGGAATGTCAGAGAGTTAAAAACAACAATTAGAAAAACTCCTGAGCTCTTTGTTCAGCATTGATTACAAATATTTCAAAACAGCAAAGGAGCCATGTGTCTATTAGGGTAAATTCCAACTCTTCCTACTGCCACAGACTGAAATTCCTCTCTGCTTTAGAAACTACAGCAGTTCAATCTAAAGATCTTTTACTGAGTGCCTACTATGTGCCAGGTGGTGGGCTAGGTGCCAGTGTTACCAAAAAAAAAAAAGAAGAAGAAATCCAAAGGAAAAACAGTCTCTGCCCTCAAAGATCTTGTATTCTATTGGGACAGTGGGGAACAGGGACACTAAAGAAGACAAAGGAAACCTGTGATTTCAGAGGCATGGAGAACTCTGTTAAGAAAACATTCTCTACCTGTACAGTTTTTTTCTTTGGCTTTTTGGAGGGCAATTGGAGTTAAGTGACTTGCCCAAAGTCAAGTGGCTAAGTATGACTAAGTATGTGGCTAAGTATGTCAAGTGTCTGAGGCCATATTTGAACTCAGGTCCCCCTGACTCCAGGGCCGGTGCTCTATTCACTGCACCACCTAGCTGCCCTGCCCCTACCTTCTGTACTTTATAGATTTTCTGAGGTCAGTGGGAGGTTAAGTGAAGGGACCAGGGTCAAAAGCCAGGATGGGTCACAGGCAGGTCTTCCTAACTAGAAGGCTAGTCCTCTGTCCACAGTGCCAGGCTGCCTATAACATACCTTATCTATCTACCTATCTATCCTATTCTGTCTATCCTATCTAGCCATCATCTATGTCTCTGTCATGTATATCTATCCTATCTCTCCTCTCTATCTATCCTGTCTATCTAGCTATCTAGCTAGCTATCCATCCCTCCATGACTGTCTGTGGTTCTAATGGTTGTAAAAACTGCCACTGAGGAAATCACCCCCATTGATGCAGCCTGGTACCAGTTCAGCAGCTTATGGTCTTGGAGAGTTGTCTTGGGATCCTGAGAAGTTAAATGATTTATTTATGCAACATCATACATCAGTGTACTTCATAGGTGGGTCTGACTTCAGCTGAGCTTTTCTGGACTTCAGCTTTCTATCCATTAAGCCACACTGCCTCTCAGAAAGCTCAGATAACTAGAATTCTAATTTATTATATTTTCTTCTATTCTAATTCTTTGAAACTAATCACCATGGTATGCTAGAAAAATCACTCCCCAGTAATTCTGAATAATGTTATTTTTCTTTAAATAAATATACAATGAGAGGCAGTGTGGTATATAGAAATAGACAGCCAGTCTTGGAGCGAGTAAGACTTGGATTCAAGTCTTTACTCAAACACACAGTTAGCTAGATGACCCAAAAAAAGTTACTTAAGCTCTTGGTTACGTAAGCAACCCTCAATAAGAAACGAGTTGCTATCTATGGATCCTTACAACGATAAATGCACAAATCCAGAGTTTAAAAATAGGCAATATTGTACATAAATACACACTTGACTTACGTATCTTGCTAGTCTTTTTACACCTCCTTTCCAAAAACTACTACTCAGTGATGGCTGTTCCTCCAGATAGTCCATCTCCAGCTGTGCATTCTCTACGGCTCTTCTCCACGCCTGGAAGGCTCTGTCTGCTCACTTCTGTTTCTCAATTCCCCTGGCTTCTCAGCTAAAATCCCAACCTCTGCAAGAAGTCTTTCTTGGCTCCCTTGCCCCACCCCGCCCTAATGTAATGCTACTGCCCTGTCTATGAAAGTCATCCTTCATATATGGGTTGTGTGTAACTGTTTGTGTGTTATCTTCCCCAAGTGCGAGCTCCTGGAGGACAGGAACTGTCTTTGTATATCTAGCGCCTACATAGCACAGTACCTAGTACACAGCAGGCTCTTAATCAATGCAGGCTGACTTGACAATTACAGAGTTTAGTCTTCAGATATATCGATGAGACATAAGAGAGGATTTAATCATGTTCACAGTCCTATCACCCCACTCTCCCCAAGCCCCGGACTCTCTGGACTCCTCTTCTTCACCTGTTAGACTGCTGATCCCCTCTCCCATGCAGCAATTCCTTTCCCCTTCTACAGTCCAGCTCCCCTATTCTGTGCCATCTCCCCTATATTAGAAACATAAGCTCCCTGAGGGCAGAGACTACCTAGTTAGCTTCTATTTGTATCCCGGATCCCTTAGAGCAATAATCATTTGATAAATGCTTTCTCTAGTGGTCAGTATCATTTGGACCATCACTTTGGTTCACTCCCATCCATGGGGTCTACTCAGCAGTGGCCCCTTCTCTTCAAACCTGGCAGGGGTCGCCTCCTTACACCAAGGGACATGGGTTTGGTAGGGTGGGAGGCCATTCTCTGCCTCTTTTCTTGCCTTTCCTAATCACTGAACAAATGTTGCCTCAGTCAAACTGAGATCTATTAAAAAACCTTAGCTTGAAAAGGTCATGGTCTCCCACTACACCCAGGGCCATTTCCAGTTGTTCTGATGTATATTTTGCTGCTGGTTCCAGATGGCTCTGGAGGAGAAACTGAGGCTGGTGACCTTGCAGAGTCCTTAAATCCAATTCATTTGCAATTCATGGCCTCACCTTCTTAATGCCATGGTCCTCTTTGGGAGTCAAGGATGAACAACAACAATCCTGTGCCAGGAGTTAATTATACAAAGACAAAAATAAAGCTATCCTTGTCCTCAAGGAACTTGCATTAGGTTGGGAGAAAAAAACTAGTATGTGTCAAATAAATAACAAGGTAAGTACTGGGGCGAAGAGCATGAGGGGATTAAGAAAGGCTTTGTGTAGAAAGTGTTGCTCAGGGGCAGTTTTGAAGGAAACAAGAACTTCTGAGGGGCAGATGTAAGCTGGGCAGTGCTTTCCAACGTATGATGGACCATCCCTGCAAAGGTTCGAGGATGGAAGATGCTATAATGTGTGATTAACAAGGTCTGTCTGGTTGGTTTGTACAGTACTGGAAGGGGAGTAATTCTTTTTTTAATTAACTTTTGTTTATTTTTAGTTTACATCATTCATTTCCACAAGATTTTGAGTTACAAATTTTCTTCCCATCTATACCCTACCCATCACCCCAAAACAGCAATCCCACTGTATACCCCCTCCCCCAACCTACTCTCTCCTATATCCTCCCCCATCACACCTCTGATTTTCCATTAGGGCAAGATGGATCTCCCTACCCCAGTGCCTGTATATCTTAATTCCCAGTTGCATGTAATTAATACTAATAATTATATATAAATATACACACACATATATATTTTTTTAACATTTGATTATAGAACTTTAAATTCCAGATTCTTTCCTCCCTTGTCACCCACCCCCAGTGGAAAGACAAGCAATTCAATGCAGGCTGTACTTGTGTAGTTATGCAGAATATCTCCACAATGGACATATTGTGTAACCCTGACGATATTTCTCTCCTTCCTATCCCACCCTCACCCCTTGTTCTATTCTCTACTTTGTCCCTGTCCCTTTACAAAAATGTGTGCTTCTAACAACCATTCCCCTCCACCCTGCCCTCTCTTCCATCATCCCCCCGTCTCATCCCCATCCCCCCAACTCTCCTGTAGGGCAAGATACCCAATTTAGAGTGTATGTCATCCCCTTTCTAAGCCAAATTTAATGAGAGTAAGGTTGACCCATTCCCTTTTGCCTTCCTGTTCTTCCCCTCCATTGTAACAGTTTTCCCTTGCCTCTTCTATATGAGATGGTTAACCTCATTGTTAACCTCATTCTGTCTCTCCCTGTCTCTTCTCATTCTATTCCTCTCCCACCTCTCAATTTCACCTTTTAAAATATCACCCCTTCCGTGCAATTAGCCTCTCGCGGTTTGCCCCCATGGAGATGTCCTGTGTAGTTACACAGGTACAGCCTGTATTGAATTGTTGCTCCTCCCGGTGGGAGTGGGTGACAGGAGGAATTGCAAGAATCTAGTATTTAAAGCTGTGCAGTCGAGTGCGGCTGGGAAATGGTGCATTCAGGGATGGGGGGGGGAGGGAGCCCCTCCCTGCCCTGCTGGAAAGCTAGAGGGGTGCTGGAGGAGGGCATGGAAGGGAACAGATTGTGGGAGGGG